>CM055070.1:23485492-23578062 GCA_029204045.2 Tillandsia leiboldiana
ACGGATCCAGACCACAAATCGTGGAAGTGCGTCGGGCTTTGTCGGCGCTTTGCGCGCAGTGAAAACACTAAGCATAGTGCTTGGAGGTTATTAATAGGCCGTTTTGGACTTTTTAGGACATCCGATTTGAGGCGACCTTGTGATCGAGACCGGTGCTCCCGTAGATTTTTTTGGAGAGCGAGCCGAGCCAAGGACCCGAGGTGGGTGGTGCTCTTACCGAAGCCGTTGGGCTTTCCCTAGTCTTAGCCACTTACACTATTGCATATTAGCACCATTGCATTGTAGGATAGTATGTAGTGCCATCTTTTACTTTCATCGGTTGATATAGATATTTAGCAAAGTTTATGTAATATGTTGGATGGGAAAGATTGGGTCGATACCGAGGGAATCCTATAGTGCGGATTGGGTGTTGGACTTGTGAGTCGACAATTGATGACGAGTGGCATATATGTAGAAATTGTGAACACCACACAATAAATGAACGAGTGGCATATGAAAGGTAGTGTAGGTAACCTATCGTGACACATGTGAGACATAGGTTGGGTATTATCTATAGGGATCTCAGTTGCCATTAGCTTATAGATAGGGTATCCTCGTGTGGAGAGGATGGATCAATGCTCATAGTCTGTTCTTTGGTGGTGGAGTCGCTCCTGTATGGCCGCCTACTCCGGAGTTGGTCACAGGGCACGCCACCCCGAGGGACGGTTAGGGTCCCGCAGGACGCGTTCGATTGGTAGGTTGAGACATAGTCTCCCTCGTCGTGATAGTGAGCCGTGGGCAACCTTCGGTGTGGCCGTGAGATTTGAGATGAAGTGTTAAAAACCACACTTCTTGAAAATGAGTTAGAGAACAAGTATGAAATAGTACTTCTTGGACATAGTGATATATTTGGATATCTCTCCCCTGAGCATGCATACATGTTTTTCCTGTTGGGCATAGTAGTGTAGTTATTTACTGCATTACAGTTTCAGATATATCTATCTATCTATCTGCTTTTGCCCTCTTGGACCTAGTGGGAAGACCGGTGGAGTCGGTGGCCGAACCCACTGGGAACTAGGACCATAGTTCTCACCCCACTATTATTACAGGGCCGAGTACAGGTACTCCCGGCAAGGATCGCGGTAAGGGCTTGGCGCCCTAGAGGAGTTGATAGCAGCCTCCCTACATCTATAGCTTTGTCACCTTGTCTTTACATTTTGAGAGTAGATGTTGTTTTTAGGGTGAGGACGTTTGGATGTGATCTATGTATTATTCATAGTATCGAATGGAAATGGTTGTAATAGATAGAGTTTCTCTTTTGTTAACTTGTATGTTTACTTGTATATACTCGTACCTTGCTCTTATGTTCTTGTTAGCACTGGTTGTGCTCTCGTTGTGATTGTGTATATCTAGAATTAATTCCTGGGTGATTCTTGACATGATCTTGTCGCTTAGCCTTGGGCGGACAGGGGAGGTTCTGTCCGTTCGGCGTCTGTTCGAGCGCGCCCGAACCATGCCAAATTGGTAGCAGTTTCGGGGCTGTGACAGTAAGTGGTATCAGAGCAAGATAAGAGCAAGTAAAGAGAGAGAGTCTAGGATGACTTAGGAAACCCTAGGCTGGTAAACCCTAAGGTTGTAGGGACGTGAGTGAAAACGTGAACCCTTGACGTTGGCGGAAGTGAAATGATGGGTCAAAGAATTGATATCTGTCTCTAATTGAGAATAGAGACGGATTCAAGTGTGCTTGTTCGGTTGACACGAAGTGTTGATGTCGGCGGCCGACGGCATGATGCTAAGGTCTAGGACTAGTATGCTTGTATGCTTCCGCTCCGGTTTATTATTGAGTTGTCTAGTTTCGTAAATTGCTAAGGAGCTATCGGGTTAAACTAACTGACTAAGTTCTTGTTTCCAGGAAAGAATGTCAGGGAGACACCACACTGTAGGTCCTCTCCGGTGCCACTCCAGCGGCGCTCCGAGCAGTCGGGATCTGGCGAGGTGCAGGGGCTGCGAGAGCAGGTCGCTGCTTTGGTAGGCGCGATGCAGCGCCAGGGGGCTCGATTGGTGCAGCTTCAGTCACTGTTGGAGCAGCAGGCAGCATTGGCGGCCGCGACGGCGGCTGAGAGCGTGATCCGCCTGCACCCTCGACTCGCGCGCGGGAGCGGTTGTGGGTGAGGGCGTGGGGCCGTTCCACTGTCGGCGTGCCCCCCTTTCGAGGAGTGGCGCCTCTGGCGGCATCGGGTTCTACTACACCCGATACGACGCAGAAAAGGCGGAGCGGGAGCGCGCATTGGCAGTTCTGATGCGGTTCCTAAAGTTCAAACCTCGGACCTTCGAGGGAGGGAAGGTGGAGCCGGCGGTAGTGGAGTTGTGGTTTGCGCTTATGGAGTACTATCTTTGGAGATCTCCTGTCCTGGAAAGGGACAAGGTGCCCCCTGGCCACGCATAGTTTTGGAGAACCGGCGTTAGTCTGGTGGAAGCGGGTGAAGCATGATCGACCACGCATCTTCCTCCGATGTCAGTGGGGGGGGAGTTCAAGAGGACGGTGTACGGGACACTACTTTTCCCGACGCCGTAAGCGGGTGATGAAGGCAAAGTTCCGCAAGCTGCGGCAGGTGAGTAATCGCTCGGTGATGGAGTACGAGCAGGAGTTCACCCACATCATCGACTGTGTTTCCCGATGTTGTTCGCGACGATGCGGACAGGGCCGATGGTTTTCTGCGGGGGCTTATGCCTGGATCTACCGGGCCGTGCAGCTGTTCAAGCTCACGACCTACGCCGAGGTTCTTGATCGAGCGCAGTGGGCAGAACCCGGGGATGCCCATGTGCTGCGAGGATGCGCGAGATGGCGGCGGAGTCCAAGGGCAAGGGCAAGAAGCGCCAGGGCAGTGGTTCGGGGGCACAGTCTAGCTCCAGGAGGCCCCCGAAGCAACCGAGATCGCAGCAGTGGAGGCAGGGACCACGGCCTTGCATTATCTGCGGGTAGCAGGGACCACCGGGTGCAGCAGTGCAGGCAGCGTGAGGCTAGATGCTATAGCTGCGGGCAGGAGGGGCACATGAGCCGAGAGTGCCCAGCGAGGGGTTCGCGTGCCCCCTCAGCGCATCGACTCCGGCAACCCCTGTTCATTATGGAGGCGCTCCTTATGTTCCCGTCTCTGCGGGGCGCGCGATGGTTCCTAGGCAGCAGAGGAGATGACGCTGATCGGCGCCGAGCCGGGGCGGGGTATTCGCCGTTCAGGCCCAGGCCCAGGATCCTGTCGACATCGAGGAGCCCAGGTGTCGTGGCAGGTATGGTTCTAATACATGGAGTTCGCTCCAGGGCCATTTTTGATACAGGTGCTACGCATTCATTCATTAGCGGATCATTTGCACGCACTCATGGTATTATCTTGGAGGCAACGGGCAAGTGGCGAGTCGAAGGCCCGGAGTCGTCATCTATTACTTACACGGGGTGCTTATCCTGCCCGTGCAAGTGGGCGACTGGATTATGCCCGTCCGGTTGCTCGAGCTCAAGAAGTTGGAGGCGTTCGACGTCATCTTGGGCATGGACTGGCTCTCGAAGTATCACACTGTGATCGACTGCAGGAGGAAGTTGGTCACTTTTCGGGAGCGAGACAGGAGGAGGTTATCTATCGAGCTCATCAAAGCTCGTGCTTCGTTGCAACGGTGTCGGCGACGAGAGCGAGGAAGTTGGTCCATAGCGGTTGCCCGGCATTTTTGGCGACCGTTGTGGAGGTGGACCGTGCGACTCCGATCATGGAGGAGTATTGGTGGTGCGGGAGTTTCCTGATGTGTTTCCCGCGGAGTTACCGGGGATGCCGCCGGATCGGGCGATCGAGTTCATCATAGACTTGATTCCCGGGACGGCACCGATCTCAAAGGCCCCGTATCGTATGGCGCCGGCAGAATTGAAGGAGTTGAGGGATCAGTTGCAGGATCTTCTCGACAAAGGGTTCATTCGGCCAAGTGTATCGCCGTGGGGAGCCCTGGTATTATTTGTGCGCAAGAAGGATGGTTCTTTTCGACTCCGTGTGGATTATCGGGAGTTGAACAAGGTTACCATAAAAAACAAGTACCCGTTACCCAGAATCGACGACTTGTTTGACCAATTGCAAGGGTCGCTGGTGTACTCCAAAATTGATCTCCAGTCCGGCTACCACCAGTTGAAAATCAAGCCGGAGGATATTCAGAAAACGGCGTTTCGCACACGCTATGGTCACTACGAATACACGGTCATGCCTTTCGGGCTTACTAACGCCCCGGCGGCGTTCATGGATCTGATGAACCGTGTGTTCAGGGAGTACTTGGACCGATTTGTCGTGGTCTTCATTGACGACATTTTGGTCTATTCGCGGAGCGATGAGGAGCACGCGGAGCATTTGCGGATAGTGCTTCAAATCCTTCGGGAGGAGAAGCTATTTGCAAGACTGAAGAAGTGCGAGTTTTGGCTCCGCGAGGTGGCTTTCCTCGGGCATATTATTTCTGAGGGGGGGATTTCAGTTGACCCGAAGAAAATTGAGGCGGTTAGGGATTGGCCGCGCCCGACGAATGTCACGGAAGTCCGCAGTTTTGTGGGCTTGGCCGGGGTATTATCGACGGTTCGTGGAGGGTTTCTCGAGGATTGTGACTCCACTTACTCGGCTGACGCAAAAGGGCGTCAAGTTCGTTTGGAGCGACGAATGCGACCGGGGTTTCATTGAATTGAAGAAAAGGTTGACGTCGGCTCCTATTCTCGCTTTACCGGTGCAGGGCGAGGACTTCGTGGTGTATAGCGACGCATCCTATCTGGGTCTGGGGTGTGTCCTGATGCAGGGCGGAAAAGTGATCGCTTATGCATCCCGCCAGTTGAAGGACCACGAAAAGAACTACTCCATTCACGATTTGGAGTTGGCGGCGGTGATCTTCGCGCTGAAGTTGTGGAGGCACTACTTGTATGGTGCACATTGCGAGATCTACACCGGCCACAAAAGCCTCAAGTACTTATTCACCCAGAAGGAGCTCAATTTGCGGCAACGGCGGTGGTTGGAGCTGCTGAAGGATTATGATGTCGATATCCTTTACCACCCCGGCAAAGCAAACGTGGTCGCCGATGCACTAAGTAGAAAGACGGCGAGGAACCTCGCTATGGACGTCACGAATCAAACGCCGTTATGTTTGGACATGGAGCGGATGAACCTTGAGGTAGTCGCCCCCGAGGTGCCGGCCCTGATGATGGCGCTTATTATTCAGCCGACCTTGTTGGAGAGGATCAAGAATGTGCAGCCTTCCGACTCAAGTCTCCAAAAGGTGCGGCGTGACATCGAGGAGGGCAAAGGCGGCGATTTCCATGTACACGCCGATGGCACACTTCGGTTTTGGAACCGTTGGTGTGTGCCGGAAAATGAGGAGCTCCGCGAACTGATATTGCGAGAGGCGCATCGGTCACCTTATGCCGAGCACCCTGGTGGCACCAAGATGTACCACGAGTTGAAGATGCTCTATTGGTGGCCGGGGATGAAGGCGAACATTGGGCGCTTCGTGGCAAAGTGCCTTACATGTCAACAGATAAAGGCGGAGCGTCGACTCCCGGCGGGGAAACTCCAAAGCTTTCCTATTCCCGTTTGGAAGTGGGAGGACATCTCTATGGACTTTATCGTCGGGTTGCCTCGCTCAACGGGAGGCCACGACTCGATCTGGGTGATTGTGGATCGTCTCACCAAGTCGGCACATTTCTTGCCGGTCCACACCACCTGGGCGGGAGAGAAGTTGGCACAGGTATATCTTGACGAGGTGGTGAGGCTGCACGGGGTGCCGAAGTCGATTGTATCGGACCGATTTACCCCAAGTTCACCTCGCATTTCTGGAGGAATCTGCAGGAGGCCCTTGGCACACGGCTCGATTTTAGCACCGCTTTTCACCCTCAGACTGATGGTCAGACAGAGAGAACCATTCAGACCTTGGAGGACATGTTGCGGGCGTGTGTCATCGATTACAAGGGCGGTTGGTGCAAGTACTTGCCGATGGCCGAGTTCGCCTACAACAACAGTTATCACGCTAGTTTGGGGATGGCACCGTTCGAGGCTCTTTATGGACGGAAGTGTCGATCCCCTATCTATTGGAGTGATGTGGGCGAGCGCACGGAGTTCGGGCCGGACATTTTGCGGGAGGCGGAGGAGAAGGTCCGCCTTGCTCGCAAAAGATTGCTTACGGCGCAATCTCGGCAACAAAGCTACGCGGACAAGCGTCGGCGGGATTTGGAATTCGCGGTGGGCGACCGCGTCTTCTTGAAGGTTTCGCCCATGAGGGGCGTGAAGCGATTTGGAGTGCGGGGAAAACTAAGTCCCCGCTATATCGGCCCCTATGAGATATTGGAGCGTGTGGGAGCGGTGGCGTACCGGCTTGCATTGCCGCCGAAGTTGGCGGATGTACATAACGTCTTCCACGTCTCCAATCTCCGCAAATATGTACCCGATCCGGAGCATGCGATGCTATATGAGCCGCCGGAGCTTCAGGATGACTTGAGCTATGAGGAGTTCCCGGTGGCGATTATTGCTCGGGAGGTGCGCAAATTGAGGAACCGCGAGATTCCTTATGTCAGGGTCCGGTGGAGCAATCACGATGATCGCGAAGCCACGTGGGAACTTGAGGAAACGATGAGGGCGCACCATCCTCATCTCTTCGAGGAGATGAATTAGAGGTATGGATTTCGATTCGGTTGAATTGCATTAAATTTAAATTTCGCGGACGAAATTGCTTAAGGGGGGAAGAATGTAGGATACCGAACTTCTAAAAGTAGAAGTTAGACATTAAGTAGAATATGCCCAATTAATTCAAAGAAATCCTAATTAACCATAGGTAAAATGTGCAAATTCAACTTTTAAATACCATATAGAAGTTACGGTAGGATATAGTAAGTCAGAAAAATTATTATATAAATAAAAATAAATAAAAATAGTGTAAGATACTATTTTATTGGACTCATAGAAGCAAAATATAGGTTGGAAATGACCTGCGCCGAAATCGGAGCGAAAACAGAAGATTTAATATTTTCTGTGAGAGACGGGGCAGATAAATTAGCAGAAAATGCACAGTGTCAGAAAATTTCGAAAACTGGGGAATGAGTCAGCATTATTTTTATGGGGCTAGATTTAAAGTTTCGACCCATTTTGATACCCGAAAGGTGAAGAATAAAATCGAACTGCTATCTGTTAGAGATTACAGTCCGACGCAGTTTTTGGTGACCCAGAAATGGTCCAAACTGAAAAGTTAAGATAACCCACGATAAATTAAGGTAAATTGAGTCTGCCCGTCAAATTTGAGCACAAACGGACATCCAGAAGGGTTCCGCAGGCAAGTATCAGATAAAAAAATTGGACTAAATAGTAAATTAGCACTATTGTGGGTGGGGGGGGGGGGGGGGGGGGGGGGGGGTCCTTTATGCATAAAAGGACCACTTTCCCCTTTCTTCTTCTTCTCCACCCGCACGCAAGCACCAGGAGCACCTCCATGGAGAGCTCTCTCTCTCACCTTCTCCACTCACTCTCTCTCTCTAAATTTTCTTGCTCCAATGTGCACTAAATTGCGGAGCGATTTGCGGGAAGCCTAAGGCGAGCGAGGGCAAGCTCTTGAACCAAGAAACGCTCGAAATCATGGCTTTTTGAGGTGAGTTTCGCGGAAGATAAATTTGATTTTTGCCATATCTTTTTTGATCTATAATCTATATGATCTTAGAAGAATTCTTGTCGAAGATATCGGCGAAAATCGTGGAGAAATCGTGATGAATGTGTAAATGAAACCTAAGGTTAAAAGAGGAGTTTTTGGATTTTCATGGGATTGATCTCATTTGAACCCATGGAAACTCAATTACTATGTAAAGAAACGTGTTGGCGAAGACGGATCGACATTCCGTCGAACGGCCGAAAAGTTAGAGCCGAAATACGCGCTCTAGGACTTTTGAGGCAAAAAGAGAAATAATGGCATTAGTAATTTTGGTGGGGGATTTAAATGGAATCCTTCCATCATGGAGGGGTTTTGGGTAAACCCTTGACGATCCAGACCACAAATCGTGGAAGTTCGTCGTCTTTCGTCGGCGCTTTTGCGCGCACGTGAAAACACTAAGCATAGTGCTTGGAGGTTATTAATAGGCCGTTTTGGACTTGTTTAGGACATCCGACTTGAGGCGACCCTTGTGATCGAGACCGGTGCTCCCGTAGATTTTTTTTGGAGAGCCGAGCCGAGCCAAGGACCCGAGGTGGGTGGTGCTCTTACCGAAGCCGTTGGGCTTCTCCCTATGTCTTAGCCACTTACACTATTGCTTATCGCACCATTGCATTGTAGGATAGTATGTATTGCCATCTTTATACTTTCCGGTTGATATAGATATTTAGCAAATGTTATGCTAATATGTTGGATTGGGAAAGATTGGGTCGATACCGAGGAGTCCTATAGTACGGATTGGGTGTTGGACTTGTGAGTCGACAATTGATGACGAGTGGCATATATGTAGAAATTGTGAACACCACACAATAAATGAACGAGTGGCATATAAGGTAGTGTAGGTAAACCTATCGTGACACATGTGAGACATAGGTTGTGTATTATCTATAGGGATCTCAGTTGCCATTAGCCTTATAGATAGGGTATCCTCGTGTGGAGAGGATTGGATCATGCTCATAGTCTGTCTTTGGCTGGTGGAGGTCGCTCCTCTACGGCCGCCTACTCCGGAGTTGGTCACGGGGCACGCCACCCCGAGGGACGGTTAGGGTCCCGCAGACGCGTTTGATTGGTAGGTTGAGACATAGTCTCCCTCGTCGTGATAGTGAGCCGTGGGCAACCTTCGGGTGTGCCGTGAGATTTGAGATGAAGTGTTAAAGACCACACTTCTTGAAAATGAGTTAGAGAACAAGTATGAAATAGTACTTCTTGGACATAGTGATATATTTGGATATCTCTCCCCTGAGCATGCATACATGTTTTTCCGTGTTGGGCATAGTAGTGTAGTTATTTACTGCATTTACAGTTTTCAGATATATCTATCTATCTATCTGCTTTTGCCCTCTTGGACCTAGTGGGAAGACCGGTGGAGTCGGTGGCCGAACCCACTGGGAACTATGGACCATAGTTCTCACCCCACTATTATTACAGGGCCAAGTACAGGTACTCCCGGCGAGGATCACGGTAAGGGCTTGGCGCCCTAGAGGCGTTGATAGCAGCCTCCCTACATCTATAGCTCTTGTCACCTTGTCTTTACATTTTGAGAGTAGATGTTGTATAGGGTGAGGACGTTTTGGATGTGATCTATGTATTATTCATATACTCGAATGGAATGGTTGTAATAGATAGAGTTTCTCTCTTTTGTTACTTGTATGTTTACTTTTATATACTCGTACCTTGGTCTTATGTTCTTGTTAGCACTGGTTGTGCTCTCGTTGTGATTGTGTATATCTAGAATTAATTCCTGGGTGATTCTTGTACATGATCTTGTCGCTTAGCCTTGGGCGGACAGGGGAGGTTCTGTCCGTTCGGCGTCTGTTCAGCGCGCCCGAACCATGCCAAATTGGTAGCAGTTTCGGGGTGACATCAAAGCTGTTATCTTCCTCAGCTTTAACTCCGTCGCTAACAGGCCAGGAACAAAACCTTCCGAAGTCAGAAAGGAAGCTTTCTCTCTCAACTTGGCAAACAACTTCTTTCTTCATAGAAGTTGTAACACTATCCTGAAGTGCCCCTCATGCTCCACGTCGCTTCGGAGGTAACCCGTATGCCCACGACGGTAATACCACCAACCCGTCTAAGTGAAACTGGGAAAACACAGTTCTTAAAATCAGTAGGGCATTAGTCAGTCCACTTGACCTCGCTAACCGCTTAAACCGCCTTACTGGTTCCTGATCACTATCAAGGCACAGCCCTCGTGTGACGCCCCACTTCCCAAGGGGTTACCCATCCTAGAACTACTCTAGCTCTAGCACGCTTAACTCTCATGTTCCTCTTGGATCTTGCTACCATCCAAAATGCTATAGCCGGGTTAGAGATTTAGTCCTATTATATCATTTATATATAGGACTAATCCAAATTCCGGGGGTGTCACATTCTTCCCCCCTTTAAGCCCTGAGTCCACGTCAGGCTCAAGCACACTCACAAGCACCAGGCGATGTGAGACTTGGCTCGCTAGCCTTAGCCGACCTTGTGAGGAGCTGCACTCCACTCACAACAGTCATTAGCCGGGGAGCCTCGCTCTACCCGCTATATAACCCTGGCTCAGCCCAGACTCATCTCACATTTCCGGCTGGTGAATGGCTCTGATACTGTCACGACCCGGGACCGACAAATTGTACGGTTCGGGCACGCCAACTGACCCGCCAATCGGGCACGACCTCACGCTACCCGAAAGGAACGGTAACATCCATCTCGAATCAAAACAATGCTTATGATGAGATATAATATCAGAGTAAGATCACTACTAATTTAAAACTTTCATTCAATAAACGAATAGTTTAAGCCGATATGAAAGCATGATAAGAATGAACCATAATAAACTTTATTACATTTTACATCTCTCAACTTGCAAATAAGTTATTACAATTCTTTTACATCATTTCCTCACCATACAAGGTTCACTCAAGAAATATAAAAATGGGATACCTCTGCTAGACCCTCTAGGTCTCTATGCTGCTGGGCCCTTGCCCCTGACGTATACCTCGCCGTCTGCCTCTGAACCGTCGCGATCGCTGCATCCATACCTGAACCTGTGGGGGGGGGGGGCACCCAAGGGGTGTGAGAACTCCTGACAGAGTTCCCAGTGGGTTCAACCACCGAGAAAAAGTGTCCTACACCACTTGGTCCAATGGAAGCAATAATAATAGTGCTAGGAAACTAAAAACCTCAATATCAAAATGCGGCTATGCAATATACATAATCACTACACTATCTGTGTGTACTCATCGTCCCAGCACTACTCTGTCTAGTCATACTAGGCTACTAAGCACCAACTCGGCCGCTATGCCGCTGTACACAGGGTTAAACTAACCCGGCCACCTTGGCCACTCTAATTTCTCTTTATTCTTTAAGTTCTGGTGCTTTAGTTCAAGTTAACCCTCAGAAACTCTTATCCAACGGGCCCGAGCCCGGTAGTCCTGCTGCCATCAGATAAGATTCCAAGGTTGCCGATAACACCCGCGAGTGTTACCCCGTCCTACGAAGTAAATGTGTTCTTCGGGCCACCAGCTATCGGAGAGGGGGCTGCCCTTTACGTCCGATCCAGGTGCGCCCGGGGAGAGGGCAAGCCCTTTACGTCCCACAGAACCACATTTCAACCTTCGAAGGACGCCCGTTTTATTATCTTTTCTTATCTTTCATTTCCGTTCCTTTGGGCACTCAGCCCCTTTTTGCACTTTACGCATTTGTCTTTATCTTTACTTTTAAGCACTTGCTTTTCTTTTCTTTCTCACTCGAGCCTTCAGCTCACATTGCCACTGGCAATTACTATCACCCTTTCCTTTGGGCATTTAGCTCTTTGCTTTCATTTTAAGCCTTCCGAAAGTACCTCGTCCGACGGGTCACTGCCCAGGGAGTCCTGCTCCACTTGACGAGTCTCAAATTCGAAGGCGCCATTTACATTCTCTTTATGCTCTTAGCCACTTTTAGCTTGCTTTTAACTTGAAACCTTTCGAAAGTACCTCGTCCGACGGGCCACTGCCCAGGGAGTCCTACTCCGCTTGACGAGTCTCAAATTCGAAGGTGTTATTTACATTTTCTTTATCTTTAAGCAATTTGCTTGTCTTGCTTATTAACCAAGTTTTAGCTCTATCTTGAGCGATTTGCTTGTCTTGCTTATTAACCAAGTTTCTCATCCCTTACCCTAGGTCTTGCCTCACGGGTAACTAGAGGGTCTCCTGGACTCTTTAAACATTTCTCTTTCATTTTATTTAACTTCCAATTGAGGTTGAAGTTATCATCCATTTGCCCAGACACCCTATGACTCTCTAGGGTTATATTTGTTTGATTCTTTAACTTTGGGATCCTGTCCCACTTTCCTGATTCCTCACTGAGTCCTAGAGTTAACTCAACTCTATTTTTCTGTTCCACTTTAACTTAGAGTTGCACTGACTCTAATTTCTTGTCTGTGAGTTTAAACTCCTCTGTTTCACCTTAGGTTCTCTTTACCTAAGTTCGATGTCATACTCATCCTAGAGTCCTTGACTCTATGTTGATCACTCTATCCAGTGTCCTTAGGTTATTACCTAAGACAATGCCACTCGTCCAACCCTAGGATAATCTCCTAAGTTTTGATGTCACTCAGTGAACCCTGAAACTAGGTTTTCTCCTAGTCTTACTACCAACATGTTCACTTTCCTTATGTCACATGATTCCTAGGGTTATACCCTAACATGATCACAATCATCAATGGCTAATTACTTTCATGCATGCAATTATTTTCATCTCATTTATAAAATAGTATCTGTAGTGAACCGGAATTTTGGTATATAAATAAATGTGAATAAAATGGTATGAAATGCTATTTGATTGAATTTATTGAGGTAAAGGATGACCTGGAAACGAATTGGGCCCAAATCGGGATTAGATGTGAGATCTTGAATCTTACATGAGAAAGTGGGCCCAGATTGTAAGTGGAAAATTCACAGTCTCGAAAAATTCCGAGAAAATTACGGGAGCTCCGTAATTGTCTTTTATGGCCACAGTAAAAGTTTCGCGTTGATCGGACACCTGGATAGAGAGAACGGGCTCCGCCAGCGAAATTAAATACAGTGAGACTTTTGGCAACCCAGAGAGGGTCCAAACTGAAAAGTTTAAGTACCAGGAGGTAAATTAAGTTAAACTGTGGCTGCCCATCAAATTTGAGCGAAAACGGGCGAGAAACGGGCAAGAACGGACGAAAACGGGCGAAACTGGGCTTGGGCCCAAGTTTCGGGCGCCCGAAAATGAGTTCCGGGCGCCCGGAAAGTACTGTAGCAACCCGATTTTAGGGGCTGCAGCGAACCGGGTTGCACTGTAGCGAACCCGGTTCACTGTAGCAGCCCGGTCCGAATGAGGTGCGCCCGGAAATTACTGTAGCGCGCCCGAAATTTTACGGTTGGCACGGATCCCGAGGCAGTGGCACGGATCCCGAGGCAGTTGGCACGGATCCCGAGGCAGCGGGCGCGAATCCCGAGGCACGGGCACGAATCCCGAGGTAAGTTTTCGCGCGCGGCGCGCTGTGGCACGCGGCCCGAGGCGCGTGGTAGGTGGGGGGGCGCCACGTGGCGTCTCCCCATTGGACGCCCTGACCGAGGGCGGCAGGCGTGCGCGGGGAAGGCGCGGCGGCACTGTAGCGGTGTCAGCGGGGAAGGCCACGTGTCGGCCTCCCATTCGTCGGTCAGCGCGACGCGACGTGCTGACGCGACGCGACGCTGCGGCCGGTGTCAGCGCGGGGATGTAGTGCGGTCCACGTGGCGGCCTCCCATTGGCCGCCGCGGTTCGTTGGTCGCGGTGCACGGGTCCAGGGCCACGTGTCGCCTCATCGTTGGCCGAGCGGTGCTGACGTGGCGCCCAGCTGGCGCAGCATGGACACGTGGACCGCGGCGGGCCAGTTACTGTAGCCGCCCGAAAGTTTTCGGGCGCCCGAAAGGGTGCGCCCGAAAGTCCGAAAATGGCCTATTTAGGCCCGAATTGTCCCATTTTCCTCCTTTTCTCCGTTTTGGCTTCACCCGAGCGTACCAGGAGGCGAACCGGGCGATTTCGCCCGGGGTTTTCGAGGGCACACGAGCGCGCCGTGGACTCCGTGGAGCGCGCAAGATGTTTCAAAAAGGGTTGATGGGTACGTTGGACGACGCGACGATGTTGAGGTAGGTCCCGTATGCCGTTTTGCGGTATTTTTGTCGCAGTTCTTACATTTCCTTTTGAATTTTGGATTTGACCCCATGCCCACGTGCATGTTAGGGACCCAACTTTTCTGTGCCATTTTACTGCGCGAGTTTCGCGGGCATTTTGGGCGCGCCTCGTTTTGCGTGCCGCTCGTGGAGATATGCACCGTTTTGCGTGCAAAGTTGAAAAAGGAACGTGCACCGTTTTGCTTGCCAATACAAGGTGTGTGCTCCGTTTTGCGTGCAGGTTGGACTAACGGGCACCATTTTGCGCGCATACTCTAACATTGCGTCTTGTTTTTCGTGCAGGGCTGGAAAAATGTGCATCGTTTTGCGTGCAACCCTATCGTAGAATGTGCACCATTTTGCGTGCCAATACGGGGTACGTGCTCCGTTTTGCGTGCGGGTTGGACCAATGCGCACCATTTTACGTGTAGATTCTACTAATTTACATCGTTTTTCGTGCAGGGCTAGGAAAAAATATGCACCGTTTTGCGTGCAACCCTATAGTTAGACGGGCACCGTTTTGCGTGCAGTTTCGAGGTACGTGCACCGTTTCGCGTGCAGTTCGTGTTGTCGCGCATAGTTTTGCGTGCCGACCCTAATATTGTGCATCATTTCTCATGCAGGGTTAGGAAAAATATGCACCGTTTTGTGTGCAACCCTACAGTCAGACGTGCACCGTTTCGCGTGCAGACCGTGTTGCCGCGCATCGTTTTGCGTGCCGGCTGAAGTGGCGCGCACCATTAGTACGTATGGGTTTTTAATGACATGCATCGTTTTGCGTGCAGGATTGTGGGACGTGCACCATTTTGCATGCGGACTCGAGGGATGTGCACCGTTTTGCGTGCAAGCTCGAGGAGACAAGTGGAATCGCGCGGAGACCAATTGCAAGTGTCTACAAGCAATTGGGAACACCACAAGGTGGGGAATTCTGCCGAAATTGGGTGACCTCTCCCCTTGCTCCTTTGCTTTTCGATTCGAAGCATGATAGTAGCCTGTTAGAGGCGTTAGGTAATTATGAATAAGATTGCATGTTTAGAGGAACACAGATGAAAAGAGCAACTGTTGGTTGCTAATAACAGATGATATATGTGCATGTGTAGAGAAATTTAGAGGAAAAGTGATATTTATGATTTATCCACAATAGGGGATAAATTTGTATGTGTAGATGGACACAGATGATAAATGCAACTGTCGGTTGCCAAAAGGAGATAATTCATTTTCATGTGCAAAAAGGACTTAGAGGATAAATATTATTTTTATGATGGATATGAAAATAATTGCATGCGTAGAAATGAGTAATTACTTGATGACTGTGATCATGTTAGGGTACAACCCTAGGAATCATGTGATATAAGGGAACAGAACTTGTTGGTAGTAAGACTAGGAGAAAACCTAGTTTAGGGGTTTGACGAGTGACATCAACTTAGGAGTTATCCTAGGAAGGATGAGTGGCATGGTCTTAGGTGATAACCTAAGGACACTGGATAGAGTGATCAACATAGAGTCAGAAAACTCTAGGGTGTATATGACATGGAACTTAGGTAAAGAGAACCTAAGGAGAACTAGTGTTCAACATAGAGTCAAGGAACTCTAGGACAAGTATGACATGGGACTTAGGTAAAGGGAACCTAAGTTGAGCTAGAAGAGTTTAAACTCACAGACAGGAAATAGAGTCAAGTTGACTCTAGGATTCAGTAAGGAATCAGGAGGATGGAAAAGGTGGATCAAGTGTGGAGATATGAAAGGGAAAACAGAAAAGTAGAGTCAATGTAATTCTAAGATAACAGTGGAACATGGAATTAGAGTCAGTGTAACTCTAAGTTAATGGTGAAGCAGGAAAACAGAGTTTAGTTAACTCTAGGATTCAGTGAGGAATCAGAAATGTGGGATGAGATCCCCAGTTTAAAGAGTTGATCAAATATAACCCTAGAAGGTCATAGGGTGTCTGGGCAATGGATAATAACTTTAACTTCAATTTGAGTTAAAGAAATAAAAGAGAAATGTTTAAGAGTCCAGGAGACTCTAGTTATCCTTATGGCAAGACCTAGGATAAGAGGAAAAAAATTGTTGCTAAAAGGCAAAGATTAAAAGCAAGCTAAAAGTGGCTAAAAGCATAAAGAAAATGTAATTGGCGCCTTCGAATTTGAGACTCGTCAAGTGGAGCAGGACTCCCTGGGCAGTGACCCGTCGGACGAGGTACTTTCGAATGGCTAAAAGTGAAAGCAAGGAGCTAAATGCTCAAAGAAAAGAGAAAGTGATTTGCCAGTGGCAAAAAGGGAGCTATAAGCCTGAATAAGAAAGGAAAGCAAGTGTTCAAAGGCAAAGAGGCTAAGAACTAAAGTAGAAAGAAAAGAAAGAAAATATAAAAAGATAAAATAGGCGTACCTTCGGGGGTGAAACGTAGATCTTGTCGGAGCCATGGGCAGTGTCCCTCTCCCGGGCAGTGACCCGTATGACAAGTTCCCCGTTGGGCGGGGTAACACTTGCGGGTGTTATCGACAACCTTAGAAATCTTATCTTATGGTAGCAAGACTACCGGGCTCGGGCCCGTTGGATAAGAATTTCCGAGGGTTAACTTGAACTAAAGCACCAGAATCTAAAGAATAAAGAAAAATAGAGTGGCCAAGGTGGCCGGGTTAGTTGGACCCTGTATTCAGCGGCATAGTGGCCGAGTTGGTGCTTAGCAGCCTAGTGTGGCTAGACAGAGTAGTGCTGGGTAGATGGTTATACACAGATAGTGTAGTGATATGTTATATTGCATAGCTGCATTTTGATATTGAGGATTTTAGTTTCCTAGCACTATTATTATTGCTTCCATTGGACCAAGTGGTGTAGGACACTTTTTCTCGGTGGTTGAACCCATTGGGAACTCTGTCAGGAGTTCTCACACCCCTTGGGTGCACCCCCCCCACAGGTTCAGGTATGGATGCAGCGATCGCGACGGTTCAGAGGCAGACGGTGAGATATACGACAGGGTCAAGGGCCCAGCAGCATAGAGACCTAGAGGGTCTAGCAGAGGTATTCCATTTTTATATTTCTTGAGTGAACCTTGTATGGTGAGGAAATAATGTAAAAGAATTGTAATAATTTTATTAGCAAGTTCAGAAATGTAAAGTGTAATAAATTTAAGTTATGGTTCACTCTTGTATGCTTTCATTATCGCTTAAACTGTTTGTTTATAAAATGAAAGTTCAAATTTATAGTGATTTTTAGTACTCTGATATTGAGCTTCCGCATATACTTGTTGTATGATTATGGATATTACCGTTCCTTTCGGGTAGTGAAAGGTCATACCCGATTGGCGGGTCTGTTGGCGTGCCCGAACCGTACAAATTGGCGGACTCAGGGCGTGACAGTATCTACCTCTAAGCATGCATCTTTATCATATATCTTTGGCAACCAGCAGTTGCACTTTCATCTGTGTCCTTTTACACATGCCCATTTAATCCTCTATCACTAGCAACCAACAGTTGCACTTTCCATCTGTATCCATTTACACAGGCAATCATAATCATAATTACCTAACGCCACTAACAGGCTACTATCATGCTTCGAATCGAAAAGCAAAGGAGCAAGGGGAGAGATCACCCAATTTCGGCAGAATTCCCCACCTTGTAGTGTCCCCGATTTCCCTTCATATCTCCACACTTTATCACTATTCTTCCAATTGCTTGTAGACACTTGCAATTGGCCTCCACGCGGCTCCACTTTGTACCTCGAGCTTGCACGCAAAACGGAGCATGCTTCTCTTAAGGTAGCACGTAAAACGGGGCATGTCTTTTCTAACCCTGCACGCAAAACAGTGCATACTATTAGTGACGGCACCCAAAACGGTGCGCGACAACACAACCTGCACGCAAAACGGAGCACGTACCCCGTATTGGCACTCAAAACGGTGCACGCTCCACTGTAGGGTTGCACGCAAAACGGTGCACCTTCATCCAGTCCTGTACGCAAAACGAGATGCATGATTAGAACCTGCACGTAAAACGATGCGCGATAACGTGAACTGCACGCGAAACGGTGCACCTACCTCGAAACTGCACGCAAAACGGTGCACCTCTGACTGTAGCGTTGCACGCAACACGGTACACTTTCATCCAGTCCTGTACGCACAACGAGATGCATTGTTAGAACCTGCACGCAAAACGGTGTGCGATAACGCGAACTGCACGCGAAACGGTGCACGTACCTTGAAACTGCACGCAAAACGGTGCACCTTCTTCGGACCCTACACGTAAAACGGTGCGCGCCTTTCGAGTTTGCACCCAAAATAGTGCGCGTCTGTCGAGTCCGCACGCAAAACGGTACATGTCTCCCGCGAGCGGCACGCAAAACGAGGCGCGCCCAAAATGCCCGCAAAACTCGAGCAGTAAAACGGCACAGTAAAACTTGGTCCCTAACACGCATGTAGGCATGGGAGTCAAATCCAAAATCCAAAAGGAAACCTTAAAACTGTGCCAAAAATACCGCAAAACGACATACGGGGCCTACCTCGACAATGCCGTGTCGTCCATCGCGTCCATTAGCCTCTTTGGAGCACCTTGCGCGCTCCACGGAGTCAACGGCGCGCTCGTGCGCCCTCGAAAACCCCGGCGAAAATCGCCCTCCTCCCCTCCCCGCGCGCTCGGGTGAAGCCAGAAAGGGAAAAAGGAGGAAAAAGGAGTCGTTTCGGGCCTTTATAGGCCGTTTCCGAACTTTCGGGCGCACCTTTCGGGCGCCCGAAATCTTTCGGGCGGCTACAGTAAAAGCCCCCGCCGCGGTCCATGAGTCCACGCCGCGCCACCTCAGCGCCACGTCACCATGCTCGACCAATCATGGAATGACACGTGTCCCTGGAACCGTGCACCGCGACCAACGAAATGTGGCGGCCAATGGGTGGCCGCCACGTGGACTGCACTACCGCCTGCTCTGACGCCCGCCGCAGCGTCGCGTCGCGTCAGCGCGTCGCATCGCGCTGACCGACGAATGGGAGGCCGACACGTGGCCGTCCCCGCTGACACGCGCCAGGCGCGTCGCGCCTTCCCCGCGCACGCCCACGCTCCCCCGGTCAGAACGGCCAATGGCGAAGCGACACGTGGCGCTCCCCAGCCACCACGCGCGCCTCGGGCCGCGCGCCCGCTGCCTCGGGATTCGTGCCAACGCCTCGGGATCCGTGCCAACTCCTCGGGATCCGTGCCAACGCCTCGGGATCCGTGCCAACTCGGGATTCGGGCGCTGCTACAGTAACTTTCGGGCGCAACCTCAATCCGGTCCGGGCTGCTACAGTAACCGGTCCGCCCGAGCCGAACCGGGTTCGCTACAGTGCAAAGAACCCGGCTTGCTACAGTATTTTCCGGGCGCCCGGTTCCCACTTTCGGGCGCCCGAAACTTGGGCCCAAGCCCAGTTTCGCCCGTTTTCGTCCGTTCTTGCCCGTTTCTCGCCCGTTTTCGCTCAAATTTGACGGGCAGCCACAGTTTAACTTAATTTACCTCAGGGCACTTTCACTTTTCAGTTTGGACCCTCTTTGGGTTACCAAAAGTCCCACTATATTCGAGTTCGCTGGCGGAGCCCGTTCTCTCTATCCGGGTGTCCGATTAACGCGAAACTTTTACTGTGGCCTTAAAACATATTTACGGAGCTCCTGTAATTTTCTCAGAATTTTCCGAGACTGTGAATTTTCCACTTACAGTCTGGGCCCACTTTCTCATATAAGATTCTGGATCTCTTATCTTAATCCCGGTTTGGGCCCAATTCACTTCCAGGTCATCCTTTACCTCAATAAACTCAATAAAATAGCATTTCATACTATTTTATTTACATTTATTTATATACCAATTTCCGGTTCACTACACCTCGGCTGTATGGTTCCATAATGATATCAATCACTCGAAGGCATCTGCCCAAGCACAAAGCAAATCTAACCGTGTTCGAACCATACAAGAACTCACATAGTTGTGTACCTACAACGTGACATCACTACCGTGCACCAACGGCGTGGCATCACCACCGTGTATCAACGGTGTGGCATCACCACCGTGTATCAACGGTGTGGCATCATCACCGTGTATCAACGGTGTGGCATCATCACCGTGTATCAACGGGGTGGCATCATCACCGTGTATCAACGGTGTAGCATCATCACCGTGCGTCAACGGTGTGGCATCATCACCGTGTATCAACGGTGTGGCATCATCACCGTGTATCAACGGTGTGGCATCATCACCGTGTATCAACGGTATGGCATCATCACCGTGTATCAACGGTGCGGCATCATCACCGTGTATCAACGGTGCGGCATCATCACCGTGTATCAACGGTGTGGCATCATCACCGTGTATCAACGGTGTGGCATCATACTCTAACGTCAAGGTCACAGATCCTCGCAGTCCTATACCCCACACTTCCTCGAAACCCCCGGAGCTAACGAAGGGCCAAAGATCAACAGGCAAGAACCAGGGCCCTAACCGTACTGGGCAGGACCTACAACCCTCATCTACGTGCAACACGTGATCGGGTATCTAAACCTCACGAGCACAAGTTAAGGGTCCTATCTCTAGCCCATACAACATGCAAATGTCCCGCTGATGAAAAGAACACGATGCTCCGGTAACAAATAAAGCTCAAGAGCGAGAAGGGGAGATAAGATCAATACCTGCCACCACGTGGCTAGCTGCCCCCAAATCCTCATCCTGTGCGACATAGACTCTCCCGCTCGGGGTCGGTCGCCCGCTGGGCAGCCGCGAAGCAGTGGCCCTCACTATCTGGCCATAACCTGTCGAAGCTCCGCCCGTCTGGAAGAAGGGGCCTGGCGGAGAAAGGGCCGAAGCTGTCGACGCTACTGCTGATCCCGCTCCAGGACAAGACCATGATCTGTGCCCTGCCTGCCCACATCGATAACACCTGCCCTGCCGCTGATCACACTGTGGAGGTGCGTGGGGTCCGCCACAAATCATACAACTATCAGCGCGCCTCCACTCCTGCTGCTGGTGCTGCTGTGGTCTAGGGGGTCGAGAGCCCCCCGACCTCTGCCTTCTCTGTATCCCGCGGCCTCGAGGCTGGAAACGTGGTGGTCTTGGTGGTCTCGGCCTGCTCGACTGGCCCAACTCAGATGGCGCCGGGCGTTTCACTCCTGAACTAGGCCCCGGCGTCCTCTGTTCAAGTAACCCCAACATACGCTCCATGATTTCTTCCTGGCGCTTGGCCGCCTCCTCTTGGCGCCGCAAAGCCTTAGACATCTGAGCTACCTGGGCCCGTAGCTCCTGAATCTCGCCCTGCCCTGCCTCCTGGTGCTCGGGCTCCTCCCCTGATACGGAGTGCGCCATCGTCCCCGTGCGACGCTTTGGAGGCATCGCTAGCAACTCTGCAACAAGGCAAAAGATGTCAGAGAGCAAAAATCTCTCGACCCAGTCAAGCGAAAGTCTATAACATGTTAACCGTTCTAAAGCATTATGTTGTCTGCAGCCAACATAATCACCTTTTAGAGAAATAACATGCGAGGTCACTCGCCCCAATCCTCTGGGGGAGGTACAAACTCAAACAAGACTCTCGCTAAGGTCACGTCTCTCACGACAGTCTTCCTACTGTCCAACCAATAGCCTAGGGTCTCTAAGTCCTCAATGACCTATATTCCTAGGCTCTGATACCACCTAATCTGTCACGCCCCTGGGTCGAACTGCGACCCGGGCTCGCCAACAGATCCGCCGGCCGTACGGAAACTGCCGTACAGACGAAGCGTCTAACCTGCAAAAGAGATCTATAGCTACACAAGTATCAGAGCTGAAAGAAAGCTGAATCACTAAGTGATGAAAAGTCCAAGTACACCAGTCCACTATCTCCCACAACATAAGTACAAAAACACTATCTGGTACAAAAGTGGAAACTAAAAAGTACAAGTGACTCTAACACTGACCCCACAGACTCGGGTAGGAACTAGTCGGCCACGCCCTTACCTCGGTCTGAAAACTCCGAACGAGCCAGACCTGGAACGGTCGCCTCAGGAACACCTGTCATCACAGCGGGTGTGAGATCTACTGCAACAGGCAGATCTCAGTGGGTACCAACGCTAAAACCCACGGTACGCCCACTAAGTCTGCTGGAGACAAAAACAGATAGATAGATAGAAAGATAGATAGACAGATAGAGATGCTGGAAATGAATCTACCACTACATGTCTCGATGCAATGCAGGGAATAAGTTCTCAATCTCTCTCACGGGAGGCCTGGAAATTATGAACGACTGCCCCCTACAACCCTTATCAAACAAGAACAGGCTGTAGGCATAGCCGCCCATAGTTTCCGCCCCCGCACTGGAATTGCTAGAACTCTCACAAGACACTAGAAAGCCACCTCAATTCCTTCCAGTAACCACCTGGTAACTCGGCCAGGGCATATTTATCCATCTGGTAACTCGGCCAGTGGTATTTATCCACCTGGCAACTCGGCCAGTGATATTTATCCCTCTGGTAACTCGGCCAGTGATATTTATCCACCTGGTAACTCGGCCAGTGATTTTTATCCCTCTGGTAACTCGGCCAGTGATATTTATCCACCTGGTAACTCGGCCAGTGATTTTTATCCCTCTGGTAACTCGGCCAGTGATATTTATCCCCCTGGCAGCTCGGCCAGTGATATTCAGCCCTCTGGCAACTCGGCCAGTGATATTTATCCCTCTGGTAACTCGGCCAGTGATATTTATCCCTCTGGTAACTCGGCCAGTGATACTTATCCACCTGGCAACTCGGCCAGTGATGTTTATCCCTCTGGCAGCTCGGCTAGTGATATTCAGCCCTCTGGTAACTCGGCCAGTGATATTTATCCCTCTGGTAACTCGGCCAGTGATATTTATCCCTCTGGTAACTCGGCCAGGGATACTTATCCACCTGGCAACTCAGCCAGTGATGTTTATCCCTCTGGCAGCTCGGCCAGTGATATTCAGCCCTCTGGTAACTCGGCCAGTGATATTTATCCCTCTGGTAACTCGGCCAGTGATATTTATCCCTCTGGTAACTCGGCCAGTGATATTTATCCACCTGGTAACTCGGCCAGTGATATTTATCCCTCTAGTAACTCGGCCAGTGATATTTATACAACTACGCCTGCGGAGCGTGACTCGAGGGGAGCGACCCCGCCGAGTTTCAACATGTCTCATCAACTAGCATATGCCGGCTAAAGCCCGCGATCAACTAGATCGGAAGAACGCTAATGTTCAATTGACAACACTCACACCCATGTCCAAGTCAGAACAACATCCCTCGACTAAAGTCTGAAAAACCCTCTAACATCCTGAACCCTCTACCAGCTCTGTCATAGCACATACCCAACATAGGTTAAGGGTCTGATCCTGAATAAAGTGTTTCTCACAACATTTCACGGCTGTCCGGCAGTCATTAGATAATGAAATTAATGCAATAGGGGTCACGATACCTTGCATTCGAACGCATTAAGAGCATACCGTGCCTTTGGAAGAAAACCAACCCACCTGCGATAAATCTGCAAACCGTGCGCCAAACGGAGGTCCCGATGCGATCCCGCAGCTCCACGCGGCAAAACACGCGCTACCAGTCACGTAGGAAGCAGCACAAAGCCACAATTGCGAGATAAGAAGAGGAACCGGGATCAGAAAACCCGCGGTCGAAAACCGCGCTCACAAATGCGAAAGAAACCCATCCGGCGACGAGAAACGCCGCGCGTTGCGCGGAAAACCCATCGCGCACACACGCCGCGGCGCGTCGCCGAGTCGCAGCCTGCGCGGCGATTGCGGCGCAGCTGCACGGCACCAAAAACCCAGCCGCGCGGCACTGGCCCAGCCGCGCAGCACGAAGGCCGCCCGCGCGGCACACAAGGGCGCCCGCGCGGTGCCCTGCAGTGCCGCGCGCCTAGCGCGCGGCCTGCAGGGTCGCCCGCGCGGCCCTCTGCAGCGCCGCGCGCCCAGCGTGCGGCCTGCAGGGTCGCGGGGCCCCAAAGGGCCGCCCGCGCGGCCCTCTGCAGCCCCGCGCGCCCAGCGCGCGGCCTGCAGGGTCGCGGGGCCCCAAAAGGGCCGCCCGCGCGGCCCTCTGCGGCGGTGCGCGCCCAGCGCGCGGCCTGCAGGGCCGGGGGCCCAAAGGGCCGCCGCGCGGCCCCCTGCAGTGCCGCGCGCCTAGCGCGCGGCCTGTAGGGCCGCGGGGCCCAAAGGGGCCGCCCGCGCGGCACCCCTGCAGTGCCGCGCGCCCCGCGCGTGGCCTGCGGGGCCGCGCGGCACAGCCGCCCGCGCGGCACCCCTGCAGTGCCGCGCGCCCCGCGCGCGGCCTGGGGGCCGCGCGGCACAGGGGCCGCCCGCGCGGCACCCCTGCAGTGCCGCGCGCCCAGCGCGCGGCCTGCGTGGCCGCGCGGCACAGGGGCCGCCCGCGCGGCACCCCTGCAGTGCCGCGCGCCCCGCGCGCGGCCTGCGGGGCCGCGCGGCACCGGGGCCGCCCGCGCGGCACCCTTGCAGTGCCGCGCGCCCAGCGCGCGGCCTGCAGGGCTGCGCGGCACAGGGGTCGCCCGCGCGGCACCCCTGCAGTGCCGCGCGCCTCGCGCGTGGCCTGCAGGGCCGCGCGGCATAGGGGCCGCCCGCGCGGCACGGCCCCGCGCGGCCTGCAGGGCCGCGCGGCACAGGGGCCACCCGCGCGGCACCCCTGTAGTGCCGCGCGCCCCGCGCGCGGCCTGCAGGGCCGCGCGGCACAGGGGCCCAAGGCCGTCCGGCGCCCTACTGCACATCCATGGCAGCAGGGCGCAGGCTGCGCGCGGCGCTCATGCGCGCCCGCGCAGCGGCGGCCCAACTCTGCCACGCGCCGCCGGAAAGCGCGTGCGCGGCTCGAGCAGCACCGCCACCCCGGACAACCAGTCCGCCTGCCCACCACAGGAAAAGAGAAGGGAAGAGGAAAAAAACCCAAGCTTGCAAAAATAATAATAAAATAACACCAACCTCCTCGCGGCACGCCGGCCCTTGCTCGGCTCCACGTCCACGCTCGGAGAAGAAAAAAAACCCAAGAACACCTTCCTTCAAACCCCCTTCTCCTTTCTCCTTCCTTCCTTCTCCTTCCTCTGCTTCACTCCAAGCTAACAGGAGGACACCCTTTTTGGAGAAGGAGGTGGTGAGGTGGAGCCTTTTAAAGAGGGGTTGCTTAAAAAGCAAAAGGAGTTAATTAAGGGATTTGATTAAACTCATCAAACCCACCCACCTTAATTAACCACACACCACCAACTCCTCCCTGCCAACACCCCACCTCAACAGCACACTCAATTAAGCCTAAACTTAATTAAACAAATGAATAAAATATTCCAACAAGCCAACTAAAACTCACTTTTTGGCTTCGGGCCTTTCGCGTCAGTCCGGGACCTCCCGAACTTCGCTGTAAACATAAATTACACCTGCTCCAAGTGTTTTCCAATTTTTCTGCACACCACGGTGGCGTTGGTGCTTCCCAAACCGATCCTCTATCGCGTACAAGGCCCGGAAAACTCCGATTCAAGCTGGGGCTTCCGCGTTGATCCGAATCAACCCGAACTCAACAATAAACAAATATGGAACACGCCCAAGGCGATTTCTCCGCGCCACGCCATCTTGCGAGGTCGGTGCGTCATCCGAAATTCCGGTACTCTACACAAACTGTGACACCCCGGAATTTGGATTAGTCCTATATATAAATGATATAATAGGACTAAATCTCTTAACCCGGCTATAGCATTTTGGATGGTAGCAAGATCCAAGAGGTTGTGAGAGTTAAGCGTGCTAGAGCTAGAGTAGTTCTAGGATGGGTCACCCCGTGGGAAGTGGGGCGTCACAGTTGGTATCAGAGCCATTCACCAGCCGGAAATGTGAGATGAGTCTCGGCTGAGCCAGGGTTATATAGCGGGTAGAGCGAGGCTCCCCGGCTAATGACCGTTGTGAGTGGAGTGCAGCTCCTCACAAGGTCGGCTAAGGCTAGCGAGACGAGTCTCACATCGCTTGGTGCTTGTGAGTGTGCTTGAGCCTGACGTGGACGTCAGGGCTTAAAGGGGGGAAGAATGTGACACCCCGGAATTTGGATTAGTCCTATATATAAATGATATAATAGGACTAAATCTCTTAACCCGGCTATAGCATTTTGGATGGTAGCAAGATCCAAGAGGTTGTGAGAGTTAAGCGTGCTAGAGCTAGAGTAGTTCTAGGATGGGTGACCCCTCTGGGAAGTGGGGCGTCACACAAACGGCTGTCCAGTTACCCACGACCGACAAACGGCCGACACCCTAACAAACACCGGTGGGTTGCACTACCACCCGTCACTGTTACCGACGACGACCCGAACGTCGGCAGATGAAGGGGTTTGAAAAAAAAAAAAAAAACAAAAGCCGGCGCAATGATCTGCCGTGCCAACAGCCGCACCAAGTGCATAAACACCGCCATCAGACCCACCGTACCTCCTATGCTGGTTGCCTAAACTATTAACTCATAGCAACCATCAAGGCCCCGGTGGCAGCCGGCCTCGACCCCAACCTCCACATCAACCCAACTACACCAGCACAACACCCGAGCTAAACCGGAAGACTAAACTCAACAGTCCCGCACTCTCGCATCTCTACGCAATTATACCCTGATCATTTCATTAGTTAGTAGCCAGTGGTAATGTGCCCCTGTGGATGTTGGACAGCGACTACTGTGGTTAAAGCTGTTTTTCTCTGATACCATCTTAATTTGTCACGCCCCGGGGGTTTCATTAAGCGGAAGACGACCACTGAAAAGATTTAAATTTGCGTATATATATATATATATATATATATATATATATATATATATATATATATATATATTGAAACCAAACTCCCCCGGTGCGTGCATAGACCCGCCGCATATACAAATTCACTCTGCGAACGGGCGGAGTTTCCTTTGTATATGCACGGCGTCTTGATTACAACAATCATACAATCATCACTTTAACCACACTAGTTCAACAGTCGAATACATATAACCATTTTCATAAGTATTACAAAGGCCAACTAATTTTGAAAGGATAAATCCTCAAGTTTTAAAAACGGTGCCCACACGGCACCCAGGTTTTTCAAAACGATTTTCGAAGTCCATAAGTCCACAGGGTTTTAAAATGGTGCCCACCCGACACCCAGATTTTCAAAACGGTTTTCATAATCCATAAATCCACAGGGTTTTAAAATGGTGCCCACACGACACCCAGATTTTCAAAATGGTTTTCGCAATATTTTCTTTTTCTTTTCTTTTGTAGTTTGAAAGCGGCCAATCCGGAAAAGCAAAACAACCACCCACAAGGATAATAAAAGACATCCCAACATCCACATCGACCCCACAAGGGTATCGCAATCCATATAGTAGCTACTAACAGGTAATGAAATGAGCAAAATAAGAAGTAAATACAGTCTATGACCTCGAAGGACCAAAAATGCTCCTGCCACGGCCTCACCGTCGCCCTAGCTCTCACCCCCGAAGACACCTGTCACAGCGTGGGGAGTCAGCGACACAAGGTATGAAAGATGAAAAGTAGAAAGACTGTAACTAAAGCAAACCGTAAGAAAACCAGAGTAACCGCCCTCCGCATCGTGCGATCGACGGTGTCCCCTCCCCCTGCAAAACCTGAACCGGGCACCTGCCCCGGCAACCCAGACCGAGCACTAACCTCAAGAAAAGAAAACCGAACCGAGCACCAACCTCGGGAAAATAAAACCGAACCGAGCACCAACCTCGGGAAAAGAAAACCGAACCGAGCACCAACCTCGGGAAAAGAAAACCGAACCGAGCACCAACCTCGGTAAACCACGCCGAGCACCTACCTCGACAGGTCGCACCGCTCACACCTTGGCGCCTCAAACCCCCCACCTACGGGGGCCCCCACTACGTCACCTAGTGGGTATACACGGGTCATCGACCACTTTTCCGGAAAAGCACACCCTTTGCGGTGGCCAAACCGCGGGTGCGCGTGCTGCAGCCTCGAGCATCGTAACCAAATAAGCGAAACCAAACCAATAATAAAAACCATAACACTATCAACATTAGTACAGTTAAACGAACAATTGAAGATCATCAACAGCTTTCGAAAAGTCCCACACTAAGTCTCGAACGAAAACCCACAACATGATACGCATGAAAATAACGATAGTGCGCATAAAGGGATTCAAAGAGTGTACCCACCTGAAACGCGAAGAAGAAGGTGTGCGGAAACTCCAGTTAAAACGCTCCCACCTTGTGCCCGAAAAGAACTACAGTAAGAACTATCGTTAAAAACATCATCGCGGTCAAAAACACTCAAAAACGGGGCGAAACGGGCCAAAAACGGAGCGTCTGGGCTTTCAGGTTGAAGATCGGTGCACGGGTCCAGGCGTGGACCGGGTCCATGGCGCGAGCCGGCAGCGGCGCAGACCAGGCGCACGCCGCAGCGGTAGACCGCTGCGGCATGGGCCGGGCCGCGCACGAGGTGAAGCGCGCACCGGGTCCACGCTGTTGGGCCGGGGAGGCGTGCACCGGGTGCACGCCCGACCGGTGGACCGCGCGGCCTGGCGCACGCATTCGTGCGCCGGGTCCGCGCCCCCTGGGCCCGGGAACCGTGCACCGGGTGCACGCCAGGTCCCATGGACCGCGCGGCCTGGCGCACGCGTTCGTGCGCCGGGTCCGCGCCCCCTGGGCCCGGGAACCGTGCGTCGGGTGCACGCCAGGTCCCGTGGACCGCGTGGCCTGGCGCACGCGTTCGTGCGCCGGGTCCGCGCCCCCTGTGCCCGGGAGCCGTGCACCGGGTGCACGCTGGGTCCTGTGGACCGCGCGATGGCGCATCCGTACGGGTGAACAGTAATCCCTCCGGTTTCGTCTCCCGCGGCTCCGGCGATGACCCCGCGAACACGGCGACTGCGGCGACGACTCCGTGGGCATGATAACGGCGGCGGCGGCCTCCCGTTTAACAACGGCGGTGGCAGCTTCCCGTTACCACCAAACCCACGCGGTGTGCGACACCCGAACGACCATCGCCCAACTCTCGACCCCACAGAAATTGCAAACAGGAAAACAACACGATCACTTACCGACCCTGCGAGGAAGAGGAAAAAAGGATCGTCCCTCTCGTCTCCAACGTAAAGCTCTCCGAAAGATGGGTTCCCCGTTCTTCCTTCTCCTTTCTCGATCGCTCCCCTAATTCAAATTTTCGAAATTCGAACTCTCCCTCTCCGTTCACGTTCACCAAAAGAAGGGAAAAAGGGTTTTCTACAAAAAGAGTACTATTTATGAATACCTCCAATCAACCCTTGGTCAAGGTCTGACTCAGACTTCCTCGAAAATCGTGCAGATTTTCGAGCACGAATCTCGGTGCACTTAGCAGTCACCGGGAGCTTCAAATCCCAATTCCGGGAGATCCGTAAGTCCGATTCCAGATCCGATCGCACCGCCGTTCCTCATTTTGCGAGCTCTACCACCTAAAAATACCCGCAGACCCCGACGGTTAGCCCAGAAATTCTCGAACTTTTAACCCCCCTTTAACAACTAAGAAGATCCAATTAAGACCAAAACGGAAAACCGGAAGGTCGAGGTGTTACCAAAAAGAGGATAAACCAAAAACCTAAATAACGTGAAAAAGTCTGATCGTAGAAGGGTCCCGTCCGATCGCCTCGAAAAGCGTGCTGGACACTTAGCACGGATTCCGGTGCACAACACAAAGGCAAACGATTTGACCCCCAAACCGGAAGATTCGTAAATCGGAATCCGAATCCGATCGCTTTGCCGTTCTCCGTCTTCCGAGCTCAAACGCAGAAAAATACTCGCGGTCCAGGCCCAGTCCATTGCAGAAAACACAGTGAAGAGTCTCCCCCAACAGTCCCGTCATAAAAAGAAGGTATGCAAAGGCATTGGAACGCCAGGACTCTACATCAGCTAATAAGCTCTCACGAATCTCGAGATACTAGAGAACTCAACCAACTCGTGGCACTAAACTCACTGGCTGGAGATACTCCACAGCCGAGACCACTGTCGTCCCAAACGGCTCCCAACGAAACATCCAACTCGCCACGCTAAACACACAGGCTGGAGATACTCTACAGCCAGGATCGACCGACAACTCAGGGCTAACAAAATTGGTCGGACGACACTCAACAACCCGGGATCACCGTCAACCCAAACGGCTCCCAACAACACTGACCGAAAGATACTCGACGGCCCGGGACCATCGTCTACCCGAACGGCTCCCAACAACACTAGCACTGATCTGATCTCAGCTACCAGACTCTACTCAGCCCCCAGGCACGAGTACAAACTACGTCCCACAATAACCTGACCACTCGGCCCACTATCCGGGCATGAAAAATCTATATCCAGAAAAAGATGCAAAGTGTGGGATGTCTAAAGCATAAAAGAACCTAGCCCAAGTGAAGGTTCTCTACTAGTCTGGTTAAACATGCAACATATGACAGAGTGCTAGGTTAAGTTTCAATAATAACATTTAAACATCCGTTATAATCAATATATAAACCTCTAACTATGTTAAGCATAAAACTGAACCAACAACATGGACAAATCATAACATGCTTGCTTCTAATCAAAGGTAGTATACTCTAGTCATACACACTCACAAGCTTAAACAATAGAGAGTAGACATGCATCAATCATGTTCTCCAACAAGTAAGTGAACATCAACATCTAGCATTCTTTTCCACTAGTATAGGATAAACATCTTTATCTTGTAACTCTCCCTCATGCATAAGGGTAAATAAATCATGCAATGCTCAAATCCACATATCATGTACAATTTATCAATTAAGCCTCAATCCCATCATTCAAACCATTTCTCATGCTTAGATCACAATCATCAAAATTGTACATTAAACCATGCATGCATACTAACAAATAGAGTTAGAGAACCGTCCACCGGTTGTGGAGACGAAAGCAACCCACCTGAAGCGCGATGATCCGGGGTCCAAGTGAGCTGAAACTGAACGTGGATACTTCTCAGGTTCCCACGATTCCAACGAGTCCAAAAACACCCAGAAACTCCTCCCGGTCACTGAGATACAAACCGAACACTGCGGTAAGCACAAAACCCCAAAATCACAACTCTACGCACATTCAGTCCAGAAGAAGTCAAAATATCACCTTCGAAACGTCCTCCAAAAAATCTAGAAAAATCACCTTTGTGTTCCTCGCGAAGAGTAGATGTCGATCGAGTCCTTATACGTCCCGTTCCGATGCCCGTAGGCCGAGAAAACCTATAAACACTCCTCCGCTGTCCAACACCTCGCAGCAGTAAAAGGGGTCAAAAGATGCCTCGAAAATCCCACCAAAAACTCGAAACGGAGCGATGTGATCAACACGAAAATCGAAGGCGTTCCTCTCTTGAACACGCTGCCATAAAAATTGGCTCAAAACTCCATCGGGGTGGTCCAGGGGACCTCGCGGACTGAAAAGCGACGGAAAAGGCCGCCGAAGAAGGAACGTCGAAGTGCGCCGAATCACCGTAGACGTCGATGTCGCGGCCTCCAAAAATCCCGGAATTCCTTCAAGAGGTGAAGAACAAAGAGGGGAAGAACTTAGCTTAAGAGTGGTCTCAGAGAAAAGGCTTAAAAAACTCAGAAAAGGGGTGTGGGGAGGCCTATTTATAGGCCCAGCCCGAAAATCACCCAAAATAGGCTTTCGGGCTACGAATTCGGGCGCCCGAAAGATTCGGGCACCGAAAATGCGCCCAAGGGGCCCCGACGATCAGCGCCCGAATCGCCCTAGGCACGCCACGTGTCCCGAACAGGGGACAGCGGGCGCCCAGCCATTCGGGCGCTGCCGCGTGTCCCCGCGGCAGTCAACGCGGCGGGTGGCCCTAGCAAATCACCGGGCGCCACGTGGCGCCCTTACCACTTGCCGAGAGTGCCCCGCACGTCGCTGCACCTGCCCCGCTACCCACTCCCCACGTTGCGTGGAGCGCGCGCGCGCGAGCCAGCCAATCCGGAGCCGCCACGTGTCTCGCTCCGGTCCACTGCACCCTCCGCGCGCCTACTTGGACCGCGTCGCGTGAGCCTGCCAACCAGGGGCTGCCATGTGTCCCCGCGCCGGTCCACGCACCCAGCCGCGCGTCTCCATGGACCGCGCGCACTGTGCCGGCCAATCCGGCTCTGCGACGTGGCACCCCGGCGGTCCACAGCTCCTCCCGTGCACCCGAAAACACAGAAAACTTTCGGGTGTCTGTTCTCGGGAGTCCGGGCTCAGAAAAATACACCCAAATAGTCAATTTCCATCGTTTTCGCGTGCTGAATCCAAATCCGATGTCAGTTTCATGCGAAACCACTTCTAAAATTCGACGGGGCATTCGAATATACTCGTGATTAATTTTACGCACTGACTCCATTTCTTGGGTTCGATTCACGCACAAACACCTCCAACACAGAGCCTAGGCCTTCAGAAGCCGCTGATCACACTTCAAAAGCTCTGCGGAGATCTGGGTCATCACATCCTCCCCCACTAAAAGAAAGTTCCGTCCTCGAAACTAACACAACTCAAAAAGGGAGTCTCAAATACAAAGGGTAGGTATCCAACAACACCGTCTCCAGCTACCAAGTCGCCACTCACTCCCCGCGATTACTCCTCAACAACAACGACCAGTACGGCATGACCCGGTTGCGCAATCCTCTCATCTCACGAGCAAGAATTTGCAACGGGCGTAAAAGAATTATGGCAAAACCAAATTTATTTTTTTGCAAGACTCACCTCAAAGAGCCACAATTTCGAGCTTTTCTTGGTTCGAAAGGTCGCCCTCACTTGCCGTAGGCTTCTTGCAAATCGCTCCGCGATTTCGTGCGCGTTGGAGTGAGAAATCTAGAGAGAGAAAGTGAGGGGAGAAGGAGAGAGAAAGCTCTCCATGGAGGTCTCCCCTGTGTGCTTGCGTGCGGGTGGAGAAGAAGAAGAAAAAGGGAAAGTTAGCCTTTTATGCATAAAAGCCCCCCCACAATAGTGGTAATTCACTATTTAGTCCAATTTTGATCTGATACTTGCATGCGGAGCCCTTCTGAACGTCCGTTTGCGCTCAAATTTGATAGGCAGACTCAACTTAACTTAATTTATCGTGGGTTATCTTAAGTTTTCAGTTTGGACCATTTTTGAGTCACCAAAAGTCCTGCTGTACTCAAAATCGCTGGCAGACCCCTTCATCACTGCTCGGGTATCCGATTGATGCGAAACTTTTATTGTGGCCTTAGAACATAAGTACAAACCACCCCATTTTTTTTAGAATTTTTTGACACTGAATTTTCTGCCAAAATCTGACCCCTCTTTCTCATATAAAATTCTAAATCTTTAATTTTTATTCCAATTTCAGCATAATTCACTTCCAAATTATCCGAAAATTTGGTACTGTATCTCATACTGTTTTTATTTATGCTTGCTTATCTACCAAAAATCTGGTATGTTACACATTCATAACAATGTCCTTCCTTACAATTTAATATAGTTATGCCAAAAACACAATAAAAATAGAGAATACGACCGGACTCCATGGTCCAACAACATCCCCTACCCCGGTTCGATTACCCACCTCTACCAGCGAAGAAAACAATGTCCAAAACTCCTTTCAAATCTCCTCAACCTTGATTGAACGAACACTACACCAAAAACTATCGTTAAAAACACAATCATCTCGAAATTCTACAAATCGGGGGTCAAACCGAGGATCCGACGATAAAAACATCGTAAAAAACCGCTTAGTGAAACTCTACGGGCGATTCCGTCAAGGTGCGAAATGGCGGTAGCTCGCGGGGGCGGCGGCGACATGCAAAAGGCATCAGCGGCGCATGGCAGCAGCATTGCGGGCGTGTATCGACAAGTAACAGCCCAAGCGGTGCGGCGGACCATGAGGGTGCGCGGCGGCGGGCAACATGCGGCGTAGGCAGTGCCGCTGACAGGCAGGCGCACAATTAGTGCACTGCGGCAGCGCGCTAGCGGGCGAGCGCGCGCGCGGTGTGAGGTGTTTGTGGCGCGGGCTTACAGCAGCAGGGCTGCCAGGTGCCTGCTGTGCACGGCAGCGAGCGGCAGGAGCAGATTGGCACGACGTTGGCGCTGCGGTTGGGGCGAGCGGGGCTGGCGCTGGCGATAAGGGCGCTACGACCGACGCGGCGCGGGGCGCGTCCAGCGGAGCGGCGGCACGTCCAGCGGAGCGGTGGCACGGCTTGCGACGTGGCACGTCGCAACCTCCATTGTCACGCCCCGGGGTTGAAACTGCGACTCGGGCTCGCCAACAGATCCGCCGCCTATACAGAACCCCGCATAGGCGAAGCGTCCAACCTGCAAGAAAAGGTACTACAGCTAAATAGATATCAGAGCTATAAAAAAAAAAACTGTTGTAAAACTAAAAACCAACCATCTGTACATCTTGAAATAATAATACAATATCCATCTCCCAAAATGATCAAATACAAAATCCTTAGATATAATAACCCAGAACTCAACAGGGAGGATAACCTGAAATAATACATCAGTGTACAGGCTCTCAGTGCAAGTCAGATCCTCGCGATACAATGATCTCTCAAAAGTGGAAATAAAACAACTAATCTACTGGCTGTACTGCAAATCTCCAATGAAGGGGGGGTACCGCTACTCTCCAAAGACAGGTAGGGATCTAGCTCGCGACTCCCTCGCCTCGAACAGCAACAGCAAAATTAGCAACACTCGCTAAGACTCTTCAAAACAAAGGAGAGGAAAGAAAAATGAGGGGGAGAACCCCCAACGGGTGTGAGAACTACACCAAAAGGGAGTTCTCAGTGGGTACCGCCACCAAGCCCGACGGTCTGCCCACTAAGTCTACTAGAGGCATAAGATAACGAAGCAGTAAAAACTGAATAAGAAAGCTGGAGATACTCTACAGCTACCATGCCTCTATCTAAAAGCTAAAAAGGGGAAAAGCAATGAAAGGTATGCAACCACTCGCACACGAGGTGCACAATCGACCCAATCGAGCTGACTGTCACATCTGGTCCAGTCAAGCCTGCGCCTCCCTAGTGTATCAACGTAGGGTGTCCAATCGGACTAACTCACTAACGAACAGTGGCACATGCAGGCTATAGTCGAAATCCACGATCTCTCCCTCAGAACGGATAGACTCAAGATCCTCAAGCATCTCACACAACGGTCAAAGTACTCACAACGACCCGGGACCACCGTCAACCCAAACGGTTCCCAACAACACTAGCACTGGTCTAATCTCAGCTACCAGACTCCACTCAGCCCCCAGGCAAGAGTGCAAAAGTAAAAGTGTCACGCCCCAGGGTCGAAACTGCGACCTGGGCTCGCCAACAGATCCGCCGCCTATACAAAACCCCACATAGGCGAAGCGTCCTACCTGCAAGAAAAGGGACTATAGCTAAACAGATATCAGAGCTATAAGATAAAAGTGCTGTAAAACTAAAACCAACCATCTGTACAACTGGAATAATGATACAATGTCCGTCTCCCATAAATGATAATCATATAATATCCTCAATACAATAAACCTGAACTCAACAGGGAGGTAACCTGAAATAATGCATCAGTGTACAGACTCTCAGTACAAGTCAGATCCTCACAATACAATGATCTCTCAAAAGCGGAAAAATAAATAATCTACTGACTGTACTCAGTATCTCCAATGTAGGGGTACCGCTACTCTCCACAGACGGGTAGGGATCTAGCTCGTGACTCCCTCGCCCCGAACAGCAACCGTAGAATCGGCAACACCTGCTAAGACTCTGCAAAATAAAGGAGAGAAAAGAAAGAGGAGGGGGAAAACCCCCAATGGGTGTGAGAACTACACCAAAAGGGAGTTCTCAGTGGGTACCACTGCCAGGCCCGACGATCTGCCCACTAAGTCCACTAGAGGCATAAGATGACAATGCAGTAAAAATTGAACAAGAAAGCTGGAGGTACTCAACAGCTACCATGCCTCTATCTAAATGCTCAAAAAGGGAGAACCAAAGAAAGGTATGCAACCACTAGCACATGAAGTGCACGATCGACCCAATCGAGCTGACTGCCACATCTGGTCCAGTCAAGCCTGCGCCCACCTACAACCACCTCCCACTGCCCGGCAGGAATTACGTAGGGTGTCCAAACTGACTAACTCGCTATCGAATAATGGTTCATGCAGGCTATAATCGAAATCCACGCTCTCTCTCAGAACGGAAAGACTCAAGATCCTCAACATCTCGCACAACGGTCGAAGTACTCACAACGACCACGGGACCACCGTCAACCCAATGGTTCCCAACGACACTAGTATTGGTCTAATCACAGCTACTAGACTCCACTCGGCCCCCAGGCATGAGTGCAACAATAAAAGTACCTGCCTAAAATAAACCCAATCAGATGGACCGGTATAGAACCTGGCACTGCCTGCTCTACTGTCGAACTCAAGAACTCATCCGTGGGATACAGACCGGCTCCTGACCGGTACGGTCGCATCCCAAAATAAGTAACAGACCGGCTCCTGACCGGCACGGTCGCACACTCCGGAGTGGCACTCGAGGGGAGCGACCCACACGAGTAAAGTATCACTGTAATAAGTATCACGATATCGCAGGACTAGATCACGACTTTGATCGAAGTGGGAAATCCATCCACTAAAGAAAACCCCTGTCCTCAAACAGATGCAATAGTACTCAATAAGTGGAAAACTCCGTCCACTAGAGAAACCTGATACCCAATCTGATGCATAAGTAAATATCCGGTCAACCGCCCAGTATCCGCGGTTGCCGTACTAACCTGCCATCCACAATCAAGTACAACCGACACTCGGCCGACGGCCCAATTTCCGCGGTCACCGCAATACCCACAATCAAAACCAACCTGTCCCAGACCCAAAGTCTCGACTACACTATCCCAAACCCCTGCTCGAACCCGAGCAACCTGAATCTAGAAAGAAAGGAGAAAGAACAAACATGGTTTCTCCTAAGTCAGATTCCAACATGATAGTGTAGCAATATATGATGGCCTATCTAGATGTCCATACAAGCATGCAAATGTCCTCAAGGAAGATTAAGCAAATATAACAATTAGTAGCACCACCTGCCAAATCCACTAATCCGCTATACCCGTCCATAATCCATGGTCCATCAAAAAGAATGATCAGAATAACACCCGCACATAGATATAGCCTCCTACTCCATCGAGTAATCATATCATAAAAGACTATGTGCAACATGGCATGCTAAAAGCTCACTACTATAGTATATCAATCTGCATGATCTAGGCCATTCCTCAAGCTTCCATCTCGATGCTAAATATTGTACAATTAAGCATGCATGCTAACAATCACATAGGGTAAATTCCCTTAGGTAAGCTTTCACTATTCATTATCATGGATATCCAAATCATGAAGTCCTCAATAATATTTGACATGAATATTCACTTGCAATTCCCTTATACAATCGTCCTTACTAGCTTACCTCACAATAACATACAATGTACCCTAAATATGCATGCATTCTAACATAAAGAATTAGAGAACCGTCCACCGGTTCTGGAGATGAAGCAACCCACCTGAAACGCTTTCCGCAGGCAAAGCCGAAGTCGGTGAAGTGCGTAGCCACACGCTATCCAAAATCTGCCGAAACTGCACCCTCGGTACTCAGTTGCACAAGCCTCTGCTCCAACTAACATTGCAACCACAACACAACAATTAAATACCCCAAAACGTACCCAAACAGCACATGCTGTTTTTACAAACCAGCAGAGAAGTGGGGGAATTTCACCTACCTACAATCCTCCAAAAATCCCAGAAAAATTACGGTTGCGATCCTCGCGACGAGTAGATCCAAAATGAGTATTTATACACCCCGTTCCGACACCTGTAGACCAAGATATAAATATAACAACGCGGGTATATCGAAGTATCCACAAACAAAATTTGTAGGAAACCACTCCGAAACAAGCATAAATATCACCTTCGAAGAGTCCTTCAAAAATTCCAATAAAAATACAGGCGCGTTCCTCTCGAAGCGTAGATATCAATCGAGTCCTTAAATGCCTCATTCCGATGCTCATAGACCTAGAAAAACCAACAATACTCCACCGCTGTCCCGTACCTCGCAACAGTACAGAGGGTCACAGAAAAACCTTGGGAACCATGCCAAAAACCCAAAATAAGGCGAAGTGATCAAAACAAAAATAAAAAGCGTACCTCTCATGAACGCGCTGCCGTAAAAATTGGCTCAAAAGTCCATCGGGGTAGTCTAGGGGGTCTCTCGGACTGAAAAGCGACGGTAGAAGCCCAAAAACGAAGGAGCGTCGAAGCACGCCGCGTCGCAGAAAACGCTGATATCGAGGCCTCCAAAAATCTCGGGAATCCATCAAAGAGTGGGGAAGAGGGAGGGGAGGAACTCCACAGAAGAAATCGCGCAGAGAGAAGCCTCGAAAAATCCAGAAAACGGAGAAGCGGAGGGAAGGAAGGACTATTTATAGGCTTAGCCGAACAAATGAAGAAATACCCACTGTATCCCTGGTTTCGGGCGCCCGAATCTTTCGGGCGCCGAAAACCGGGTCGCACAGAGTCCGTCCGACCGCGCCCGAAACCGCCCGGAAGCGCCACGTCATTGCCGAACAGGCAACAGCCAAGACCGCCAACCGCCAAGCGCCGCATGGCCCGCACGGAGGCTGACGCTTGGCGCGCCCACGCGCGGGAACCCGCGGTCAGCGGCTCGGTCGCCGCACCAACGCGTGCCTGCGCCCGCCGCCTGCCACCCTGACCGGCACGCAGCCTGAGGCGCCTCCCTGCTTGCTCCGTGGACCGCGCCCGCTGCGCCAGCCACTGTCCTGCTGCCACGCGTCCAATGCGAACCAATGAGAAGCCTCCACGTGGCACGCCGCCCCCGTGCACCGTGCTCACCCGCGCGCCTGCCCGCGCCCGCGCGCTGCCCGCGCCTGCAACCGTGGGCCGGGCCCAAAGCGCCGCCACTCCTGCACTGCCATGTGGCGTACGACGCTAATCAGAAGCCGCCACGTGGTACACTGCCGGTCCACCGCGCACCCAAAAACATCAGAAAACTTCCGGGTGTCCGTTTTCGGCTGTCCGGACTCAGAAAAATACAAGCAAGTAGTCAATTTCCATCGTTTTCGCGCGCTGAGTCCAAATCCGATGTCCGTTTTGCCCAATTCCACTTCTAAAGTTCAGTAGGGCTCCCAAATACACACGTGATCCATTTTTCACACTGAGTCCATCACTTGTGTCCAATTTGCGCATAAACACCTCCACTACTTAACACAAGCCTCAAGAAGCTGCTGATCCAACAGTAATCTATCGTGGGGATTCAGGTCCTCACAAAAAGTATTTGCCTAAATAAACCCAATCAATGGACCAGTAAAAACTGGCACTACCTGCTCTGCTGTCTCAAGTATCTGCTAACAGATCGGCACTCACTGACCGGCACTCAACTGTCCGGTACTCACTGGCCGCTATGTAAATCGCCTACTTCGGACTGGCATTCGAGGGGAGAGACCCACACGAGTAAAGTATCATGTCACAAGTATCACGATATAGCAGGACTGGATCACGACTATGATCAAAGTGGGAAAACCCATCCACAAAAGGAAAACCCGATCCCCAATTAGATACAACAGTAAACAATAAGAGGGAAACTCCATCCACTAAAGGAAATCTGATACCCAATCTGATATACAAGTACATATCCGGTCAACCGCCCAATATCCGCGGTCGCCGCAACACCCACCACCCACAATCAAGTCCAACCTGCGCCAGACTCGAAGTCTTGACTACACTATCCCAAACTCATGCTCAACTCAAGCAACAAGAATCGCCTGACTTACGAATAAAGAGAAAAGAAGCAAACATGGTTTCTCCTAAGTCAAGTTCCAACATGATAGTGTAACGATAAAAGATGGCCTATCTAGATGTCCATACAAGCATGCATTTGTCCTCAAGGAAGATATAAGATAATAACAAATAGTAGCTCCACATAAGTATAAGCACATGCCAGAATCACTAATAAACTACACCTGTCCATAATCCATGATAACTCCTCAGAGTAATACCCGCATATAGCTACATCATCCTGTCCCCTTAAATGATCAGTCCTCACGATAGGCTATATGCTAACATGGCATGCTAATAAATCGCTACTATAATATATCAATTCCGCATAAATATGCCAAAGGGTAATCGAGCATGAACTCTATCTCATCTAGTATAACATGAACATAGCCATCTAGAGTGCTAGACCTCTAATCCTCTAAAGCATGTACAATAATCAAGTAAGCATCAATCCACATGATCTAGGCCACCGTCCACGCTTACATCTCAATTCTATTAGTTGTACCTTAATCATGCATTCTATAAGTCACAGAGGGTAACAATTCCCTTAGGTAAGCTTTCCCTAATCACCAACATGGACATCCGAATCATGCAAGTCCTCATAATATATAACATGAATATTAATCTTGCAATTCTCTTAGACAATCAACATTACTAAGCTTACCTCTCATCACAAACAATGTACCCTAAACTTGCATGCATTCTATCAGATAGAATTAGAGAACCGTCCACCGGTTATGGGGACAAGGCAACCCACCTGAAACGCTTTCCGCAGGCAAAGCCGAAGTCGGTGAAATGCGTAGTCACACGCTATCAAAATCTGTCGAAACTGCACCCTCGGTACTCAGTCGCCCAAGCCTCAGCTCCAACCAACATTACAACCACAACACACTAATCAATACCCCAAATCGCACCCACTATTTTGCAAAACAGCACAAAGAAGAGGGTTTTTCACATGCGTGCAGTCCTCCGAAAAATCCAAAAAAATCACGGTTGCGATCCTCGCGACGAGTAAATCCAAATCGAGTATTTATACACCTCGTTCCGACACATGTAGGCCAAGTTACAGTCAAAACATTGCGGTACACAAAACTATCCACAATCGCAAATCTGCGGGAAATCAGTCCCAAAGAAGCTTAAATATCACCTTTGAAGAGTCCTTCAAAAATTCTGATAAAAATATGGGTGCGTTCCTCTCGAAGCCTAGATGTCAATCGAGTCCTCATATGTCGAAATCCAATACCCGAGTGCAGAGATAAAATCCGACAAGCCTCCGCTGTTTAGAAAAACCACCAGCATAAAAGGGGTTCAAAGATGCCTCGTAAACTATGCCAAGAACTCAAAATGAGGCAAAGTGATCAACACAGAAATCGAACGCGTACCTCTCGCGAACGAGCTGCCATAAAAATTAGCTCAAAAGTCCAAAGGGATAGCTCAGAAGGTCTCGCCTACTGAAATGCGACGGTAGAAGCCACAATCCAAGAAGCGTCGAAGTGCGCCGCGTCGCAGAAAACGCCAATGCCGTGGCCTCCAAAAAATTCGAGAATCCATCGAAGGGTGGAGGAGAGGGAGAGGAAGAACTTCTCTTAAGAAGGCCCTAAGAGAAAAAGCATAGAAAAGGAGGAAAAGAGCTGCTAAGGGGCCTAATTATAGCCCAAGCCCACCAAAAGGGCCATTCGGATTCGGGCGCAGAAATCGGGCATCCGAAAACCGGCTCGGCCCAGTACTGTGCGCACCCGAAAGCTCCTCAGCGCGCCACATCATCAGCTCCGCGCCCCACACGCCCGCCAATTGCGGCGCGCCGCGTGGCGACGCGGTCCACGACGGGGTGCATGCGCCGGGCCACCCGGGTCGCTGCGCCCGCCAATGGGCGAGCGACACGTGGCCTGGCGGGTCCACCGTGCGCCGCGCCCGGCGCGCTGTCCCGCGTGCGTTGACCAACCAATCAACGCGCGCCACGTGTCCCGCCGAACGCCCGCTGGTCCCGGTGCACGCCAGGTCCCGTGGACCGGCCGCCCGTGCTGCTGCCCGTGCCTGCACCGCCGTGCTCCACCGCTGCCCGTCGCAGCCGGCGCTGCCCCGGCTGCCGGAACAGTAACATCTTGCCTCGAAATTCGTGTTTTGTCATCCGGGCTCCGAAAAACACAAGTAAATAGCCCATTTTCATCGTTTTCGCGCACTGAGTCCAAATCCGATGTCCATTTTGCCAAATTCCACTTCAAAAATTTGTCGAAGGCATCCGAACAGGTATTCTTAATCCAAATTTTGTGCTGGGCCCAAATATGAAGTCTGATTTGCGCGCAACCAACTCCAACACACATCATAGGCCTCCAGAAGCCACAATTCACACTACAAAAGCTCTGCGGAGATCCGGGTCATCACATCCATCAAGCCCAGGCCCAAGCCCGGCACGGTGCCGGCGATCTCGTTAACGGCGGTGGCGGTCTCCCGTCAAATCCGATGGTGGCGGCAGCGGCCTCCTATTTCATCCGATGGCGGCGGCGGCTTTCCGTTTCATCCAATGGCGGCGGCGGCTTCCCGTCAAAGCCAATGGCGACGGCGGCGGCTCCGCTAAACCCCTTGCTCTAATGGAAAACCCCAAGAAACCCAACGAACATGCGAAAAATCCCACGAAATCAGCAAAGATGATAACGAAAAGCCAAAAACTAACCTCTTTGTCGACGAGGATGACGCTACGATGCTCGGCTCCGATCTCCGTTCTCCGGTCTCCCATGATGATGGCTCTCCCTCCTCCAACCCTCGATGAAGATGACGATTCTGATTCAGATCTCCGACGCATCCCTCGAGGAAGAGAGCGAAGTTCTCCTTTTTAACAAAAATAAAAAAAACAAGGGTTTTCTTGTTTCACTCTCTTTAACTTGTAAAGTAAAACAGATTCTCGGTTTCCACTATTTATAAAAGATTTTGAAACAATAATAACCGCTCTTATCTTTTTGCAACAAATCTTATCTTTTGTAACAAATCTCATCTTATGTAACAAATATTATTTTTTTTTAAATTTAATCGTTTCTTCCTCGATTTGCGTGCCAAATCTACCGAAAATCCCATCGTACATTGGCACGGATATTAAAGCACCAAAAGCCACTAATGGATATTTTAAAGCTCTTTTTCACCCATTACTTAGAAAAATCGCACCGGAAGCTCCGGTTACCGAATTTTTGAGTCGATCGCACCGCCATTCTCCGTTTAACGAGCCCTACAATATATATATATATATATATATATATATATATATAAAGCGAAAGAGAAATACACATCAACAAAACGAGAAAAATGCCACGCATAACGAAAGTGATACTGAGGGGAAAAATCGTGGACACTACATCACTCCCTCCTTTAAAGAAGTTTCGTCCCCAATGGTTAACTTGTGTCCATGGCAAATAAGTCCGGGTATGTTGTTACAGAATTTAAGTTGGCGTATTTCGTGAATTCGGTTAAGTCTTGAAGATTGAAGGTAAAGAAGGTTGGATCATATAACTCAATCTCAAGAAAGAAGAATTCAAAAGGATCAGGTATGTTTAACTTAATATCTTTGGTGATCCGAATACTTCTTATAGTGTAGAAACACTTGGATGAACTTGTAATTGCATAAATATCAAAAACTGGACATGGGACATGTTCAGGATCCGGATCAGACTTTGCAATTCGGATCCCGAAGGTTGTTCGTTCATACACCAGTTCAATCCGGATCGTAGCGTCCTTTGATCCGGATCCCGAACACTGGGTTTACCATTTTATTTGAACGATCCGGATCAGGCTTTTCAATCCGGATCCCGAACGTTAATGTTTGGTGAACTGTATGAACGATCCGGATCAGGCACTTCGATCCGGATCCCGAACCTTCGTTTTTCTGGAAACTATTTTTCTCGCTACTGCAATCCGGATCGCCGAACTCCGATCCGGATCGTCGTCATAAAAAATTCCAGAAAAAGATAGTTTTTGATCCTTATCTTCTTCCAAGGGTTTCTAACCTATAAATAGACCCTATGATTCTTTTTCTAGGGCTAATCCACGAATCCAAAAAGAAGCCGCTAAACCTAAAAGCCGTCATCTTTTATACGGCCTAAGATCCACATATAGAGAAGAAAGGAAATCATAGATTCTATCTTATGTTTCTTCATCTATATTGATTGATTTGATTCTAGGTTTTCATGCTCACATTTTGAGTAGAATCAAATCAATGAATACTTAGATGGTATTTCCGATCTATTTCTAATCTACGTATTCGGCGGATCATCACCACCCAAAAACAACGATTTATCCCAAAATCGGCGCGTGGACTCGCGTGGCCTTGTGGATTCAAGGTGCTACCACTCTCGTGGATTCAGAGCGAGGTACGTTCGTGGATTCGAAGCGTGCTACTGGGTGAAGACCGTGGATTCGGTCGGACGTCGTGGACTCGACGTTGGACGCCGTGGATTCGGCGTTGGACGCAGATCGTGGATTCGAGAAGCGCCGTGGAGCGAGCGGAGAAGATCAACTAGGAGCGTATGGAAAAGGTTGAGTTGTCTGTGAGTACGGTATATCACCTTGTACGTGTTTAATTCTAGTGGATTTCACCGTGTTATCGGTCCCGTGGTTTTTTACTCCGGTTTGGAGTTTTCCACGTAAAAATCTCTGCGTGTTATTTATTTTTCCGCATTGGATTTTATATCGCAAAGATTTTTGAGTGTTTATTGTTTACACCTATTCACCCCCCTCTAGGTGTTTTTTCCCCTATTTAGATCCTATTATACATAACCCAACAAGTGGTATCAGAGCGGGAATAGGGTTGTAAACAATGGTTGAAGGTGGAAACATCAACAGACCTCCGTTCTTCGATGGAACAAATTATGCGTACTGAAAAGTACGGATGAAAGCCTTTTTAATTTCCATCGACGAACGGGTGTGGCAATCAATTGAATTAGGATGGTCTAATCCAACTGAATTTATTGGTGATGTTCGCACCATCAAACCTAGGTCGAAATGGACCAAGGAAGAGATTGATATATCTTCTTACAATGGCAAGGGAATTAATGCTTTATTTAATGCCTTATTACAAACAGAGTTCTCTCGCGTCTCGGCATGTGAGACTGCGAAAGAAATCTAGGATGTTCTTCAAGTTACGCATGAGGGAACTAACCTTGTGAAGATTCAAAAACTGCAAATGCTTACGAGCAAGTTTGACTCTATTTTCATGGCAGAAAATGAATCGTTCACAGACTATTACACACGATTGCAAGACATCGTAAACTCATGTGCTAACTTGGGAGAGAAGATTCCAGAATTTAAAATTGTAAGAAAGATCTTAAGAACTCTTCCTGAAAGATTTCGTTCCAAGGTTACAGCCATTGAAACTATTAAACACCCGGACGAAATCCGTGTAGAAGAATTAGTTGGTTCTTTACAAACATATGAAATGACATTTCCTACTAACTATTCTTCGGGAAAGGAATCCTCTTCTAAGTCTTCAGGTTATGCGTTGAAAACAACAAAAGAAGAAGACGCGGATTCATCCTCCTCAGGCGATGACGAGAACCTATCTATGGAGGACTTTGAGAAGCAGCTCGCTCTCTTGACAAGGAAGTTTCGCCAAAATTTTCGAAGGGGTAATTCAAGCAAAACTCCATCCTTCGGAAAGTGGAAGAAAGGCAAGGGTTCTTCAAGTTACAAGTCAAGAAAGAAAGAGGGTTTTTCTAAGGATAAGAAAAGCACAGAAGGACAACTCCAATGCTTCAAGTGCCGAGGGTACGGCCATATCTCAACGGAATGCCCAAATAAGAATCCGTCCAAGAAGAAGGCGATGCAAGCCGTCACTTGGGATGACACCTCATCGTCAAATGAGTCATCGTCAAGTGATGAAGAAGACAACGCAACTGCGTTCCACGCGTCCACATCTTCACCCTTCATGTGCTTAATGGCAAGTACATCCGACTCGCTGTCCAACTCCACTGTTGAAAAGAATGCAACGGACAATGAATCGGATGATTTGGAAGGTGAAGATTTTGCTCTAGCCTACCATAGACTTTTGAGGGATTCAAAGAAACTGGCTAAGCAAAACAAGGGGTTGAGAGGGAGATTGCAGGATCTCGAAGAAGAACTAAAAAGGGTAACTTCTCTCTCGACCGATCTTGAAGTGGAAAGGGATAATCTGATAAAAGCAAATGTTTCCCTTCAAGAGTCCAATGAGAAACTCGAGAAGAATTATATAGATATGGTGAACAAAGCGAATTACTTCTTGAAGCTCAACGACGAGGCTCGACAGGAAAAATTGGAAATGACAGAGACCATTCTCCAACTCAAGGATGACTTACAGCGATTTTCATCAAGAAGGAGTAAGTTAGATAAGCTTCTTGGTCTTGGTCAATCAAACAAGTTCGGCCTCGGATACAATCGAACTGAAGACAATTTTAGTTCGGTTGGGACAGTTTTTGTGCCTCAGTCGGTATCTCCTCCTCCGACACCGGAATTAACGACAAGCAACGACAACAAGCCTACTTCACCCTCCTCGGGATCGTCAAGCACTAAGGTATGTTTTCGTTGTGGTATTGCAGGGCACATAAGGAGAAATTGCAAGATGGGAGCCAAACGGTCAACTCAAGCACATCTTGCAACGACTACCAAAAGGGTGATTCCTCGGAAATCAAATGCAAATTCTTTGAAGGAAAAGAGCCTCGGTAGTTCATCAAACAAGACGACGACGTCAAGGAAAAGCGACGGATCAAACAAGACGCTTTCACCAAAGGTATCAACCTCACAATCATTTCCGACGTACTCCAAAACTCGAAAGGTTTGGGTACGCAAAGGTGAAATCTTCCCTTGTCTTGTTACAAATATTTCCTTGCATGCATATAATAATTCGTCTTGGTATCTGGTTAGCGGCTGTTCCCGTCACATGACCGGTGACAAAAACTGCTTTCAAAATTTTGAGAAAATCTCCGGAGGACTTGTAGTTTTCGGAGACGGTCAGTCTTCCAAAATTGTTGGAAAAGGAACATTAGCTATTCCAGATGGCCCGATTCTGAATAATGTGTTATTTGTTGATGGGCTTAAGACTAACCTCATTAGTATCAGTCAACTTTGTGACAATGGTTTTTCTATTAATTTTTCATCTGTTGAATGCATTGTAACTGATAAGGATCATATTTTTTTTTTAAAAGGGGTTAGATCTGAAAACAATTGTTATGTTGTTCCCAATAAAATTTCTGAAAATTGTAACTTAGCCTCTTTGAATAATGAAACACTTTGGCATGAAAGGCTAGGACACATAAATTTTAAGGAACTTGCTAGAATTTCGAACAAAGACGTGGTCAAGGGGGTTCCTAAACTTTCACTTAATCAAAACATTGTGTGTGGTGGTTGTCAAAAGGGAAAACAATCTAGGACTGCACACAAGAACTTGAATCACGTCGGTACCAAACGGCCCTTAGAATTATTGCATATGGATCTTATGGGGCCGACACGTCAACCATCCTTGGGAGGTAAATGGTATATTTTCTTATTGGTTGATGATTTCTCTCGGTATTCATGGGTAGCATTTTTAAAAGAGAAAGCTGATACTTTTGATTCTTTTCACGAGATTTGCCTTCGTATTATGATTGAAAAGAATGAAAAGATCATTCGTGTTAGAAGTGATAGAGGTGGAGAATTCATAAATTCTAAATTCATTGATTTTTGCACTTCCAACGGCATTAAGCATAAATTCTCAGCACCCTATACACCTCAACAGAATGGTGTTGTCGAGCGCAAAAACAGGGTTGTTTAAGAGATGGCACGTGTTATGCTTCATAGCCGGAATTTACCGCTACATTTTTGGGCTGAAGCTGTGAACACTGCAATCTATGTTATTAATCGAGTTTATTTGCGCCCGGGAACATTAAATACACCATATGAACTATGGTGTTGTAGAAAACCCAACATCAAATATTTTCGCATCTTTGGGAGTTGATGTTACATTTTACGTGACCGCGAAAATCTTGGAAAATTTGACTCTCGAAGTGACGAAGGGATTTTCTTGGGGTATTCTACAAATAGTAGAGCATATCGGGTATTTAACTTGGAATCTAAAACGATCGTAGAATCTATAAATGTTAAAGTAGATGAAGCTTTCCACTTTGCATCTGATAAATCTACCCCTGATATCTCTCTTGATGATGATACTCCTGTAAGTGCATCTTCTCATGATAATACTTCCAATATTAATGATGCACCTAATGGTTCTTCAAGTTTATCTGATGTGCAGGAATCATCTCATGTACCTCCGAGTACTCCATTACATCAAACGTTACGCATCTCCAAGGATCATCCTGAATCAAACATCATTGGAGACCCACAAGAAGGAGTCAAAACTCGTAGACAGTTGGTTTGTGGATTCGCTTGTTACGTTTCCATGATCAAACCAAAGAATGTCGATGAAGCTCTTCAGGATGACTACTGGATTGAAGCAATGCAGGAAGAGCTCCATCAGTTTGAACGCAACAAAGTCTGGGAATTAACGACGCCTCCGAAGCAACACAATGTGATCGGTACTAAATGGATTTTCAAGAACAAGAAAAATGAGGATGGTACCATCATCAGGAACAAAGCACGTTTAGTTGCTCAAGGCTACTCTCAAATAGAAGGTATAGACTTTGATGAAACATTCGCCCCTGTAGCTAGACTCGAGTCCATTCGTATCTTATTCGCTATTGCTTGTCACTTTAAAATAAAACTCTTTCAAATGGACGTTAAGAGCGCGTTTTTAAATGGGTTTTTAAATAAGGAAGTTTATGTGGCTCAACCGAAAGGTTTTGTAGACTGTAAACTACCTAACCATGTTTTTCGTTTGAAAAAGGCTCTTTACGGTTTAAAACAAGCACCGCGAGCGTGGTACGAAAGGTTGACAAAGCACCTTTTGGAGAAGGGCTATACTCGAGGGGGAGCAGACAGGACTCTCTTTGTGAAGCATTATCAAAATAACTTCATTGTTGCACAAATCTATGTCGATGACATTGTGTTTGGAGCAACAAAGGATAATGATGCTTCTAAATTCGCAGAAACCATGGAAAGCAAATTTGAGATGTCTATGATGGGGGAACTGACATACTTTCTTGGATTGCAAGTGAAACAAAATGGTGAAGGCATCCATCTGTGTCAATCCAAGTATGCAAAGGAGTTGGTAAAGAAATTCGGATTAGAAGATTCTAAAGATTTTCCTACTCCTATGGGAACTAGCAATAAGGGATTAGGAAGTGAATCTCTTAGTGAGAATGTAGACGAGAAACTTTATCGCAGCATGATTGGAAGTCTACTTTACCTCACAGCTAGTCGCCCGGATATATCCTTTAGTGTTGGGATCTGCGCGAGATATCAATCATCACCAAAGGAGGTTCACCTGAAAGCGGTGAAACGGATCATCCGGTACATCAAAGGAACCACTAATTTCGGAATTTGGTATCCTATGAGAACAAGTCTAGATATTATTAGATACTCAGATGCCGATTGGGCAGGATCTGTGGATGATCGGAAAAGTACGAGTGGTGCATGTTTTTATCTTGGCCATTGTCTTGTTGCATGGCATAGTAAAAAGCGAAACTGCATTGCACTCTCGACTGCCGAAGCGGAATACATCTCAGCGGGTAGTTGTTCAACTCAACTCATTTGGATGAAAAGCATGTTGAGCGACTTCCGGATTTCAGCAACTTCGGTAACTGTTTTATGTGACAACACTAGTGCTATAAACATTTCAAAAAACCCTGTGTTGCACTCTAGAACAAAACACATTGAACTTAGATATCATTTTCTTAGAGAGCTAGTTGAATCAAATATTCTTCAAATTTCTGACATTTCAACTAAAGATCAATTAGCTGACTTTTTAACAAAACCTTTGGATCAAAAACATTTTATTCATTTGCGTAAAGCAATTGGAATGCTTTCCTTGAAATAACCTCTTTTTGAAACTTTTGTTTAGGTTAGGTTTTGTTCTTGTGTTTTTGTTCATTATCTATGCTTAGACATAGAACATTAATTGAGCATTAGTTTTGATTGACTTTAACTGCATCCTTTTATATATTTAGAAATCTATTATGCTTTAGATATCATAATATTTCATTTGATGCAATGATCATTTATGTCAATTAACTCATCTTTGTTTTGATCAAAGTCAATTTCTCTCTCGATGATCTCTTGGTATAGTTTTTATCTTATTTGACTGTTTAGTCGAGTATGAAATCGAGATCAATATTTGGCTGAATACTTTATATCTTAAATAATTGATAGCCAATTGAGGGGGAGTCAAAGAAAAAGTATTATGCTCAAAAGATGTGGAAAGAGTTACATCCCAATGAGGAATGTGAAAACTACCACCACATGGAGGAAAGAGCTACCACCTCGGTCGTCCGAGTACTGTGCGCAGCTACCACATGTATACCAAGCAAGGTTTTTCAAGTTTGATTAAATAAAATGCATGTTGAAATACTTGACTCTGTCAAAATTTCAAGGTTGGTATAAGGTGGGAATTTTAATGAAAGATGCTCAAAGAGCCACTCTCTTCAATAAATTGACTAGATATATTGTGATGATCCACACTCCCACAGGAACTGTGCAACATTAAACAATGACTGTGGGGAGCTTATTCGGTGAAACAGAGCTTGTAGAATCGAAATTGGACATTTAATATAGACTCTGCGCGAAAATCAGAGCAAATAGAATTTTTCGGGAGCTTTCGGCAAAATTTCGGATGAGAATTTGGCGAAACGGATGGCGTATTTGGACTCAGCGCGCGAAAACGGTCAAAATGGTATATTCACTTTATTTTTCAGCACATTGGTACTGTTTACCGGAACAGTAACCCGGCCGGCCAGAATTACTGTTCCGGCGGCCGGCGGCGGCGCGGCGGCGGAGCGCGGCGGAGCAAGGCAGAGGGCGGCGGCGCGCGGCGCGGGCAGCGCGGGCAGGCGCGGGCAGGCGCGCGGGTGCGCGGTCCACGGCATGGCGTGCACCGGGTGCACCGAAAACCCCCCTTGCCATGTGGCGCTTCCCCATTGGTTGGCCGGCTTCTAGAAGCACGTGGGAAGGTGACACGTGGCGCTCCCCTATTGGCTGACAGGATCCGGAAAACCCGGAGCGCGGAGCAACCACGTGCACCACGTGGACACGTGGCGAATTCTGATTGGCCCTTGCACCGCTGTTTCCTGTTTTGTGGTCACATCGCGCGTTTTGGTTGGCCCGTTTCGGTGTTTCCTGTTCGGATCCGATCCTGTGTGGAGCCCCAGCCCATTATAAATAGCATCCCCCTCACCCCCTCTCATTCCACCTCGGGTTGCAGGCTGTAGAGAGAGAAACAGAGAAAGTGCCCTATACAAAAGTTGTTCCTCTCTCTCTCTTCTCTCTCTTCTCAAAATTCCAGAATTTCTGGAGTTACAGTTAGTGAGTTATCTGCGATGCAGCGCACTGCGACGGTTTTCTTTTTCGGCCCATTTCCCGTCGCAGTTCAGTAGAAATTTCTCTGTGGGCTAACCAGGAGGAATATTTGGACGATTTTTGCGGCAGCGCGTTCCTAAGAGGTAAGGCTTCGATTTTCGTGTTGATCACTTTGCTCCATTTCGTACTTTTGGTATGTTTCCCGAGGCCTCTTTGACCCCCCTTTTTGCTGTGGAAATTTCTGGACAGCGTCGACTTCTCCGATTTTTATCTTGGCGTAGGAGCATCTGATCGAGGCGTTTAAAGAGTCGATTTTGATCTACTCTTCGCGAGGAACACAACCGTGATTTTTCTAGGATTTTTGGAGCACAGTTTATAGGTGAAAAACTCCTCTTTTCCCGTGCTATTTGATAAACAGCAAATATTGTACTTTTTGGGATTTGTATTTATACCGGGAGCGTTGTGCACTGATTTGCAGGATCTAAGGACTGTGGACAGCCAGGAGACTACCTGGGGTATAATTTGAGCTACTCGAGGTGGGCGGTTGTTGCTTACCTCATTTTTGACAAGCTCACTGGGATTACTAGAAATCCCCTAAAATTTAATGAGATCCATTGGGACGAACTAATATGACAATTGATGAGAACCATTGGGACAAACTAATATGACAATTGATGAGAACTATTGGGACGAACTAATTGATGAGAACCGCTGGGACGAACTCTCCTAAAATTTAATATGACCCCACAGATTATATGATGAGTTATATTGGGACACTGTGATTGGGACAAAGACTATAATCTCGCATGCAAATAATTTTTCCAATAAATCAATCTTCTTTTAAAATAAATATTTAACACCTTTCTACAGCTTATAAAAGTACAATTGCATGCTGGCTTGGACATCTAGTTAGCCCTATTTATTGCTACACTATCCTATTGAGATTTGAACATGTTTCATTGTTGTCCTTTGCATCCAGATGCTTGTTGCTCAAGTATGAGCAGGGTTTGGGGTAGTGTAGTCGAGATTGCATTAGATCGCGGATTGGTGGGGTATTGCGGTGACCGCAGACAGTAGGCGGTCGACCAGATGTTTATCCTTGCATCAGATTGGGGTTGAGTCTGGTTTATTGTTTGCATCTGTTGGGATTTGGGTTTTCTATAGTGGATGGAGTTTCCCACTTTGATCATAGTCATGATCCAGTCCTGCTATATTGAGATATGTGCTACAAAGATACTTTACTCGTGTGGGTCGCTCCCCTCGAGTGCCACTCCGGAGGTAGGCTTTTCTTTTTGGACCCAGCCGTGTGTGCCGGTCTGATACTTATTTTGGGATGCGAGCCGTGCGAGCCGATCCCGCGGTTTCGAGCCGTGTGTGCAGATTCCGCTGAGCAGGCAATACCAGTTTTACTTGTGACGCCCCACTTCCCAGGGGGTCACCCATCCTAGAACTACTCTAGCTCTAGCACGCTTAACTCTCATGTTCCTCTTGGATCTTGCTACCATCCAAAATGCTATAGCCGGGTTAGAGATTTAGTCCTATTATATCATTTATATAGAGGACTAATCCAAATTCCGGGGGTGTCACATTCTTCCCCCCTTTAAGCCCTGACGTCCACGTCAGGCTCAAGCACACTCACAAGCACCAGGCGATGTGAGACTCGTCTCGCTAGCCTTAGCCGACCTTGTGAGGAGCTGCACTCCACTCACAACGGTCATTAGCCAGGGAGCCTCGCTCTACCCGCTATATAACCCTGGCTCAGCCGAGACTCATCTCACATTTCCGGCTGGTGAATGGCTCTGATACCAACTGTGACGCCCCACTTCCCAGGGGGTCACCCATCCTAGAACTACTCTAGCTCTAGCACGCTTAACTCTCATGTTCCTTTTGGATCTTGCTACCATCCAAAATGCTATAGCCGGGTTAGAGATTTAGTCCTATTATATCATTTATATAGAGGACTAATCCAAATTCCGGGGGTGTCACATTCTAATCTGTCACGCCCCGGGGTCGAAACTGCGACCCGGGCTCGCCAACAGATCCGCCACCTATGCCAACCCGCATAGGCGAAGCGACCTACCTGCAAAAGAGCTACAGCTAACAGATATCAGAGCTAAAAGATAAAACTGCTGTAGAAATAAAATCAACCACTGTACAACTGAAGATAAAACAACAAGGTCCCTCTCCCAAAAAGATAATCATACAATAACCTCGAGTACAAAACTCATAGCTCAACAGGGAGATATCTCAAATAAAACATCAGTGTACAAGCTCTCAATACATCATATCCTCACTACATCAGTCTCTCAAAAGAGGAAATAAATACCACTCTACCGACTATACGGAAGATCTCCTCCAAAGGGGGGTACTGCTACTCTCCAAAGATGGGTCTGGATCTAGCTCGCTACTCCCTCACCACGCACAGCAACCACAGAACGGCAACACCCGCCAAGACTCTGCAAAACAAAGAGGAGAAAGGACAAAAGGGGGAAAACCCCCAACGGGCGTGAGAACTTCGCAATAAGGGAGTTCTCAGTGGGTATCGCCACAAGGCCCGACGATCTGCCCACCAAGACTACTAGAGGCAAAAGATAACCGATGCAGTAAAACTGAAAGAAGAAGCTGGAAACACTCTACAGCTACCATGCCTCTAACCAAATGCTCAAATGGGGCAACTCTGATGAAGATATGCAACACTCGCACACGAGATGCTCAATCGACCCAATCGAGCTGACTGCCGCATCGGGTCCAGTCAAACCTGCGCCCACCTACAACCACCTCCCGCTGACGGGCAGGAATTACGTAGGGCGTCCAAACGGACTGACTCGCTATCGAGTAGTGGCTCATGCAGGCTATAGTCAAATCCATGCCCTCTCTCTCTCAGAACGGAAAGACTCAAGATGCTCAACCTCTCACACAAAGGTCAAAGAACTCACAACGACCACGGGACCACCGTCAAACCCCGAACGGTTCCCAACAATACTAGCACTGGTCTAAACACAGCTACTAGACTCCACTCGGTCCCCCAGGCACGAGTGTAACAAAAAGTATCTGACTGAATAAACCCAATCGATAGACCAGTAATCACTGGTACTGCCTGCTCTGCCGCGACGGGTATGCCAGCCTACGCATAACACCGAAGCAAAGGAGTCCCAAGGACTCAAAACCCAGCATGGTGCCCGGCGCTCTGCACCGTGGAAAGCCTACTCCGGAGTGGCACTCGAGGGGAGCGACCCACACGAGTAAAGTATCACTGTAACCACTGTCTCATAATAGCAGGACTGGATCAAGACTATGATCAAAGTGGGAAACTCCGTCCACTAACAAAACCCCGATCTGATGCAATAATACTCAAAAAGTGGGAAACACCATCCACTAGGACAAATCTGATACCCAATCTGATGCGATAGTCAACATCCGGTCAACCGCCCAAAGTCCGCGGTCACCGCAATAACCCACAACCCACAGTTGGGTAAATAAATCAAGATCCGGTCAACCGCCTACTGTCCGCGGTTGCCGCAATAACCCACAATCCAACATCAAGCACACCCTGTCTCTGACCCTAAGGTCCCAGCTACACTATCCCAAACCTCTGCTCGAACCCGAGCAACATGACTCAAAAGTCTAAATAAAAAGGAGAAAGAAAGCAATCATGGTTTCTCCTAAGTCAAATTCCAATATGTAGTGCAGCAGTAAAAGATGGCCTAACTATATGTTCATACACATATGTCCATACAAGCATGCATTTGTCCTTAAAAAGGATAAAGAAAATAAACCTCATGCCAGAATTAGCAATGACCATACCTGTCCATGATTTTCGATCCATAATCACTCCTTGGAGTAGGACCTGCACATAACTACATAATCCTATCCCAATGCATAAACCAGCCTCATAAAAGGTTATGTGCTAATATGGCATGACAATTAATCCTGATATGGTAGCCTTGCCTTAGGTGGGCTTCCACTAATCACCAACATGAATATTTGATTATACCATTGCCATACTATGAGAAATTCACTTGCAATTTCCATAGAATCCTCACTGTTAAACTTACCGACCAATTTCAGTTATTGTACCGTACACCTGCATGCAATGCTAACATATAACAATATAGAGAACCGTCCACCGGTTCCGGGAATAAGGCACCCACCTGAAAAGCTGACTGTCCAAAGCCCAACAGCTGAAAACACCAGATAACTCTAATCCCTTGCTCCAATAAGTTCAGCACACCCGTAACTCTCCTGGCACAATACAAAGCTCACTAATTACACTAAGGCTCCCAAATATAACTCTTATAATCCCATACAACAACAGTCCCGAAACTGTTAAATTATCACCTGCAGAAAGTGCCCAGAAAATTCCAAGAAAAATACCACAGCGATCCTCGCGTCGATAGCTTCGCAACGGTACCTTGCACGCCCAAATCCGAGTTCGGTAAGTCAAGATAAAAATTCGGCAAGGTGGTACACTCAAAAGATTTCAGCACAAAAGACTGTAGCACTGTGCACAGAGAAACAGTGATTCTCACCTCTGATGAAATCTCAGAAAAATCCAATAAAAATACGAGCGCGTTCCTCGCGATCTGTAGATGAAAAAGTTGTATAAGCTCGTTTCCAGCTGACGCTCGTGCGCAAAGATATGGCCAAAACACCTCGATGCAGTCCCACAAAGCCAAACAGAAAATGGGTCACAGTGTTGCCTCGGGATCCGTGCCAAAAACTCGAAACGGGAAAGCACGATCAAAACGAAAGATGAAGCCCTACCTACCTCTTAGGAGTCTGTCGGCGCAAGAATCACCGCAAAATGATCTCGGGGTAGCCCAGGGGAGCTAAAACACTGCTGCTGCGCCGAAGAAGAACACTAGAAAGCAACGTCGCGCCGCACCGTAAAATGGGGAACCTCGGGATTCGTGCCTCCAAAAATCCCAGAACTTGGCAGGAAGATCAAGGACTTGAAGATGAAAATCTTCCAAGAAGGGAGCTCGGGGAGATCAAGCTTGGGCTGAGAGGAAAAAGCCAAAGAAGAGGGCTCGGGCTGCCTATTTATAGGCTGAGAAAAACATTTGGAGAAATACCCAATGTGTCCCAAGTTCCGGGCGCGCACAGTGCGGCCCGGCCCAGCCCGCAGGTTTCGGGCGCGCACAGTGCGGCCCGGCCCGCCAAGATTCGGGCGCGCACAGTGCGGCCCGGTCCACCACACAGCCCAGTCCGCTAACACCCCGGGCCCCACTGCACCCGGTGCACCTGCGCCCGCCAATGGCGACGCGACACGTGGCCCGGCCACCCGTGCACCGCGCACGTCGCGCCGTGGACCGCGCACGTCGCGGCTGACCCGGGCCCGTACGGCCACCTGCCCCGCCGTACGGCCACCTGCCCCGGTCAACGACTCCACCGATTGCGTGGACCGGGAGCACAACACCGGACCAACTACCTCCCGCCACGTGTCCACCCGGTCTACCGTGCACCACCGGCCTGCTCCGTGAACCCAGACCACAACACCGACCAGTGAAAACCTGCCACGTGTCCCTTCCTCGGGTGCACGACGGCCGCGTGGACCGCGCACCTGACCGCGCCCCCGCGCGCCTGCCCGCGCCCCTGTGCGCCTGCCCGCGGCCGCGCGCCGCCTGCCCGAGCGCCCTCCGCCGCCTTCCGCCGCTGCCCGCCGCCGCCAACCGCCGCCGGCGATCGCCGGAAACACTGTTCCGGCGATGAACAGTAACCGCAGCCCAAAAACATCAAGTAAATAGCCCATCTTGACCGTTTTCGCGCGCTGATTCCAAAAACGACGTCCATTTTGCCAAATTCCAAACCTATAATTTGCCGGAGGCTCCCGCAAACCCCAAAAACTGCCAAAACTTCCGGGAGCCCGCTTTTGGGCATCCGGACTCAGAATTAAGCAAACAAAAAGCCATTTCCAAGCATTTTTCCGCACTGAACCCAAATCCACCCTCTGTTTGGCCAAAATCCTTTCCTAAAATTCGGCAAAAGCAGCCGAAGGCCAATACACCCAACCAAAGCTCACAGGGTCCATCTCTTGTGTCCAAATAGGGGCGCGAACACCGCCGACAAGCCACGTAGGCTTCCAGAAGCTGCTGGTCACACTGTAGAAGCCCGGCAAAGGTCCGGGTCACCACATTACTGGTGGTACTAGATTGGGGTTATTTGGTCAGACACTGTTTCCTAATGCATTCATACAATCATTTCTTTCGGTATCACATTTAGAGGCATACTAGTGGTGGTTTCCCCTTTATTCAGCAGTTCTGTTTACAGCTTTACCACTTATTCCTTTCTGGCCTCTAGTAGTCCTAGTGGGTGCGTCAGAGTTGAGGTTTTGCCCACTAGGGGAGGCTACTGGTTTATCTGGTAGTTCTCACCCCCATTGTTATTTTCTGTTTCTTTCTCCTCCTTTATTTTTGCAGAGTCGTTTGCGGGAGCTGCTAGGCCATCGGCAGCTGATCGAGGTAAGGGGATCGCTGAATAAATAGATCTCCTGGGAGACTGAGAGCTGTTAGATAGATGCTGCACCCTTTTACTCAGACTGTGGTATTCCGCTTTTATTTTAGGTCTGGCTTTCGCCAGCTGGTTGTACTATTTTGGTGAGCTAGGAGATTATTGTACTTATTACAGCTTTATTTGTAGTTCCAGTCTGAGATACTATGTGGTTCTTCTACTTCAGCTCCGTATTATGCTCTTTTATTGTTCATATTATATCGGAGCAGGTTACCAGCACTTCGTGTACTCGGGAAATCCCGTGTGCACGGCGGATCTGTTGGCGAGCCCGGGTTCCGGGGCGTGACATATATTATCTAACTTATCTGGGATTTTAGACATCTATTGATCTTTGTATTTCATTTTCTTTACCGAATTGATGATTTGATAAAGGCATTACACATAAGATCAAGTTAGATGTAATTGAAGTTGTTCAACTTTAAGGGATTTAATTTTTATAAATTTTCGTTTCATTTGTTGGATGTTATTGATAGATTTGGCATAATCTATTTCTTGTTGTATGAAACGATGATTTTCGTTTAAAGTTGATACACAAAAGTGCTTACAATCTTTTTCTGGTTTTTCTAGAATTTCTCTGAAATTTTCTAAAGAAAAAGTTGGAGCCGATCCGGATTGGACCTGCCGATCCGGATCCCGAACGCAGATATTCTTCTGCGGGCAGACGATCCGGATTGGACTTGCCGATCCGGATCCCGAACGCATATTTTCTCTGCGGGTAGCCGATTCGGATCGTAATCACGAACTGATCCGGATCGCAGCTAGGGTTTTATATAGAACAAAAGGGTTTTGATTTCTTTTACTCCAATCTTTTGTTCCAAAGTTTCCAGAGCTTCTCTCTCTAGAATTCATCCATCTTGGAAGCTTTCAAACTCAAGTTCTTCGATTCCAAGTAAGTTTTATTGATCAAAATCTCGGTTTTTCACAGTTTTTCATATTCTTCCTCAAAACGTGATGAAATTCTTGTATCTATTTCGTTTGTGGATGGTTTTTGATCAAATTTCTTTTGAAATAAGAACTCTGGGTAGATTTGTTTTGATTATATGCTAGGTATTCTCAAGATAAACGAATTTTTGGCCTTCGATTTCAAAAATTTCGGTTTTAGGGCATATAATGGGAATTTTCGAAAATCATGCGATTGATCTATTTTTAAAATTCTTTTTGCAAAACTAATTTGATTCTTAGTCTCTCTACACGATAATGATTGTTTGGGTACAATTTTTCAAATTTTTGAAAATTAACAATTTTTTCGTGTTCTTGAGTTGTTGCTCACATGATTTCTTTTCACAAGAAACCAATAGCAATGGTGATCACCTGGATCATTTTCCTTCTGGCTACTATGGTACATACGAGAGACACTGTCAAGCCCAAGAGGGCTAAGAAAGCGAAGAAAACTAAAGATGATTCCGATACGGAATCTGAGACGGAATCGATCGATTGGGATGAGTTGCAAGTTGAAGCAACAGCACCCACTGCTTCGAAAGGAAAAGCGCCTGCGGAAACATCAAAGGCTCCGCCTACTGCTGCTGAAAAGGGCAAAGCTCCAATGGAAGAAACTTCTGGGAAGACAAGAAGAAAAAGTGTTGCTCGGAAAAGAGGGAGTGCTCGAGGAATTTCCATTGAGCAACCTGTTGATAGCCAAGCACCTCCACAAGACTTTATCAGCTCTGCTAGGATAAAGGACTTTGAAAACAGGGAATGCATTGGCGAAAGGCATGTTAATGTCAAAGCCTTGAAGGAAAGATCTCCGCCATTTGGGACTCTGTATGACCAGACAGGTCTTGCTCCCATTTGCGATTTCCCCGAGACCACTGGGTATTGTCTTCACTCAGTGAGGATGTTCTATCAAAATGCTTGCTATCTCGTTGATCAGGAGAGCGGACGTCGAGACTTTCAAACATTGGTCAAAAATGTTAAGATTAAAGTAACCCCTCAACTGATTGGAGAGGTATTAGGAATGAAGGCCCGAGCTGATGGCGCTCATTATCTGAATAATCAAATTTTCAACACCAACTCCTGGAGAGTGGTAGTTGATGGCATCTGTCTTCCCGATACTCCGTCAGCAGGAAACTCAGTCTTTTCAAAAGAGCTACGACCTGAGTATCGCTACTTAAACTTCATTGTTTGCTATAACGTCCTTCCAAATATGAACACGAAGGTTCTTCGGTGGGATAGGATGTTATTCCTTTATCTTCTTGGAAACCCCACAGCAGCAATGGGAGCAAACTTAAACATTCCTTACATCATCTGGGCGAGGATGGCTCGCTATGTGGAACATGCTCACCCTTCAGAGAGACTACCTTATCCAATGATCATCATGCGCATTCTTCGCAAATTTAAAGCTGACACAAGTGCGAGTTCCTACATGCACAGTCTAGGAACGATCAATGAAACAACGATTGTAAAGTCTCTCTCGACAAAGCAAGATGAGCCCATATTACCTCCTCACCGACAACGAGCACAACAACAACAAGCAACAACCTCTGCACCGGCAGCAACCCCTCCAGTCCAACCAGCACATGCAGCACAACGAGCACCTCCATCAACTTCTGATGATGATGCATCAGTTACCTCAATCTACAAAGAACAGCAAAGGCTCTCCAACGAGCAAGAACGTATATCAAATGAACTTATTGAGGTAAAGGAAGAAATAAAGAAGGTCAATAAGAATCAGTCATCAATGAACAAACGATTAAAGAAAATCTTCCAAATTCTCGGCTGTATCAGTTCGGATGAGTCTGAATAATCCGTATCCTTCTAATTTCTTTTTCTTATGCAGATTTTTAATCTCTTTTTTGTGCAGGTTTTTAAGTTTTAGTTTTTAGTTTTTAGTTCTCAAACTTTTGGTACTTGAACAGTTAACTATTCTCTCCATTTTGGTAATTTTTGGCTAATTTTTGTGACAAAAAGGGGGAGAGAGAAGTATAAACAATGATACAATGTTTGTGAGAAACTTGAAACTATAAAGGTCAACTTGAAAGAGGTAAGTATAACCTCAACTTGAAAGGTAAGTAGAACTTCAACTTTCGGTTTTCATTTGTGTTTGAATGCATGCCTCGACTAACTATTCGACTAACTATTTGGGCATGTAATATAACTAACAAGTTGATGTTCACTAACATGACATTTGGATTTTGATTGCATAGAAGATATGTTGGTGTTTTAACTATGATCAATTTACATATCTGAATGTATAAATGTCATGGTAAGTATAAATGAGTATAAACTTCATCTCTGTATGTGGTTTTTGAATGATATAAAATTCTTGAGGTATCTAACGATTTCTTTTGTCAAGAATGATTTCTTTTGCAGAGAGTACAGATGTCTAAGTCTAGAGTCTGTTTTAGGAGTTTAACTCATGTATTTTATTTTGGATCTCCATTGTAAATTTTTGTTGTATGGTGATAGCAACAAAAATATCTTTTTGAATTTTCTTGAGTGGATCTATGTTTTGTCACGAAACCGCCAAAGGGGGAGATTGTTATCGAATTTAAGTTGGCGTATTTCGTGAATTCGGTTAAGTCTTGAAGATTGAAGGTAAAGAAGGTTGGATCATATAACTCAATCTCAAGAAAGAAGAATTCAAAAGGATCAGGTATGTTTAACTTAATATCTTTGGTGATCCGAATACTTCTTATAGTGTAGAAACACTTGGATGAACTTGTAATTGCATAAATATCAAAAACTGGACATGGGACACGTTCAGGATTCGGATCAGACTTTGCAATCCGGATCCCGAAGGTTGTTCATTCATACACCAGTTCAATCCGGATCGTAGCGTCCTTTGATCCGGATCCCGAACACTGGGTTTACCATTTTATTTGAACGATCCGGATCAGGCTTTTCAATTCGGATCCCGAACGTTGATGTTTGGTGAACTGTATGAACGATCCGGATCAGGCACTTCGATCCGGATCCCGAACATTCATTTTTCTGGAAACTGTTTTTCTCGCTACTGCAATCCGGATCGCCGAACTCCGATCCGGATCGTCGTCATGAAAAATTCCAGAAAAAGATAGTTTTTGATCCTTATCTTCTTCCAAGGGTTTCTAACCTATAAATAGACCCTATGATTCTTTTTCTAGGGCTAATCCACGAATCCAAAAAGAAGCCGCTAAACCTAAAAGCCGTCATCTTTTATACGGCCTAAGATCCACATATAGAGAAGAAAGGAAATCATAGATTCTATCTTATGTTTCTTCATCTATATTGATTGATTTGATTCTAGGTTTTCATGCTCACATTTTGAGTAGAATCAAATCAATGAATACTTAGATGGTATTTCCGATCTATTTCTAATCTAAGTATTCGGCGGATCATCACCACCCAAAAACAACGATTTATCCCAAAATCGGCGCGTGGACTCGCGTGGCCTTGTGGATTCAAGGTGCTACCGCTCTCGTGGATTCGGAGCGAGGTACGATCGTGGATTCGAAGCGTGCTACTGGGTGAAGACCGTGGATTCGGTCGGACGTCGTGGACTCGACGTTGGACGCCGTGGATTCGGCGTTGGACGCAGATCGTGGATTCGAGAAGCGTCGTGGAGCGAGCGGAGAAGATCAACTAGGAGCGTATGGAAAAGGTTGAGTCGTCTGTGAGTACGGTATATCACCTTGTACGTGTTTAATTCTAGTGGATTTCACCGTGTTATCGGTCCCGTGGTTTTTTACTCCGGTTTGGAGTTTTCCACGTAAAAATCTCTGCGTGTTATTTATTTTTCTGCATTGGGTTTTATATCGCAAAGATTTTTGAGTGTTTATTGTTTACACCTATTCACCCCCCTCTAGGTGTTTTTTCCCCTATTTAGATCCTATTATACATAACCCAACATATGTCACGCCCCGGGGGTTTAAACAAGCGGAAGAACAGCCACCGAAGGCTCCCAAATTCGTATGTATATTTTTTTTTGAAACCGATTCCCCCCGGTGCGTGCCCAGACCCGCCGCATATACAAATTCACTCCGCAAACGGGCGGAGTCTCCTTTGTATATGCACGGCGTCCTGACTACAATTGCCATACAATCATCACTTTAACCACACTAGTTCAACAGTCGAGTGCATGCAACAATTTTTCATAAGTAACAAAGAGGCCGACTAACTTTGAAAGGATAAATCCATAGGGTTTTAAAAACGGTGCCCACACGACACCCAGGTTTTACAAAGCCATTTCGAAATCCATAAATACACAGAGTTTTAAAAACGGTGCCCACTCGACACCTATGTTTTTCAAAACTATTTCGAAATCCATAAATCCATAGAGTTTTAAAAACGGTGCCCACTCGACACCTATGTTTTTCAAATCATTTTCGCAACGTTTTTTTTCTTCTTCTTTTCTTTTTCAGTAGTTTGAAAACGACCAACTATCAGATAGTAAACTAAACATTCACCCACAGAAGTATTGTAATAATCCCAACATCCACGTCGACCCCACAAAAGTATCAAACCCATATAGCTACCAACAGATAATGAAAAGGGCGTAAGGAGAAAAACACACCGTCCGTGACCTCTCATCGCGGCCTCACCGTCGCCCTAGCTCTCACCCCTGATTGAACCTGTCACGGAGTGGGAAGTCAGCGACACATGCTATAAAGTACGAAATGCAAGAAGAGCTATAACTAAAGCAAACCGTAATAAAACCAGAGCAACCACCCTCCTCATCGTGTAATCGACAGTAAAACCCCCTCCCCCTGCACAATCCAAACCGAGCACCTGCCTCGGCAACCACACCGAGCACCTACCTCGGCAAACCGCACCGAGCACCTGCCTCGGCACAACACCGAGCACCTGCCTCGGCACCACACCGAGCACCTGCCTCGGCACCATACCGAGCACCTACCTCGGCAAACCGCACCGAGAACCTGCCTCGGCACCACACCGCTCACACCCCCCACCTACGGGGGCCCCCATTACGTCACCAACACGTGGGGTACACGGGTCAACGTACCACTTTTCCGGAAAAGCACACCCTCGCGGTGGTCAAACCGCTGGTGTGCGTGTAGCAATCTCGAGCCTCGTAACCAAGTACACATACCTACCATAGGGCACCGCGACACTTGGTCGCCATAGTATCGATAATATCATATGGTAACTTTAATGGGGTTAACGATAATTCTGGAACCTAAAGCATCGGAAAAGTACCCACCTCGAAGTCAGTCGAACGAACCACCTGAAACGTCCCGCGCTCTCGAACGACACTTGGACCTGAAAGAAAGTCCCCAGAGAGTACAGATCAGTAACCATCCGATTTTCCACGAAGAAAACGGGTTTCACCCGAAACCGCCGATAACCTGACCATTTTGCCAAATCGCGGATCGTAAAGCAAGAATCTATTCAAAGAAAACCAACAGGTTCCGAACGAACGATTCAGAGATCGAGTGCCCGCTGTCCACCGCAGCCTACTAGGCTACAATTACGTATAGACCCCCGGACTTTGCTAGAAGTGCACTTTTATTCACACAAAACTCACTAATTAACCCTCAACTTTTAAACCGGGAATCTTTAAACCAAAATATTTTACCCGTAACTAGATATTAACGTGCTAGACCCTGTGCTCACAGTCTCGGATCAATTTGAGCCATGGAGTTACAATTTAGCCCATGAAGTCATATTTGCAATCGAGTCCCTATGGTTCTCTAAATTTGCATAAATACACCCGATTAACCACTATTTCGACTCGATCTCCTAATCCGGGATGTTTTAGACTATGTCGTAAATTACAGTAGATCGATCTCGATGCAAGCTAAACCGTGCTCACTGGTTTGAGTGGACACGAAGCCCGAAAACACAATCGGGTCCATAAAAGCTAATCAACTAGAGCTTAGATTACTACACTAAGTTAACTACATGTTCTTTATGGAAAAAAGAGTGAGCATCATTCTTAATAGGATCTATAGAGTCCAGGGCTCACCTTCGGAGCGTCGCAGACCAGTCGGAGAGATGGCCGGAGCAAGGTGACCGAGGTTGTAACCTTGCAAAGGCTCGGTTTGGCCGAGGCTTAGTCAAGTCGGGTTCAAGCCTGAAGCAAAGGCAAGCAGCAGCAAGAGGACACTCACAGAGGTGGCTCGGTCACTTCCCGACCCAGCTCCGGCGGCCCCGTGCGGTGGTTGGCCGGAAAATCCAACCTTGCGGCCACCTGGGAGCATCCATGGAGGGTTAGGTTCTGGCCAATGAGGACCACATGTAAATACATGGGAAGTTTATAGATGACTTCTAGAGCCTACCTGGGTGGTCGGCCGGCGACGGCCGGCGGTGGAGCTCGGGCTAGCTTCTTGGTGCAACTACAGAGGTAAGCAACCCCACGACAAAAACCTCATGCAACATCATGAGGAACCTTTAAACGGCTAAACAAACTTACCTGAGTCACCGGACGGCGACTGGGAGCGGCGGCGATGGCCGGCGGCGAAGCTCGGCCTAGCTCAGAGAGCTCTAATGGCGGATTCCGAACCGTGGCTCTTGAGTCCCAGCAACTTACACCAACCCACTCACCTCGATGCCGTGGAGCTTGCTGAGGTGATGGCCGGCGACTTGGGTGATCGGCGGCGCCGGGCAGCGAGGTTCGGCCAAGACAAGATTTTGCCCGGTTCTAGGGCACGCCCGAGCGTCGCGGATCCTCAACCGATCACTCTCAAACTTGGAGGAGATCTTGCAGTCGACCCGAGGAAGAGTTCCGACGTGTCTGATCACGTTTCCAACGGCTAGATGAAGCTCGGGAACAAATCTGGCCTAAAACTAGGTTTCTGGCGATCTTCTCCCACCCGCCGGCAACCGGAGCACGGCAGCGCCTCCCACTTCACAGAGAGAGTGCTCTCGATGTTAGAAGGAGACTGCAAGGGTTTTTGAAGCAACAAAGATGAAGAAGTGGCATGAACTCACCTCGTCGGAAAAGAGGAAGAAGAAGAGATCCTCCACCGGCGGAGCAGAGCGTCGGGAACTCCTCGGCTGGGTCTCTCAGGCACAGAGGAGGTCCCAGAAGAGGTCTGGTGAATTATGGAGTCCTCTCGTTGCTTCCTACTCCAACCCAACCGAGATCAAGGCTTCCTCTTGATCCCTCTCTTTTTCCGGCGAAGGGAGGCGGCGGCCGGCGGCGTAACCGACGAGGAGAGAGCAGAGGGACACGAACGGGTTGGTGGATGCAACTGGGTGCTAGGGTTCTGGGCTCTACGGTTTCAAAGGAACCCTAATACTATATATATACAAATGCAACAAAATAAATTTAGCTCCCTCTACTCACAATATTTAGAGCCAAGTCCTTCATAGTATTTCAATTTCGCAATCAAGTCCCTCTCCAAGAATTTGCACAAAAATCGGAGCATAAAATATAAGGGTCTCTATGTGATTTTTCCGTATTTTTTTTGCTGTTTTTCATGTTTTTCGAGGTATTCGAGTCGCCAAACGGAAAAACGGACTTCGCCGCGACGTCCGGCTCGACGAAACCTATAAAGTAGTGATTTTGGTTCGTCGCATTTGATCTCCTATAATTTTAAGATCCATCATATATGGTAAGTTAAACCGTTCTGCATGCTTTACGATGCTTCCGGCTCGTCAAACGAAAATTTGGTCAACGCCACTGCGCTCAGAACGATGACGCCATTCAAATCGACTACCTGGATTGTTAGATTCGGACTCCAGACAGTCGATCGGTCGACGTTGGCTAGCGAGGGAAATAAATTGGGGAGTTACTATTCAATTCACTATTCACTTAAGTTGCAGGTCCCACTAGTTTCCTTGCTAAATTCAGGATGATCCGACCGTCGGATCAGCAATCGGTCTATACCATTTTCTCTCGATTCGACGAGACGGTCGTACTGGAGATCTCGGATTTCCGAGATCAGACTCGGATCGAAAAGGTGGAATTTGTGCTTCGGAAACTGTGCCATTCGCACACCGGTAAACAAACCACTAAGGTTAGAAATTTGTTTCCTCACACACATTCACACTTGAATTTTTCTCTTTATACCAACTCAAATTTCTCGAGTATTACAGGGTAACTCTCCTTCATCAATGTCTCAAGTTCCCAAGTGGCCTCTCTTTCTTCATGGTTACTCCATTGAATTTTCACATATGGTAAGGACCTCTTACGTAACTTCTTTTCTTCTTGAGCAAAAATCCAAACTGGTGTTTCTTCAAAACTCAAATCCTCCTGTAATTCCACTGAAGAAACATCGATCACATGCGAAGGGTCGGGCAAATACTTCCGAAGCATTGATACATGAAACACGTCATGTACCCTCTCAAGACTAGGTGGCAGGGCCAAACGGTACGCTACCGGACCAATCCGCTCAAGAATCTCGAACGGTCCCATGAATCATGGGCTCAGCTTGCCTCGCAAACCGAACCGCCAGATTCCCCAGGACGGTGATACTATCACGCCCCGGGGTGGAAACTGCGACCCAGGCTCGTCAACAGATCCGCCACCTATACAGAAAATCCCGCATAGGCGAAGCGACCAACCTGCAAAAGTATCATCTAACAACTAAACAGATATCAGAGCTGAAGAAAAACTGCTGTAATAAAAATCTGAACCACTATACAACTGAAAAGGAGGGTACAACATCCATCTCCCAAAATAATGATACAATAATCCGGTCCACCGAAACAGAATATAAGTAAAAGCCACCTATACATCATCTATAAATCCAAAATGGGAGATAAACTAAAAATAATAAAATACAACAGTGTACAGTGAAACCCACAATCTGGGTTGGTACATCTATCCCGCTGTAGTAAACAACACTGGTAGGGATCTATCTCGTGACTCCCTCGCCTCAACCCGTCAATCCAACTGAAGCAGGGACAGAAGGGAAACCTCTGCAAAACTATCACCAACAGAGGGTGTGAGAACTACTAGTAAAACCAGTAGCCCTCAGTGGGTAAATCCTCAAACTCTGACGTACCCACTAAGTCTACCAGATGCAAGAAAAGGAATAAGTGGTAAAGCTGTCAAGACTGCTGATAAAAGAAACTACCACTACTATGCCTCTAAATGCAATGCCAGAAAGAGTAACGATATGAATGCATCAGTAAAAGTGTCTGCCTGAATAAACCCAATCAATGGACCAGTAACCACCGGCATTGCCTACTCAAACTGTCTCAAGTATCTGCTAACAGATCGACACTTACTGACCGGATCTCAATGTCCGGTACTCACTGGCCGCTGTGTCAAACGCGTACTCCGGAGTGGCACTCGAGGGGAGCGACCCACAAGTGTAAAGTAACCATGTCACAAGTATCACGATATAGCAAGACTGGATCACGACTATGATCAAAATGGGAAAATCCATTCACTAACGAAAACCCGATCCCCAATCTGATGCAAAAGTACACGATAAGTGGGAAACTACATCCTCTAAAGAAAATCGACCCCCAATCTGATGCACAAGTAAACATCCGGTCAACCGCCCAATGTCCGCGGTCGTCGCAATACCCCACAATCCACAATCTAGTACAACGACTGACATCCGATAAACCGCCTAATATCCGCGGTTGCCGCAATACCCCACAAATCCACAATCTGGTACGACAAATCCAGACTCGGTAAACCCGGCTACACTATCCTACAACCCTGCTAAAACCCGAGCAATATACAACATGTATCTCAATAAAGAGGAGAAAAGAGCCAACATGGTTTCTCCTAAGTCAAATCCCAATATGATAGTGTAGCAGAAAAAGGTGGCCTATCTAGATGACCATACAAGCATGCAAGTGTCCTCATGTAGAATAAAAGAAAGACGTCTAACAGTGTTCTTGCATCTATTAAAGCATGTTATCCCAAATTTAATAATCAATCTCATAGAAAGGTGAAATGCTAACATGGCATACATCAAGTCCATACATGCATGCACTTTATCAATCATGCACTAAACAATATTCTGAATTCGGGGATTACTCTAATATCCCTAGTGAGTAAGTCAAAAGATGAGGTCCACAACAATTACCCACCCTCACATGAACCATCCATTCACACATAGATATGCTAAAGATCATTTAACATCACTTAAATATAGACATTCAATCAAGTATCACCAATGAGTAGACCAAGGTTCAACAACCTTTATTGATCTCACATAGGATGAACATAGGATCTACCAACAACATCCATTTTCACATAAGCTAGATCACCAACCAACCACAATACACATTCTCACATAAAGTAGTCTAAGGATTAACCACTATGATTAATATCACAAGATATAGGATGAAGATCAACAAGATTAAATATTCTCACATGGATAAGCCAAAGATAATTTAACATAACAATCTCACATAACATAGGCTCAAGGATCATCAACAATATCACTGTCACATAACCATGATAACCATTCACCCATAACCCTGATAACCCCTCACTCATAAACATCATAACCATCCTCACATAGTCATGTTAGCCATTCACACATAACCATCATAGTCATTCTCACCTAAACCAAATAACATTTCACATAAAACCATATTAACTTTTCTTACATAGCAACCATGTCATTCTCACATAAACCAACCATCCATTCTCTCACATAAATCAATCAACCATTCACATATACCAACCAAAATCATTCTCACATAAATCGATCAAGTCCTCTTCACATAACAACCAACCATTCACATATAACAACCAAAATCATTCCCACATAACTTATGTTAACCATTCATCACAAAGTGTAGGCTAAAGATTAATTTCTCAAGTACTCTCACATAGCTTAGGTTTAAGGATGATCGCTTATAATCACTTCATATGAGATAATGCAACATCAATCAAACTTTCATTCACTCATGTATATGCCGAGGATCAATTAACTTAATATAAACATGGATATTCAAGCATGATTCACCAAGGAAAAGAGAGCAACAATCAACTATGTCATGAGGGAAACCAATAGCCCGAGTGGGTAAATCGTCGTTTTCGGAGAAGCACAACAACCCACCTGAAACTTGACGATCCGCTGCCCGATCTGGCTGAATTTTTGCGTGAGTAATCCTTATCCTCCCAGGAGTCCTATGCCGTGAAAATCACCCAAATCCGCCACACGGATTGGGCGCAATTACTGAAACAATGCACGCTGTGCAATCAAATTCCAAAATTTCAGCAAGTGTAACGAAGCTAAATAAAATGTGCATACAACCCCAAATACCTCAAAATGAAGTTCCTAGCAGTAAAACAAAGATGTCCTCTTCCATACAAACATATCTGAGTCCTAAAAAATCCATCATTAATTCCCTTAAAATTTCAAATACAACAAATATCATATTGCTGTCCCAAAACTGCTAACATAAACTTGCTTGGACTTCCAAATTTAATTAGAGGCTTTTCCAAAGGGAATCATCCACATATCACAAAAGAGAATTTGCTCACCTTGAAGTTAAGAAGAAGTCCCAACTTGAATTTCCGAAAAATACCTAATATTCACAAAGATATCTGTATTCCAAGGTGCATTGCTCAAATCAAAAACTAAAATAGGGACTGCATTAAACCTTATAACAGCACTGGGAAGATTGTTAAAGTTACCTAACCAAATAAGCTCCAAATCCAGCAAGAGAGGTACCATTGGATTCTCCTTGTCGAGAGTAGATGCAAATCGAGCTAAAGAACTCCAAATTCCATGCTCGGATGAAGAAGAAAACCCATGAACACTCTAGAGTATCCACCAAGTTCCATGTAGAGTACCGGGACTTTGTAGAGCGCGCCGACCTCGCAAGATGGCGTGGTGCAGAGAAATCGCCTTAGGCGTATTCCTTTTGTGTTTACAGATGAGTTCGAGTTGATTCGGTTTGATACGGAAGCCCCGAAGGGAAAAAGTGAGTTAGAGTCAGCAATTAAAGGATTAATTAATTGATTGTAAACCGCTGTGGAGTAGAGAAAAGAAACGAGAAAAGAAATGAGAAGAGAATACAAGTGAGGGTTTTCTTTTGTAGAGTATCGGATTTCGGATTGAGCACACCGACTCCACAGTTGAGCTTTCTAAGTGGGAAAAGCTTTGGACATGTGTACCTTATGTTTACAGTGGGGTTCGGGAGGTTTCAGAGTGATGCGGAAGCTTCCGGGGCGAAAAGTGAGTTGGCCGCGACATTCCCGAAGCTTCAGAGTTTGGTTTTGGCTGTTGGAGGCTTGAGTTCCGGAATACAAGCTTGAGTTCCGGAACTGAGCATTGTGTTCCGGAACACAAGCTTGAGTTCCGGAACCAATGTGGTTTGGTACCGGTACCAAGCTATGGGTACCGATACCCAATGACACAGTGAGCCGATTTGAGTTGGTTTTGGATTTTTAGTGAGGGGCACTTTAGTCTTTTCCTCTCCCATTGTTTTACACCCACGCCACCCTCTATATAGAGCCCCTCCAACCCTGCCTTATTCTCCACGACAGAAAGAAAGAAAGAAAGAGAGAAGGCAAGGAAAAGAAAGAGAAGAAGTGGAAAAGAAAGGAAGAAAGAAAGCAAAGTGAGGGTGCTGCTTGTGGGGTCTTGCTGCTTGGAGCTGAGCGGAGCCGCGCGTGTGTCGGCCGTGTGTGAGGTAAGTGATAGTTTGTTTCCAAACTTGGATTCTCGGAATGGCTTTGTGGTTTTGATTAAGTTTGAGCTGATTTGGATGTTACTTTCCATCTTTTGCACTTGTGCTGTGAGCTTGTGGATTTTTATTGTGCGGGGCCGAGGGTGCACGCATCCATGCACACGTGCGGTGAGCCGGCTGTGGAGAGGGCCGGAGTGCGCGCAGATTTTATTAGAGGACTCAGGAGGATTGTGTGAGCTTCCGGGGATTTTCCGGCAGATTTTTGACAGTGAACGGTTCGGTGCGGTTTTGGTGTTTCCGGCAGATTTTTGACAGTGAACGGTTCGGCGCTTCACCGACTTCAACGTTGCCTGCGGAATGCATTTGAGATGGGTTGGAAATTCTTCAAGATGTATGGAATGCCTTCTAAAGCTATTGTATGCATGTTGATCATGTTTAGCTTGTTAATTTGCATAGCTGGTAAATCTGATAGTTGCCTAGAAAATTGTAGAAAGACATTCAGAGCCCTAGATATTTTTAGCATGATCTAGGGATGATTTGACACTAGACTGCATATTTTCTTGAGATTTGGGTTGCATATGGACCTTCATAATATTTTTGTAACCAATTTAAGTGAAACTCCATTTTTGAAGGGTTTTTAAATATTGAGAGCATTATGAATGGTCCAGGTAGTTCGAGATGCATGTGTTCTCGTGCCGGAGGGCCGAGTGGATTTTTAGAGCCTTGTGAGATGAGTTTCTAGTGTCATGAGAGATTGGGCATTGTTTCATTGTTGGGGCGGAAGCTACGGGCGGCTGTGCCTGCATCCTGTTCTTGTGTGATTTGGGATGTAGGCGGCAGTCGTTCGGAATTTCCAGGCCTCCAGTGTGAGAGATTGAGGATTTATTCTCAGATTGGGTTACTCTAGATCGTGGTTTGTGCATTAGCTATGAGTTTTGGGGTTCTGGCAGATCGAGTCGTGGAGGTTTCCCGACTTAGCCATAGGTTGTGCATTATCAGATTGAGTCGTGAGAGTGTTTGGGCATTCCCTGATTGAGTCGTAGAGGGTTTCCCGACTGAGTTGTGTTAGTTGAGCATTGAGTTTCCGATCTGTTTGATCGTGGATTAGAGCCGGTAGGCGCCGCTTTTGTGACAGATGTGACACGCTTGAGCACGGTGGGGTCGCTCCCCTCGAGTACGCTCCGGATGCGATGATGATGATGCGCCTAGTTGATACACTAGTGGTCGCTTGATACCCCTGGCTGAGTTACCATGGGGTCACTTTGCGTGAGATTGAGATAGTCAGTAGGACGCCCTACGTAAATTCCGTCCTCTTTTGGATGCGTGGTAGTAGGCAGGCGCGTTCCTAGACTACAGGCGCAGGCTTGACTGGACCCTATGTGGCAGTCATTGAGATTGGGTGATATCAGCGGGTGATTGCATAGCATGTTCTTAGATGGGCTTTCCTTTGAGCATGATACTTGAGGCTTATTAGTAGTGAGAGTGTATGCATAGTAGAGTTCCTTTTGGGCATGATGATTGAGACATATTAGCTGTAGCTTCTTTCAGCTTTCCTATATATCTATCTGCATACCTATCTGTTTGCCTCCAGTAGACTTAGTGGGCATACCGTGGATATTGGTGACGGTACCCACTGGGAACTACCTTCTGCAGTAGTTCTCACCCCCGCTGCGGTGACAGGTTTCCTGAGGTTGCTGTTCCGGCTTGGTTCGCGCGGAGACAGCTGATCGAGGTGAGGACGTGGCCGATTAGTTCCTTACCAGCTTTGAGAGTGTGATGACCTGGATCTCTGCAGAGCTGTGGTAGAGTCATTGGTGACATCTGGGGAGCCTGTACTGTGTGTTGGAGGTGTTTGTGCACCAATTGGACACAAGTGGCGGACTTCGGGCTTAATGGATCACATGGGTGATCAGTGGACTCCGACGGATCTTTAGAAGTGGTTTCGCGCGAAGCGGATATTAAAAATGGACTCAGCGCGAAGTTTGGACCAAGGAACACCTTTCCGGATGCCTTCGGCAAATTTTGGAGTTGGAATTTGGCAAAATGGACATCAAATTCGGATTCAGCGCGCGAAAATGGTCAAAATGGACTACCTACTTGGTATTTTGCGCATTGGGTCCTGTTCACGCCGGAACAGTAACTCCGGCCGCCGGCGGGCAGCGGCGGCGGCGGCGGGCAGCGGCGGACGGGCTCGGGCAGGCGGCGGAGCGGCCGCGGGCAGCGCGCGGGCGCGGGCAGCGCGCGGGCAGGCACGCGGGTGCGCGGGCGCGCGGGCAGGTGCGCGGTCCACGGGCCGGCGTGCACCAGGGGCAGGACACGTGGCATGTTGAGATTGGTCGGTGCAGTGGACTTGGACCACGGAGCAGGCGGGCGCGGTGCATGGACCGGCGGGACACGTGTCTGATTGTGGTTGGCGGGCTCATGAAGGCTGGGTCCATGGAGGTGCACCGGGGTGCCTCGGGATTCGCGCCTGGCAGGGGGCGCAGGCGGCGGGCGCGGCGGCACGTGGGCGCGCTGACCGGGCTTTCCCGCGCTCGGGCCCGCCACGTGTCGTCGCCGCGTTGGTCCACGCGTCGCGCAGTGGATGGGCAGCACGGCTGTCCGCTGTTGCGGGGGCGACGTGGAGGCCCGAGGGACTTTCGGGCGCGCACAGTGTTGGGCCGGGCCCAACACTGTAGCCGCCCGAAAGTCCCCAGCGCCCGGAAGTTGGGACATTTTGGGTATTTGTTGATTTGTTTTTCCAGCCTATAAATAGGCCCCTGTTCAGCAGTGAAGAACTCTTTCTCAGTGCGGATTTTTGTAGTTAAATCTTCAGGAGATTTCTTCCTCTCCCAGAGCCGGATCCATCTGCAGATTCCAGGATTTTTCTGCAGCATGCATCCCGAGGTTTGCATTTTTACGGCGCGGCACGACGCTCGTTCATTTGTGATCTTCTTCGTCGCATTTTGGTGCGAGGACTCCCCCGGCTTACTCCGACCTCCGATTGAGGCGATTCTTGGGCCGTTGGACTTACGACAGGTAGGGCTTTGATCTTCATGTTTTGAGCTCCTCCTCATTTCGAGTTTATCTTGGAGTTCCCCGAGATTCCATTTGACCCTTTTTCTTGGGCGGAGTTTTGGACAGCGGTGCGGTATTTCGGCCATATCTTCGCGTACAGACATCGGATTGGGGTGGTCCAAAAGGCGTTTTGCATCTATACATCACGAGGAATATCCCCAAATTTTCTTGGAATTTTCTGAATTTTTCCCCGAAGGTGAAAGTCCCTGTTTGCAGAACCTTGTGTTTCAGATTTTGCGATTTGTTTATTTCGGGGTGGTTCCCTTGTCGGATTTGTTTCTCAGTGTAGGAAACTCGGATTTGAGCATGCAGGTACTCGTTTCGACGGGTTCATCGCGAGGATCGTGACAGTATTTTTCTTGGAATTTTCCGAGCATTTTTCACAGGTGAAAATAGGGAAACTGTGGATTGTTGTGTTTGGGACAGATTTTGTGTGAGCATTGTATGTTAATTATGTATGTTCTTTTGGGAATTTTGTACAGTGATCGCGGCGGCTTATCGGTTTGGGCGAGAGCACTATTTGGACTTGGAATTAGCGATCGATGTGGGTGGTTGTTGTTTACCTCTATTTTGACATGCTCACTAGGAATATTAGAGTGATCCCTTTATTTGGACATGCATGCTTAAAGTAATATAAAATTGTGAGCCTATCATATGGAAAATACTATTGCGGATATCTGATAGTGGTTGGGACTTATACATGTTTGTATGGATAGAATGTTAGCGTTTAACCTTGCATGTGGAATGGAATATTTATTTTGGACTATATGATTATCCTGTTAGTGGTTGGTACTATTCGAGGATTTTATGACATGCATAGGTGGATAGTGATGCTTTATTATGGAACATGGATTATAGACATGTGTGGTTGGATAATGTTTTAGCATGATGGTTATATCTATGCGGAGCTATTAATTGTTACACATGTGGAACCACTATTGGTCACCTTTTCCTTTGTTTCCTTGAGAACACTTGCATGCTTGTATGGACATCTAGATAGGCCATCTTTTATCGCTACACTTTCATGCTGGAACTTGACTTAGGAGAAACCTTGTTTGCTTCTTTTCTCATTTTCGTTAGTTAGGTGGTTCTTGTTGCTCGGGTTTGAGCAGGGGATAGTGTAGCCGGGGCCTGGATTATGGATTATGGGTTTTGGCGGCGACCGCGGATATTGGGCGGTAGACCGGATGTCGGTTATAGGACATTGGCGATAGGGCATGATTATGGACTAGAGGGTTTTGTGGCAACCGCGGATAATAGGCGGTTGACCAGATGTCGGATGTGGGACATGATTGTGATTGTGGGTTATTCCGGCGACCGCGGATATTGGGCGGTTGACCGGAGGTCGGTTGTGAGACTGGGTTGTTGATTGTGGGGTATTGCGGCAATCGCGGATATTGGGCGATTGACCGGATGGTTACTTTTGCATCTGATTGGGAATCAGTTTTCTTTTAGTGGAGGGTTGTGTTCCACTGGGGCTTTATAGTTGTGATCCAATCCTGCTTTTGTTACTTATCTCACCGGCGCGGTTATTGCCTGGTGATTCTTTACTCGTGTGGGTCGCTCCCCTCGAGATCCCCTCCGGAGGCCGGGGCCAGACAGTTATGGACAGTTTTGCTATCACATCGGCGCGGCTTATTTGCCCGATGATGAGGGCGGCAGCAGGAACTTTGCTATCACATCGGCGCGGCTTACTTGCCCGATGATGAGGGCGGTACAGATTGGGTTCATCTGGGACGGTTGGTTATTGTTGCATACGGTTATTCCAGTCTAGGACTGTATTTTAGAGGCATGGTGGGTGGTAGATTTCTCTTTTTCAGCGGTTTCATTTCTTACCACTCTTCTTTCCTTTTTGCCTCTGGTAGACCTAGTGGGTGTGTCAGAGTTTGAGGTTTTACCCACTAGGGGAGGCTACTGGTTTACTAGTAGTTCTCACCCCCATTCTTCTTTCCTCTTTTTCTTCTTTCTTGTTTTGCAGTGTCTTCTGCGGGTGCTGCTGGCCTTTCAGCGGCGGGTCGAGGAGAGAGGACGGCTGAGTACATAGATCTCGAGGCAGGATGAGCGAGTTAGCTGGACTGTTGGTGTACCAGGTTTCCTCAGATGGTTGTACTTTTACATTTGGGACTGGCTTTTGCCAGCAGGTTGTATTTATTTTGGTGAGCTGGGAGAGACTGATGTATCATTTATACAGATGTATTATATTTTATTTCCAGCTTCAGTCTGAGATGTATTAGATTTTAGTTCAGCTCCGTTTTTATTGCTCTTTTATTACTATCTCTTATATCTGAGCAGGTTTGGCGCTTCGTGTACGCGGGAAATACCGTGTGCACGGCGGATCTGTAGACGGGCCCGGGTTCCGGTTTACACCCGGGGCGTGACAGAGAGTCAGAGGTAGATGTACCCTATATTGTTTTGATTACACTTTTGTACTGGATAGTCTGTGAGATTTGTATGTATTTACTTAGTGAGGGCGAGAGGCTTTGTATTGAGGATTATTTTATTTATTCAGATGTTCAGTTGATTTCTGTAGCTATTGGTTTTAGTTCTATTTCAGCTCTGCTAGATGGTTAGCTTTAGATCTGACTTGCAGGGTAGACGCTTCGTCTGTGCGACAGTTTCCGTACATATGGCGAATCTGTTGGCGAGCTCGGGTCGCAGTTTCGACCCCGGGGCATGACATTCCATCTGTGCACGAATGCAGCAAGGTGTTCCAAAGATCATAAATAAACCCCAATAAAAACTCAGATCTAGGAGGAATTATACATACCAATATTGTAGAGTTTCGAGTCCAGGAAATTTTCCCACAAAAATCATCCAAAAATTCCACTCCTACAGTCCAAAAAAACTAAAATACCAAAGACTGCCCAAAACTCCAGGCTGAAACAAAGGGTCCCAAAGATGGCCTTAAAACCCTAAAATATCATAGGATCTGAGGGAAGACTTGAATACCAAAGTTGTAGGCCTACCTCTGGTGAAAATGCGGAATTAAAAATGAGCTCAAAACTCACTCTGGTTAGCACTGTAGGAGTTTTGCACCAAAACGCGACGGAGAGGTTCACAAGCTGCAACAATGGTGGTGCTTGTTTCTTGGAGAAGATGATGCTCAAAAAGCCTCCTTGGATCCTTCTCTTGTTGAAGAAGATGAAGAAGAAGAAGAGTGGGAAGCTCTGTAGAAGTTCCTCCAAAAATCTAAATGCCAAAAGAGGGAAATGGTGGAGAAAGAACCACTAAATACTCAAGGTGAAGAAGAAGAAGCAGGAAAATCCCCCTGTTGCTACAGTAACGGCCGGCCCACGGGCGCACAGCGAGCCACCACGCGGCTCGCATCCGGCGCGCCAGCTCGCCGCGCAAGCCCGTGCGATGGTCGCCACGCGTTGTGCCCCGACAGGGCAATCGCGCCAGCCAATGGGCGCGCGACGCGTGGTGGCACCTTATCCGCCGGCGCTCGAGGCTGCCCGCGCCTGCTGCGTGGGCCGGGTCCGCTGCGCCGCGCCACCAGCTCCCGCCATGTGGCATACGGAACCAACGGGAAGCCACCACGTGGCATACCTCCAGTCCACCGGTCCACCATACACTCAAAAACACCGTAAACATCGGGTTGTCCGTTTTCGTGCGTCCGGACTCAGAAAAATACATGTAAATAGCTAATTTCCATCATTTTTTCGTGCTGAATCCAAATACGGCCTCCGTTTTACACGAATCCATTTCTATTTTTCGACGAAACATCCAAATAGGTAAAGTTGATCCATTTCTCGCGCTGAGTCCGTTTCTTTGGTCCGATTTGCGCGCAGCCAACACTATCAACAGAAATAGGCCTCCACAAGCTGTCGATCACACTATCATATCTACGATGATTCGGGTCATCATAGATACCTTGAGCAAAATGTGCTCCCTGACTTGAAACTCCAAGTACTGTCGCCTCCGGTCCACATAACTCTTTTGTCGGCTTTGCGCGGTTAGCAGACGCTTCCTGATCAGGCGAACCTTTGCTTCCGTTTCCTCCACCAAGTCCGGTCCAAGATGCTTCCTCTCCTCCAAGTCATCCCAACACAACGGCGAACGACACCTGCACCCGTACAAAGCCTCATAAGGCGCCATCTGAATGCTTGCCTTAAAGTTGTTGTTGTAAGCAAATTCTACCAAAGGCAAGAAGCGATACCATCTGTCACGCCCCGAGTTCGAAAAAAGAGTCTAATTTTTTTTTTTTTTTTTTTTTTTCAATCAGAGTTTAAAAGCAAGCCAGGGCACGACAGTCCGCCACATGTATAGAAAATTTCCAATCCCCTTAGATTGAGCCTTTTCTATACATGCACGGCTAAGCACTTACAACCAATACCAGAGTAGTCTAAACTACGCACTAACTATAAAGGATTACAAAAGATTATTATTTAACATTTACAACAACTTATTCAATTACACGTTTACAACTGGTAAAATTTCAGCGGCTGCCAAGGGTCAAAGCTATCTCGATAACCTCACTAACACGTCCCGACATCCCAGCACCCGACCGACCTAAAAAATGGTCACCCAGGGGGTGTGAGATACATCGACAGTGTATCCCAGTGGGCACGACGAGCCGAGAAATAGCAAATCGTACCTACTGGCATACAATAACTAGCGGATAGTAAGACATCAAGTTAGGTAAGCATAATGTAGATCATGGTGCGGGTAATAACAACAATAAACAAAGTAGATATAGATCATAATAGGAGCATGCTGATGTAAGTACTGGATGAAACTGAACAAACACTGGGCAATCATAAGAGTATGATGTAAAGCTGATTTGGCAATTTATGCATCAATGAAAGAACCAACAAGTACCCAATCAAAGCCACCATATTGGTCAATATGACCTCAGGGAAAACTCGCCGAACCTGGCACCAACCTGGCTGACATACTCCGGCACCCTCGGGCACTAACCTGTGAGTCAACACTCCGGCTCCCTTGGGCACTAACCTGGGAGTCACGGGTCATACACCAGACCACTTTACCGGTAAAGAACATAAACACGGGGCGCGACCCCGCTAATGTTCGTGAAGTACAGCAGTGCGGGCGATCAATCATGCGAATGCTCAAGCTCACGGTTCACAGACCGGGTAATCGGCAACAAGCCAGGAAAATCCCAACAGGGATGCAATGCAGAATAACCAACTGAATCTCAACTCATGGTAATCGGCAACAAGCCGGGAAAATCCCAACAGGGATGCAATGCATAATAGCCAACTGAATCTCAACTCATGGAATATAAATGCAGGAAACAATAACTGATCAATCACACATGGCAAATGGCAAGAATAATCAGGATATACTGATAAGCGAGTAAATGTGTGGTAACTAACTAATGACCAATCAGGCATGGCAAATGTTCAGGATAAGGATCATAATATCTGATAGCAAGCATGGCAACATATAAGCTAGCAAGCTAAGGATCAATCAAGCATGGCAACATACAGGCTGATAACTGATAATGATCAATGAATCAAGCAGATATAGCAATATAAAAGTGATGCTGATCAATAAAAAGAGCAGGCTCAACAAGGAAATCTAGGCTATCACAAGAACAGGGGTCTGACCAATTACGATACCCCAGAGGGCCGTGATGATAAAGCCCGGACCGAAGATAAACCCACATGTCTGCAGGCGAACTATCGACTCCAACAGAATGCTCGAAGACTGTGCCAACCTGAATCATATGTTTTGATCAGGGAACAACTCACACATACCCAAACCACAGACTCACTATTCTTACTTAAACCTGGATCTTTTCCAGATTGACGCCAAATTTACCAAAATACCCCTCCCGAAAATTCATTTTAGATTCTCGGGAGATACGGGCATCAACCCTATGCCGCTGGCTCAACCAGATTCTACTGGTACACATCAGACAGCAAGGCGTAATCGCCGAAATTCCTCGAATTGCGTGTGTCACGCCCCGAGGTCGAAACTGCGACCCAGGCTCGCCAACAGATCCGCCACCTATGCCAACCTACATAAGCGAAGCGTCCTACCTGCAAGGAAAGTACTACAGCTAAACAGATATCAGAGCTATAAATAAAAAAAAACTGCTGTAAGACTAAAATCAATCACTGTACAACTAGAAATAATACAACAAAGTCCGTCTCCCAAAAATAATAATCATACAATATCCTCATATACAAGCTCTGAACCCAACCGGGAGGTATCTCCAATAAATACACCAGTGTACAGTCTCTCAATACAAAACATATCCTCACTACATCAGTCTCTCAAAAGAGAAAAAAATAAAACAACTAATCTACTGAAGATCTCCTCTGAAGGGGTACCGCTACTCTCCAACGACGGGTAGGGATCTAGCTCGCGACTCACTCGCCTCGGTCAGAAGGATCAGCAACTGGAGCAGCAGGGACAGGAGAAGAAGTCCCTGGGGAAAAGACACCACGACGGGTGTGAGAACTACTTCCCACAGTAGTTCTCAGTGGGTGACGTCAACAAGCCCAACGGTCTGCCCACCAAGTCTACCAGAGGCAAAAAGTAACAAAAGCAGGACTGAAGGGGGAAAAGCTGGAAAGAAAAATAACTCTATAGCTACTATGCCTCTATCTAGATGCTCAAGTAGTGGAACAGATGATAATATGATGCATCTACTGACTCACAAGTATAGTCACCCAATCTACACTGACTGCCTCCTCGGGTCCAGTCAAACCTGCGCCTACCTACTGCCGTTACATCCCGGAGGACCGGACCGACGTAGGGCATCCGTAGCTGCCAAAACTGGCCCAGCCAGAGGGACTGTGTCGACAAGTCGCGATACAAAAGTAACAAATCCACCCCGGGCGTGGCTCTCGAGGGGCGCGACCCCACCGAGGAAAGGGTATCCGCGCACTCTGTCGCTCAAGTGTCACTGCAGGCTATAGTCGAAATCCACGCTCACGCTCTGAACGGAAGGACTCAATCCTCAAACATCTCGCACAACTGTCGGAGCACTCTCGACGACTCAGCTGATCAGCTCTCTCGAATCTCAAGACACTAGCAAGCTCCATCAACTCATAGGACAAACACACTGGCTGGAGATACTCCGCAGCCGGGATCGACCCACAACTCAGGGCTAACAAAACTGGTCGGACAACACTCAACGACCCGGGACCACCGTCAACCCCAACGGTTCCCAACAACACAGGCCGGAAGATACTCGACGGCCCGGGACCACCGTCTACTCAACGGCTCCCCACGACAGAACATCAAACTCACAGAAGACACCAACCAGGGCCCGAAAGTTCCGGGAGACCAACACCTACAACCCTATCAACAAGAACAGGTTCCAGGCTCGGCCCCCGTGGCTTTCGTCCCGACAAGGGAACGGCCCCTAGAACCTAGACCACTCGAATCCTTTCGAGTGGGTAGAATTACAGGAAAAAGGTGATATTTGTTAATGAAACCCATTTTCACTCAACCCACGCAGGGTGAGGACTAAAAGTAGTTCCCTTTTTGAAAAATTATCTTGATTTAAGGAGAAACACATTTTTAATGATTTTAGTTCTTTTAGGAAAAACAGTTAGAAAATAACTATTTTATACCCAAACCCCGAAGGGCTGATGCCTTTGTCCAATCAAACAAGAACAGACTTCAGCGGCCCTTCGATGCTTGGAAGAAAACATCGATAGACTAAAATCATGTGTATGTCAAAAAGGTTATGGGTTCTAGGTCCAGCTAACACAAGCACACAACTGCCACTAACACAGTGGCGACAACACAAACAGGGATACAAGACCTCCTGGGACTACCGTTTACCCAAACGGCTCCCGGCACAGATAAGCGACCCACTGTTACGGAATTTGAGTTGGCGTAGTTTCGTGAAAGTTTCAAGTCCTGAAGATTGAAGGTGAAGAAAGTTGAATCATTTAACTCAATCTCAAGAAAGAAGAATTCAAAAGGATCAGGTATGTTTAACTAAAGAATTTGTGTGATCCGAATACTTCTTGTAGTGTAGAAACACTTGGAAGAATCTTTCATTGCATAAAAATCAAAAACTGGACTTGGGACATGTTCAGGATCCGGATCAGGCTGTTCGATCCGGATCCCGAAGGTGGTTCGTTCATACATCGTCGCAATCCGGATCGTAGTCTCTTGATCCGGATCCCGAACGTTGAGTTTACCATCTACCTTGAACGATCCGGATCTTGCTTCGCAATCCGGATCCCAAACATTGATGTTTGGTGAACTGTATGAACGATCCGGATCGTAGTCACATGATCCGGATCCCGAACCTTCGTTTTTCTGGAATTGGCTGTTTCGTTATGACGATCCGGATCTCAGTTATCACGATCCGGATCGCCGTCCGTAAAATTCCAGAAATGGCAGGTTTTTGATTCTTATCTCCTTCCTAGGGTTTCTAACCTATAAATAGACCCTATGTCTTTCTTTCTAGGGTCAATCCACATAACCGTCATTTTCATATATCATCTTTTACGGCTATAGATCCACATATAGAGAAGAAAGGAAATCATTAGAGAATACTCTATGTTTCTTCATCTATATTGATTAGTTTGATTCTAGGTTTTCATACTCACATCTTGAGTTGAATCAAACTAATGAATACTTAGATGGTATTTCCGATCTATCTTTGATCTAAGTATTCGGCGGATCATCACCACCCAAAAAACAACGATTACCCCAAAATCGGCACGTGGATTCGCGTGTCCTTGTGGATTCAAGGTTCATTCGCTCTCGTGGATTCGGAGCGAGGCACGTTCGTGGATTCGAAGGGTGCTATTGGGTGAAGACCGTGGATTCGGTCGGACGTCGTGGATTCGACGTTGGACGCCGTGGATTCGGCGTTGGGCGCAGATCGTGGATTCGAGAAGCGTCTGGAGCGAGCGGAGAAGATCCTCTAGGAGCGTATGGAAAAGGTTGAGTCGTAAGTGTGTACGGTAAATCACGTTGTACGTGTTTTAATTCTAGTGGATTTCTGCCGTGTTATCGGTCCCGTGGTTTTTTACTCCGGTGATGGAGTTTTCCACGTAAAAATCTTGCGAGTTATTTTCATTTCCGCATTGGGTTTTTTATCGCAACGATTTTTGAGTGTTTATACGTTTACACCTATTCACCCCCCTCTAGGTGTTTCTTCCCCTATTTAGATCCGTATTATATACGACCCAACAAGTGGTATCAGAGCGGGAATAGGGTTGTGAACAATGGTTGAAGGTGGAAACATCAATCGACCCCCTTTCTTTGATGGAACAAATTATGCGTACTGGAAAGTACGGATGAAAGCCTTTTTATCTTCCATCGACGAAAGGGTGTGGCATTCAATTGAATCAGGATGGACTAATCCAACTGAACTTATCTCTGATGTTCACACCTTAAAACCTAGGTCGAAATGGACCAAGGAAGAGTTTGAGTTATCTTCTTACAATGGCAAGGGAATTAATGCTATTTTTAATGCCTTATCTCAAACTGAATTCTCTCGCGTCTCGGCATGTGAGACTGCGAAAGAAATCTGGGATGTTCTCCAGGTTACACATGAGGGAACTAACCTCGTGAAGATTCAGAAACTGCAAATGCTTACGAGCAAGTTTGACTCTATTTTGATGGCAGAAAATGAATCTTTCACGGACTACTATACACGATTGCAAGACATCGTAAACTCATGTGCTAATCTGGGAGAGAAGATTCCAGAATTTAAGATTGTAAGAAAAATCTTAAGAACTCTTCCTGAACGATTTCGCCCAAAGGTTACTGCCATTGAAACTATTAAACACCCGGACGAAATACGTGTAGAAGAATTAGTTGGTTCATTACAAACTTATGAAATGATTTTTAATACTAACAATTCTTCTGGAAAAGCATCCACTTCTAAGTCTTCAGGTTATGCGTTGAAAACAACTAAGGAAGAAGACGCGGATACATCCTCCTCGGACGATGACGAGAACCTTTCTATGGAGGAATTTGAGAAGCAGCTCGCTCTCTTGACAAGGAATTTTCGCCGCAACTTTCGAAGGGGTAATTCAAGCAAATCTCCATCCTTCAGAAAGTGGAACAAAGGCAAGGGTACTCCAAGTCACAAGTCAAGAAAGCAGGAGAACTTCTCAAAGGATAAGAAAAGTTCAGAAGGACAACTGCAATGCTTCAAATGTCGAGGCTACGGCCACATTGCAACGGAGTGTCCTAACAAGTATCCGGCAAAGAAGAAGGCGATGCAAGTCGTCACTTGGGATGACAACTCAACGTCAAATGAGTCGTCTTCAAGTGATGAAGAAAAGAGCTCCACGGCATTCCACGCGTCCACATCTTCACCATTCATGTGCTTTATGGCAAGTACGTCTGAATCATTGTCCAACTCCACTGTTGAAAAGAATGCAATGGACAATGAATCGGATGATTCGGAAGGTGAAGAGTTTGCTCTAGCCTACCACAGATCTTTACAGGAGTTAAAGAAACCGGCTAAGCAAAACAAGGGGTTGAGAGGGAGATTGCAGGATCTCGAAGAAGAAGTAAAAAGGGTAACTTCTCTCTCGACCGATCTTGAAGTGGAAAGGGATAGTTTGATAAAAGCAAATGTTTCCCTTCAAGAGTCCAATGAGCAGCTCGAGAAGAACTATATAGATATGGTGAACAAAGCAAACTACTTCTTGAAGCTCTATGGCGAGGGCCGACAGGAAAGACGGGAAATGACAGAGACCATTCTCCAACTCAAGGATGACTTACAGCAATTCTCTTTAGGAAGGAGTAAGTTGGATAAACTCCTTGGTCTTGGTCAAACAAATCGGTTCGGCCTCGGGTACACTCAAACGGGAAACAGTCCAAGTTCGAGTGGGACAGTCTTTGTGCCTCAGTCGGTATCTCCTCCTCCGACATCGGAATTCAAGACAAACAACGACAACAAACCTACCTCATCCTCTTCGGAATCGTCAAGCTCAAAGGTATGTTTTCGTTGTAATTTTGCAGGGCACATCGAAAGAAATTGCGAGATTGGAGCTCAAAGAACAAATCAACCACATCTTGCAATTGCTACCAATAAGCTCACTTCCCGGAATTCAAGGAAGGATTTTTCAAAAGGAAAGAACATTGGTAGCACCTCAAACAAGACGATGACAAAAGAAAAAGATCAATCATACAAGACGTCGTCTTCAAGGAGAATCTCTCAACCTTTACCAACATACTCCAAAACTCAAAAGGTTTGGGTATGCAAAGGTGAAACCCCCTCCTTGTCCTTAATCGTTCTACGATTAAATCTTGTATAGTTTGTGTAGACTATTTTCTTTTCTTCTTTTTCTTTTGGCCAACTCGTCAACCATCCTTGCAAGGTAAATTGTATATTTTTTTCTTATTGGTTGATGTTTTCTCTCGGTTTTCTTGGGTAGCATTTTTGAGAGAGAAAGCTGATACGTTTGACTCTTTTCATGAGATTTGCCATCGTATTATGATTGAAAAGAATGAAAAGATCATTCGTGTTAGAAGTGATAGGGGTGGAGAATTCATAAATTCAAAATTCATTGACTTTTGTACTTCAAATGGCATTAAACATGAATTCTCGGCACCCTATACACCTCAGCAGAATGGTGTTGTTGAGCGCAAAAACAGGGTTGTTCAAGAGATGGCGCGTGTGATGCTTCATAGCCGGAAATTACCGCTACATTTTTGGGCTGAAGCTGTGAACACCGCTGTCTATGTCATTAACAGAGTGTATTTGCGCCCAGGAACCTTGAATACACCATATGAGCTGTGGTTTAGTAGAAACCGGATATCAAGTACTTTCGTATCTTCGGGAGTCGATGTTACATCTTACGTGACCGTGAAAATCTTGGAAAGTTCGACTCTCGAAGTGATGAAGGGATCTTTTTGGGTTATTCTACGAATAGCAGAGCATATCGAGTATTTAACATTGAATCTAAGACGATCGTAGAATCTATAAATGTTAAAGTAGATGAAACTTCTCATTTTGAATCTGAAAAATCTACCCTCGATATCTCTCTAGATGATGATTCTCCTGCTAGTGCATCTTCTCATAATAATACTTCCAATATTAATGATGCATCTAATGGTTCTTCTAGTTTATCTGATGTGCAGGAATCATCTCGTGTACCTCCGAGTACTCCGTTTCAACAAACGCTACGAATCTCCAAGGATCATCCGGAATCGAACATCATTGGAGATCCACAAGAAGGAGTTAGAACTCGAAGGCAGTTGGTTTGCGGATTTGCTTGCTACGTATCTTTAATCGAACCAAAGACAATAGATGAAGCTCTTCAGGATGACTACTGGATTAAAGCAATGCAGGAAGAGCTCCATCAATTTGAGCGAAACAAAGTCTGGGAATTAACGAAGCCTCCAAAGCAACATAATGTGATAGGTACCAAATGGATCTTCAAGAACAAGAAAGATGAAGATGGTACTATCATCAGGAACAAGGCACGACTAGTTGCTCAAGGCTACTCTCAAGTAGAAGGTATAGACTTTGACGTAACTTTCGCCCCTGTAGCTAGACTCGAGTCCATTCGTATATTGTTTGCTATTGCTTGTCATTTTAAAATCAAATTATTTCAAATGGACGTCAAGAGCGCATTTCTAAATGGGTTTTTAAATGAGGAAGTTTATGTAGCTCAACCGAAGGTTTTGTAGATCATAAACAACCTAACCATGTTTTTCGTTTGAAAAAGGCTCTTTACGGTCTGAAACAAGCACCGCGAGCATGGTACGAAAGGTTAACAAAGCACCTTTTGGAGAAGGGCTATACTCGAGGGGGAGCTGACAGGACTCTCTTTGTGAAGCATTATCAAAATAATTTCATTGTAGCACAAATCTATGTCGATGACATTGTATTTGGTGCAACAAAAGATAATGATGCTTCTAATTCGCGGAGCACCATGGAAAGCGAATTTGAGATGTCCATGATGGGCGAACTGTCTTATTTTCTTGGATTGCAAATTAAACAAAATGATGAAGGTATTCACTTGAGTCAATCCAAGTATGCACTGGAGTGGTCAAAAAGTTTGATCTAGAAAATTGTAAAGATTTTCCAACTCCAATGGGAACTAGCCACAAGGGACTTGGAAGTGAATCACATAGTGAGAATGTAGACGAGAAACTGTATAGAAGTATGATTGGAAGTCTACTTTACCTCACGGCTAGTCGCCCGGATATATCCTTTAGTGTTGGGATTTGCGCGAGATATCAATCAGCACCAAAGGAGGTTCACCTGAAGCGGTGAAACGGATCATCCGGTACATCAAAGGATCAATTAATTTCGGAAATTTGGTATCCTATGGGAACAAGTCTGGACATTGTTGGATACTCAGATGCCGATTGGGCAGGATCAGTGGATGATCGGAAAAGCACGAGTGGTGCATGCTTCTATCTTGGCCATTGCCTTGTTGCATGGCACAGTAAAAAGCAGAATTGCATAGCACTCTCGACTGCCGAATGCGGAATACATTTCAGCTGGAAGTTGCTCAACTCAACTCATTTGGATGAAAAGCGTATTGAGTGACTTCCGCATTTCAGCATCTTCGGTAACAATTCTTGTGACAACACAAGTGCAATTAACATTTCTAAAAACCCTGTGTTGCACTCTAGAACAAAACATATTGAACTTAGATATCATTTTCTTAGAGAGCTAGTTGAATCAAATACTCTTCAACTTTCATATGTTTCAACTGAAGATCAATTAGCTGACTTTTTAACAAAACCTTTGGATCAAAAATGTTTTATTCATTTGCGAAAAGCAATTGGTATGCTTTCTTTGAAATAAACTTCTTTTTGAAACCTTTGCTTAAAATAGGTTTTGTATTTGTTTTGTTCTATTCAATATCTATGTTTATACATAGGATAGTAATTGAGCATAGATCTTAATTGACTTTAATTGCATCTGTTCACACATTTAGAAATTTATTATGCTTTGCCATCATAATATTTCTTTGTTGCAATGATCGTTTATGTTAATTAAATCATCTTCTAAAGTGATCAAAGTCAATTTCTCTCTCAATGATCTCTTGGTATAGTCATTATCTTATTTGACTGTTTAGTCGAGTATGAAATCGAGATCAATTTTTGGTTTGAATACTTTATATCTTAAATAATTGATAGCCAATTGAGGGGGAGTCAAAGATAATGTAAAATGCTCAAAAGATGTGGAAAGAGTTACATCCCAATGAGGAGTGTGAAAACTACCACCACATGGAGGAAAGAGCTACCACCTCGGTCGTCCGAGGTATTGTGTGCAGCTACCACATGTATACCAAGCATGGTTGTTCAAATTTTTGATTAAGTAAAATGCATGTTGAAATACTTGACTCTGTCAAATTTCAAGGTTGGTATAAGGTGGGATTTTAAAGAAAGATGCTCAAAGAGCCACTCTCTTCAACAGATTGTCTAGAAATATTATCTACCATATTTGGGATTTCAAACATCTACTGATCTTTGTATTTCATTTTCTTTACCGAATTGATTATTTGATAAAGGCATTACTCATAAGATCAAGTTAGATGTAATTGAAGGTGTTCAACTTTAAGGGATTTAATTCTTGTAAATTTTCGTTTCATTTTGGATATTACTGATAGATTTGGCATAATCTAATTCTTGTTGTGTGAAAACGATGCTTTTGTTTAAAGTTGATACACCTTTGTGCTTACAATCTTTTCTGGTTTTTCTTGAATTTCTCTGAAATTTTTCTAAAGAAAAAGTTGGGGCCGATCCGGATCGGGCAAGGTGATCCGGATCCCGAACGCAGGTTTTCTCCTGCGGGCTTGACGATCCGGATTGGACCTGCCGATCCGGATCCCGACCGCAGTTTTTCACTGCGGTAGCCGATCCGGATCGCAAGCTCGGGGAGGATCGACGCGGCTAGGTTTTTATAAAGAACAAAAGGGTTTTGATTTCTTTTACTCCAATCTTTTGTTCAAAAGTTTCCAGAGCGCTTCTCTAGATTTCATCCTCCTTGGAAGCTTTCTAACTCAAGTTCTTCAATTCCAAGAAGTTTTATTGATCAAATCTCGGTTTTTTCACGTTTTTCTCTTTCCTCCTCAAACGTACGAAATTCTTGGATCGATTTGTCTTTGTGGATGGTTTTTTGATCAAATTCTTTTGAAATAAGAACTCTGGGTTGTTTAGTTTTGATTATATGCTAGGTTTTCTCCTGATTAACGGATTTTTAGGCTTCGATTTCTAAAATTTCGGTTTTAGGGCATATAATAAGGATTTTCGAAATTCATGCAATTGATCTATTTTTAAAAGTCCTTTTGCAAAACTAATTTGATTCTTAGTCTCTCTACATGATTATGATTGTTTGGGTACAATTTTTCAATTTTTGAAACTAAGAATTTTGTGTTCTTGAGTTGGTCTCACTCAGGATTCCTTTCTCAAGAAACCATAGCAATGGTGATCACTTGGATTGTTTTTCTACTTGCGGCTATGCGTTCATACGAGAGACACCGTCAAGCCAAGAGGGCTAAGAAGGCTAAGAAAGCGAAGAAGGTAAAGATGATTCCGATACAGAATCTGAAACGGAATCAATTGATTGGGATGAACTGCAAGTGAAGCAACGACTGTTCCGACTGCTTCAAAGGGAAAAGCCCTGCAGAAACATCGAAGGCTCGCCTACTGCTGCTGAAAAGGGAAAGCTCCAATGGAAGAAACTTCTGGGAAGACAAGAAGAAAAAAGTGTTGCTCGCAAGAGAGGAAGTGCTCGAGGAATCACCATTGAGCAACCAGCTGCTGCACCAAGCACTGCACAAGACTTGTCAGCTCGGCTAAGATAAAGGATTTTGAAAACAGAGAATGCATTGGAGAAAGGCATGTTGATGTAAAAGCCTTAACGCAACGTTCTCAGACGTTCGGGACTTTGTTTTGACCAGAGAGGTCTTGCTCCCATTTGCGATTTCCGGAGACCACTGGGTATTGTCTTCACTCAGTGAGGATGTTTTATCAGAATGCCTGCTATCTAGTTGATCAGGAAAGCGGGCGTCGGGATTTCAAACATTAGTCAAGAATGTCAGAATCAAAGTAACGCCTCAGCTAATTGGTGAAGTACTAGGGATGGACGCCCGAGCCGATGGCACTCATTACCTGAAGAATCAAACTTCAACACCTTCTCCTGGAGAGGTAGTTGATGGAATCTGTGTTCAATACTCGGTCGACAGGAAACTCCGTTTTCTCGAAAGAACTACGACCAGAGTACCGCATCTTAAACTCTCATTGTTTGTTACAATATATTCCAAACATGAACACAAAGGTTCTTCGGTGGGAAAGAATGATTCCTTTATCTACTTGGAAACCCGCAGCAGCAATGGGAGCTAACTTAAACATTCCTACATCATCTGGTCAAGGATGGCACGATATGTGGAGCAAGCTCATCCGTCAGAGAGACTACCTTTTCCAATGATCATCATGCGCATTCTTCGCAAATTTAAAGCTGACACAAATGCGAGTTCTATCTGCACAGTCTAGGAACGATCAATGACACACAATTGTAAAGTCTCTTCGACGAAGCCAGATGAACCTTTCATACCTCTTCACCGGCAACGAGAACAACAACGACAAACAGCAACAACCTCTGCACCGGCAGCAGCTCCTCCAACCTCAACCAGCACCTCCGGCACAAGAAGCACCACAATCAACTTCTGATGATGATGCTTCTGTACCTCAATCTATAAAGAACAGCAAGGCTCTCCAACGAGCAAGAACGTTATCAAATGAACTGATTGAGGTAAAGGAAGAAATAAAGAAAGTAAATAAAAATCAATCAGCAATGAACAAGCGGAATAAAGAAGATTTTCCAAATCCTCGGCTGTATCAGTTCAGACGAGTCTGAATGATCCGTATCCTTCTAATTTCTGTTTATTATGCATATGTTTAAATCCTACTGTTGTGCAGGTTTTTAAGTTTTAATTTGAGTTTTTAGTCTCGAACTTAAACTGTTAACCATTCTCTCCACTTCTGTAATTTTTGGCTTTATTTGTGACAAAAAGGGGGAGAGAGTTTAGAAAAATGAGAGATGTTGAATGATTTGAAAATGAACAATGATTGTGAAATCTTGATGATGAAGATTTGTAACCAAGGTAAGTATGATCTCAACTTCAAACTGAGGTTTTTATCTGTGATTTGTGCATGTCTCGACTAACTATTTGCTAACTATTTGGGCATGTAATATAACTAACAAGTTGATGTTCACTAACAAGTTTGTGACACTTGGTTTTGATTGCATAGAAGATATGTGGTTCTTAACTCTGATCAATTACATTATAATATATATAGTTGTCACAAACATGTTCATGACATTTGGTTTTACGTGCAAAGAAGATATGTTGGTGTTTTTTAACTATGATCAGTTTACATATCTGAATATAAATGTCATGGTAAGTTAAATGAGTTTAAACTTCATCTCTGTTTGTGGTTTTTGAATGATAAAAATTCTTGAGGTATCTAACGATTCTTTTGTCAAGAATGATTTCTTTTTGCAGAGAGTACAGATGTCTAAGTCTAGAGTCTGTTTTAGGAGTTTAACTCATGTATTGTATTTTGGATCTCCATTGTAAATTTTTGTTGTATGGTGATAGCAACAAAATATCTTTTTGAATTTTCTTTAGTGGATCTGTGTTTTGTCACGAAACCGCCAAAGGGGGAGATTGTTACGGAATTTGAGTTGGCGTAGTTTCGTGAAAGTTCAAGTCTTGAAGATTGAAGGTGAAGAAAGTTGGATCATTTAACTCAATCTCAAGAAAGAAGAATTCAAAAGGATCAGGTATGTTTAACTAAAGAATTTGTGTGATCCGAATACTTCTTGTAGTGTAGAAACACTTGGAAGAATCTTTCATTGCATAAAAATCAAAAACTGGACTTGGGACATGTTCAGGATCCGGATCAGGTTGTTCGATCCGGATCCCGAAGGTGGTTCGTTCATACATCGTCGCAATCCGGATCGTAGCTCTTGATCCGGATCCCGACGGTGAGTTTACCATCTACCTTGAACGATCCGGATCTTGCTTCGCAATCCGGATCCCGAACGTTGATGTTTGGTGAACTGTATGAACGATCCGGATCGTAGTCACATGATCCTGATCCCGAACCTTCGTTTTTCTGGAATTGGCTGTTTCGTTATGACGATCGGATCTCAGTTATCACGATCCGGATCGCCGTCCGTAAAATCCAGAAATGGCAGGTTTTTGATTCTTATCTCCTTCCTAGGGTTTCTAACCTATAAATAGACCTATGTCTTCTTTCTAGGGTAATCCACATAGCCGTCTTTCATATATCATCTTATACGGCTATAGATCCACATATAGAGAAGAAAGGAAATCATTAGAGAATACTCTATGTTTCTTCATCTATATTGATTAGTTTGATTCTAGGTTTTCATACTCACATCTTGAGTTGAATCAAACTAATGAATACTTAGATGGTATTTCCGATCTATCTGATCTAAGTATTCGGCGGATCATCACCACCCAAAAAACAACGATTACCCCAAAATCGGCGCGTGGATTCGCGTGTCCTTGTGGATTCAAGGTTCATTCCGCTCTCGTGGATTCGGAGCGAGGCACGTTCGTGGATTCGAAGGGTGTGT
>CM055070.1:23578162-23699507 GCA_029204045.2 Tillandsia leiboldiana
AATCCGGATCGCCGTCCGTAAAATTCCAGAAATGGTAGGTTTTTGATTCTTATCTCCTTCCTAGGGTTTCTAACCTATAAATAGACCCTATGTCTTTCTTTCTAGGGTCAATCCACATAGCCGTCATTTTCATATATCATCTTATACGGCTATAGATCCACATATAGAGAAGAAAGGAAATCATTAGAGAATACTCTATGTTTCTTCATCTATATTGATTAGTTTGATTCTAGGTTTTCATACTCACATCTTGAGTTGAATCAAACTAATGAATACTTAGATGGTATTTCCGATCTATCTTTGATCTAAGTATTCGGCGGATCATCAACCCAAAAACAACAATTTACCCCAAAATCGGCGCGTGGATTCGCGTGTCCTTGTGGATTCAAGGTTCATTCGCTCTCGTGGATTCGGAGCGAGGCACGTTCGTGGATTCGAAGGGTGCTATTGGGTGAAGACCGTGGATTCGGTCGGACGTCGTGGATTCGACGTTGGACGCCGTGGATTCGGCGTTGGGCGCAGATCGTGGATTCGAGAAGCGTCTGGAGCGAGCGGAGAAGATCCTCTAGGAGCGTATGGAAAAGGTTGAGTCGTAAGTGTGTACGGTAAATCACCTTGTACGTGTTTTAATTCTAGTGGATTTCTGCCGTGTTATCGGTCCCGTGGTTTTTTTACTCCGGTGATGGAGTTTTCCACGTAAAAATCTTGCGAGTTATTTCATTTCCGCATTGGGTTTTTTATCGCAACGATTTTTGAGTGTTTATACGTTTACACCTATTCACCCCCTCTAGGTGTTTCTTCCCCTATTTAGATCCGTATTATATACGACCCAACAAGTGGTATCAGAGCGGGAATAGGGTTGTGAACAATGGTTGAAGGTGGAAACATCAATCGACCCCCTTTCTTTGATGGAACAAATTATGCGTACTGGAAAGTACGGATGAAAGCCTTTTATCTTCCATCGACGAAAGGGTGTGGCATTCAATTGAATCAGGATGGACTAATCCAACTGAACTTATCTCTGATGTTCACACCTTAAAACCTAGGTCGAAATGGACCAAGGAAGAGTTTGAGTTATCTTCTTACAATGGCAAGGGAATTAATGCTATTTTTAATGCCTTATCTCAAACTGAATTCTCTCGCGTCTCGGCATGTGAGAGCTGCGAAAGAATCTGGGATGTTCTCCAGGTTACACATGAGGGAACTAACCTCGTGAAGATTCAGAAACTGCAAATGCTTACGAGCAAGTTTGACTCTATTTGATGGCAGAAAATGAATCTTTCACGGACTACTATACACGATTGCAAGACATCGTAAACTCATGTGCTAATCTGGGAGAGAAGATTCCAGAATTTAAGATTGTAAGAAAAATCTTAAGAACTCTTCCTGAACGATTTCGCCCAAAGGTTACTGCCATTGAAACTATTAAACACCCGGACGAAATACGTGTAGAAGAATTAGTTGGTTCATTACAAACTTATGAAATGACTTTTAATACTAACAATTCTTCTGGAAAAGCATCCACTTCTAAGTCTTCAGGTTATGCGTTGAAAACAACTAAGGAAGAAGACGCGGATACATCCTCCTCGGACGATGACGAGAACCTTTCTATGGAGGAATTTGAGAAGCAGCTCGCTCTCTTGACAAGGAATTTTCGCCGCAACTTTCGAAGGGGTAATTCAAGCAAATCTCCATCCTTCAGAAAGTGGAACAAAGGCAAGGGTACTCCAAGTCACAAGTCAAGAAAGCAGGAGAACTTCTCAAAGGATAAGAAAAGTTCAGAAGGACAACTGCAATGCTTCAAATGTCGAGGCTACGGCCACATTGCAACGGAGTGTCCTAACAAGTATCCGGCAAAGAAGAAGGCGATGCAAGTCGTCACTTGGGATGACAACTCAACGTCAAATGAGTCGTCTTCAAGTGATGAAGAAAAGAGCTCCACGGCATTCCACGCGTCACATCTTCACCATTCATGTGCTTTATGGCAAGTACGTCTGAATCATTGTCCAACTCCACTGTTGAAAAGAATGCAATGACAATGAATCGGATGATTCGGAAGGTGAAGAGTTTGCTCTAGCCTATCACAGATCTTTAAGGGATTTAAAGAAACGGCTAAGCAAAACAAGGGGTTGAGAGGGAGATTGCAGGATCTCGAAGAAGAAGTAAAAAGGGTAACTTCTCTCTCGACCGATCTTGAAGTGGAAAGGGATAGTTTGATAAAAGCAAATGTTTCCTTCAAGAGTCCAATGAGCAGCTCGAGAAGAACTATATAGATATGGTGAACAAAGCAAACTACTTCTTGAAGCTCTATGGCGAGGGCCGACAGGAAAGACGGGAAATGACAGAGACCATTCTCCAACTCAAGGATGACTTACAGCAATTCTCTTTAGGAAGGAGTAAGTTGGATAAACCTTGGTCTTGGTCAAACAATCGGTTCGGCCTCGGGTACACTCAAACTGGAAACAGTCCAAGTTCGAGTGGGACAGTCTTTGTGCCTCAGTCGGTATCTCCTCCTCCGACATCGGATTCAAGACAAACAACGACAACAAACCTACCTCATCCTACTTCGGAATCGTCAAGCTCAAAGGTATGTTTTCGTTGTAATTTTGCAGGGCACATCGAAAGAAATTGCGAGAGATTGGAGCTCAAAGAACAAATCAACCACATCTTGCATGCTACCAATAAGCTCACTTCCCGGAATTCAAGGAAGGATTTTTCACAAGGAAAGAACATTGGTAGCACCTCAAACAAGACGATGACAAAAGAAAAAGTATCAATCATACAAGACGTCGCTCTTCAAGGAGAATCTCTTAAACCTTTACCAACATACTCCAAACATCAAAAAGGTTTGGGTAGGCAAAGTGAAACCCCTCCTTGTCCTTAATCGTTCTACGATTTAAATCTTGTATAGTTTGTGTAGACTATTTTCTTTCTCTTCTTTTTCTTTTGGCCAACTCGTCACCATCGCTTGCAAGGTAAATTGTATATTTTTTTCTTATTGGTTGATGTTTTCTCTCGGTTTTCTTGGGTAGCATTTTTGAGAGAGAAAGCTGATACGTTTGACTCTTTTCATGAGATTTGCCATCGTATTATGATTGCAAAAGAATGAAAAGATCATTCGTGTTAGAAGTGATAGGGGTGGAGAATTCATAATTCAAAATTCATTGACTTTGTACTTCAAATGGCATTAAACATGAATTCTCGGCACCCTATACACCTCAGCAGAATGGTGTTGTTGAGCGCAAAAACAGGGTTGTTCAAGAGATGGCGCGTGTGATGCTTCATAGCCGGAAATATTACCGCTACATTTTTGGGCTGAAGCGTGAACACGCTGTCTATGTCATTAACAGAGTGTATTTGCGCCAGGAACCTTGAATACACCATATGAGCTGTGTTTAGTAGAAAACCGGATATCAAGTACTTTTCGTATCTTCGGGAGTCGATGTTACAATCTTACGTGACCGTGAAAATCTTGGAAAGTTCGACCTCTCGAAGTGATGAAGGGATCTTGTTGTGGTTATTCTACGAATAGCAGAGCATATCGAGTATTTAACATGAATCTAAGACGATCGTAGAATCGATAAAATGTTAAAGTAGATGAAAGCTTTCTCATTTTGAATCTGAAAAATCATACCCTCGATATCTCTCTAGATGATGATTCTCCTGCTAGTGCATCTTCTCATAATAATACTTCCAATATTACTGATGCATCTAATGGTTCTTCTAGTTTATCTGATGTGCAGGATATCATCTCGTGACCTCCGAGTACTCCGTTTCAACAAACGCTACGAATCTCCAAGGATCATCCGGAATCGAACATCATTGGAGATCCACGAAGAAGGAGTTAGAACTCGAAGGCAGTTGGTTTGCGGATTTGCTTGCTACGTATCTTTAATCGAACCAAAGACAATAGATGAAGCTCTTCAGGATGACTACTGGATTAAAGCAATGCAGGAAGAGCGTCCATCAATTTGAGCGAAACAAGTCTGGGGGAATTAACGAAGCCTCCAAAGCAACATAATTGATAGGTACCAAATGGATCTTCAAGAACAAGAAAGATGAAGATGGTACTATCATCAGGAACAAGGCACGACTAGTTGCTCAAGGCTACTCTCAAGTAGAAGGTATAGACTTGACGTAACTTTCGCCCCTGTAGCTAGACTCGAGTCCATTCGTATATTGTTTGCTATTGCTTGTCATTTTAAAATCAAATTATTTCAAATGGACGTCAAGAGCGCATTTCTAAATGGGTTTTTAAATGAGGAAGTTTATGTAGCTCAACCGAAAGGTTTTGTAGATCATAAACAACCGAACCATGTTTTTCGTTTGAAAAAGGCTCTTTACGGTCTGAAACAAGCACCGCGAGCATGGTACGAAAGGTTAACAAAGCACCTTTGGAGAAGGGCTATACTCGAGGGGGAGCTGACAGGACTCTCTTTGTGAAGCATTATCAAAATAATTTCATTGTAGCACAAATCTTATGTCGATGACATTGTATGTGGTGCAACAAAAGATAATGATGCTTCTAAATTCGCGGAGACCATGGAAAGCGAATTTGAGATGTCCATGATGGGCGAACTGTCTTATTTTCTTGGATTGCAAATTAAACAAAATGATGAAGGTATTCACTTGAGTCAATCCAAGTATGCACTGGAGTTGGTCAAAAAGTTTGATCTAGAAAATTGTAAAGATTTTCCAACTCCAATGGGAACTAGCCACAAGGACTTGGAAGTGAATCACATAGTGAGAATGTAGACGAGAAACTGTATAGAAGTATGATTGGAAGTCTACTTTACCTCACGGCTAGTCGCCCGGATATATCCTTTAGTGTTGGGATTTGCGCGAGATATCAATCAGCACCAAAGGAGGTTCACCTGAAAGCGGTGAAACGGATCATCCGGTACATCAAAGGATCAATTAATTTCGGAATTTGGTATCCTATGGGAACAAGTCTGGACATTGTTGGATACTCAGATGCCGATTGGGCAGGATCAGTGGATGATCGGAAAAAGCACGAGTGGTGCATGCTTCTATCTTGGCCATTGCCTTGTTGCATGGCACAGTAAAAAGCAGAATTGCATAGCACTCTCGACTGCCGAAGCGGAATACATTTCAGCTGGAAGTTGCTCAACTCAACTCATTTGGATGAAAAGCGTAGTGAGTGACTTCCGCATTTCAGCATCTTCGGTAACAATTCTTTGTGACAACACAAGTGCAATTAACATTTCTAAAAACCCTGTGTTGCACTCTAGAACAAAACATATTGAACTTAGATATCATTTTCTTAGAGAGCTAGTTGAATCAAATACTCTTCAACTTTCATATGTTTCAACTGAAGATCAATTAGCTGACTTTTTAACAAACCTTTGGATCAAAAATGTTTTATTCATTTGCGAAAAGCAATTGGTATGCTTTCTTTGAAATAAACTTCTTTTTGAAACCTTTGCTTAAAATAGGTTTTGTATTTGTTTTGTTCTATTCAATATCTATGTTTATACATAGGATAGTAATTGAGCATAGATCTTAATTGACTTTAATTGCATCTGTTCACACATTTAGAAATTTATTATGCTTTTGCCATCATAATATTTCTTTGTTGCAATGATCGTTTATGTTAATTAAATCATCTTCTAAAGTGATCAAAGTCAATTTCTCTCTCAATGATCTCTTGGTATAGTCATTATCTTATTTGGACTGTTTAGTCGAGTATGAATCGAGATCAATTTTTGGTTGAATACTTTATATCTTAAATAATTGATAGCCAATTGAGGGGGAGTCAAAGATAATGTAAAATGCTCAAAAGATGTGGAAAGAGTTACATCCCAATGAGGAGTGTGAAAACTACCACCACATGGAGGAAAGAGCTACCACCTCGGTCGTCCGAGTATTGTGTGCAGCTACCACATGTATACCAAGCATGGTTGTTCAAATTTTGATTAAGTAAAATGCATGTTGAAATACTTGACTCTGTCAAATTTCAAGGTTGGTATAAGGTGGGATTTTAAAGAAAGATGCTCAAAGAGCCACTCTCTTCAACAGATTGTCTAGAAATATTATCTACCATATTTGGGATTTCAAACATCTATTGATCTTTGTATTTCATTTTCTTTACCGAATTGATTATTTGATAAAGGCATTACTCATAAGATCAAGTTAGATGTAATTGAAGGTGTTCAACTTTAAGGGATTTAATTCTTGTAAATTTTCGTTCATTTTTGGATATTACTGATAGATTTGGCATAATCTAATTCTTGTTGTGTGAAACGATGCTTTTTGTTTAAAGTTGATACACCTTTGTGCTTACAATCTTTTTCTGGTTTTTCTTGAATTTCTCTGAAATTTTTCTAAAGAAAAAGTTGGGGCCGATCCGGATCGGGCAAGGTGATCCGGATCCCGAACGCAGGTTTTCTCCTGCGGGCTGACGATCCGGATTGGACCTGCCGATCCGGATCCCGAACGCAGTTTTTTCACTGCGGGTAGCCGATCCGGATCGCAAGCTCGGGAGGATCCGGATCGCGGCTAGGTTTTTATAAAGAACAAAAGGGTTTTGATTTCTTTTACTCCAATCTTTTGTTCAAAAGTTTCCAGAGCGCTTCTCTCTAGATTTCATCCTCCTTGGAAGCTTTCTAACTCAAGTTCTTCAATTCCAAGTAAGTTTTATTGATCAAAATCTCGGTTTTTCACCGTTTTTCTCTTTTCCTCCTCAAACGTACGAAATTCTTGGATCGATTTTGTTTGTGGATGGTTTTTGATCAAATTTCTTTTGAAATAAGAACTCTGGGTTGTTTAGTTTTGATTATATGCTAGGTTTTCTCTTGATTAACGGATTTTTAGGCTTCGATTTCTAAAATTTCGGTTTTAGGGCATATAATAAGGATTTTCGAAATTCATGCAATTGATCTATTTTTAAAAGTCCTTTTGCAAAACTAATTTGATTCTTAGTCTCTCTACATGATTATGATTGTTTGGGTACAATTTTTTCAATTTTTGAAAACTAAGAATTTTTGTGTTCTTGAGTTGGTCTACTCAGGATTCCTTTTCTCAAGAAACCATTAGCAATGGTGATCACTTGGATTGTTTTTCTACTTGCGGCTATGGTTCATACGAGAGACACCGTCAAGCCCAAGAGGGCTAAGAAGGCTAAGAAAGCGAAGAAGGCTAAAGATGATTCCGATACAGAATCTGAAACGGAATCAATTGATTGGGATGAACTGCAAGTTGAAGCAACGACTGTTCGACTGCTTCAAAGGGAAAAGCACCTGCAGAAACATCGAAGGCTCCGCCTACTGCTGCTGAAAAAGGGAAAGCTCCAATGGAAGAAACTTCTGGGAAGACAAGAAGAAAAAGTGTTGCTCGCAAGAGAGGAAGTGCTCGAGGAATCACCATTGAGCAACCAGCTGCTGACCAAGCACCTGCACAAGACTTTGTCAGCTCGGCTAGAATAAAGGATTTTGAAAACAGAGAATGCATTGGAGAAAGGCATGTTGATGTAAAAGCCTTAACGCAACGTTCTCAGACGTTCGGGACTTTGTTTGACCAGAGAGGTCTTGCTCCCATTTGCGATTTCCCGGAGACCACTGGGTATTGTCTTCACTCAGTGAGGATGTTCTATCAGAATGCCTGCTATCTAGTTGATCAGGAAAGCGGGCGTCGGGATTTTCAAACATTAGTCAAGAATGTCAGAATCAAAGTAACGCCTCAGCTAATTGGTGAAGTACTAGGGATGGACGCCCGAGCCGATGGCACTCATTACCTGAAGAATCAAAACTTCAACACCTTCTCCTGGAGAGTGGTAGTTGATGGAATCTGTGTTCCAGATACTCGGTCGACAGGAAACTCCGTTTTCTCGAAAGAACTACGACCTGAGTACCGCATCTTAAATCTTATTGTTTGTTACAATATTATTCCAAACATGAACACAAAGGTTCTTCGGTGGGAAAGAATGATATTCCTTTATCTACTTGGAAACCCCGCAGCAGCAATGGGAGCTAACTTAAACATTCCTACATCATCTGGTCAAGGATGGCACGATATGTGGAGCAAGCTCATCCGTCAGAGAGACTACCTTTTCCAATGATCATCATGCGCATTCTTCGCAAATTTAAAGCTGACACAAATGCGAGTTCCTATCTGCACAGTCTAGGAACGATCAATGACACGACAATTGTAAAGTCTCTTTCGACGAAGCCAGATGAACCTTTCATACCTCTTCACCGGCAACGAGAACAACGACAACAAGCAACAACCTCTGCACCGGCAGCAGCTCCTCCAACTCAACCAGCACCTCCGGCACAAGAAGCACCACAATCAACTTCTGATGAAGATGCTTCTGTTACCTCAATCTATAAAGAACAGCAAAGGCTCTCCAACGAGCAAGAACGTATATCAAATGAACTGATTGAGGTAAAGGAAGAAATAAAGAAAGTAAATAAAAATCAATCAGCAATGAACAAGCGAATAAAGAAGATTTTCCAAATCCTCGGCTGTATCAGTTCAGACGAGTCTGAATGATCCGTATCCTTCTAATTTCTGTTTATTATGCACATGTTTAAATCCTACTGTTGTGCAGGTTTTTAAGTTTTAATTTGAGTTTTTAGTTCTCGAACTTAAACTGTTAACCATTCTCTCCACTTCTGTAATTTTTGGCTTTATTTGTGACAAAAAGGGGGAGAGAGTTTAGAACAATGAGAGAGTTTAGGACAATGATTTGAACAATGAACAATGATTGTGAAAATCTTGATGATGAAGATTTTGTATACATCAAGGTAAGTATGATCTCAACTTCAACTTTTGGTTTTTATCTTGTGATTTGTTGCATGTCTCGACTAACTATTTGCTAACTATTTGGGCATGTAATATAACTAACAAGTTGATGTTCACTAACAAGTTTGTGACACTTGGTTTTTGATTGCATAGAAGATATGTTGGTTCTTAACTCTGATCAATTACATATCTATATATATATTAGTTTGTCACAAACATGTTCATGACATTTGGTTTTTACGTGCAAAGAAGATATGTTGGTGTTTTTTTAACTATGATCAGTTTACATATCTGAATATAAATGTCATGGTAAGTATAAATGAGTTTAAACTTCATCTCTGTTTGTGGTTTTTGAATAATACAAAATTCTTGAGGTATCTAACGATTTCTTTTGTCAAGAATGATTTCTTTTTGCAGAGAGTACAGATGTCTAAGTCTAGAGTCTGTTTTAGGAGTTTAACTCATGTATTGTATTTTGGATCTCCATTGTAAATTTTTGTTGTATGGTGATAGCAACAAAAATATCTTTTTGAATTTTCTTTAGTGGATCTGTGTTTTGTCACGAAACCGCCAAAGGGGGAGATTGTTACGGAATTTGAGTTGGCGTAGTTTCGTGAAAGTTTCAAGTCCTGAAGATTGAAGGTGAAGAAAGTTGAATCATTTAACTCAATCTCAAGAAAGAAGAATTCAAAAGGATCAGGTATGTTTAACTAAAGAATTTGTGTGATCCGAATACTTCTTGTAGTGTAGAAACACTTGGAAGAATCTTTCATTGCATAAAAATCAAAAACTGGACTTGGGACATGTTCAGGATCCGGATCAGGCTGTTCGATCCGGATCCCGAAGGTGGTTCGTTCATACATCGTCGCAATCCGGATCGTAGTCTCTTGATCCGGATCCCGAACGTTGAGTTTACCATCTACCTTGAACGATCCGGATCTTGCTTCGCAATCCGAATCCCGAACGTTGATGTTTGGTGAACTGTATGAACGATCCGGATCGTAGTCACATGATCCGGATCCCGAACCTTCGTTTTTCTGGAATTGGCTGTTTCGTTATGACGATCCGGATCTCAGTTATCACGATCCGGATCGCCGTCCGTAAAATTCCAGAAATGGCAGGTTTTTGATTCTTATCTCCTTCCTAGGGTTTCTAACCTATAAATAGACCCTATGTCTTTCTTTCTAGGGTCAATCCACATAGCCGTCATTTTCATATATCATCTTTTACGGCTATAGATCCACATATAGAGAAGAAAGGAAATCATTAGAGAATACTCTATGTTTCTTCATCTATATTGATTAGTTTGATTCTAGGTTTTCATACTCACATCTTGAGTTGAATCAAACTAATGAATACTTAGATGGTATTTCCGATCTATCTTTGATCTAAGTATTCGGCGGATCATCACCACCCAAAAAACAACGATTACCCCAAAATCGGCGCGTGGATTCGCGTGTCCTTGTGGATTCAAGGTTCATTCGCTCTCGTGGATTCGGAGCGAGGCACGTTCGTGGATTCGAAGGGTGCTATTGGGTGAAGACCGTGGATTCGGTCGGACGTCGTGGATTCGACGTTGGACGCCGTGGATTCGGCGTTGGGCGCAGATCGTGGATTCGAGAAGCGTCTGGAGCGAGCGGAGAAGATCCTCTAGGAGCGTATGGAAAAGGTTGAGTCGTAAGTGTGTACGGTAAATCACGTTGTACTTGTTTTAATTCTAGTGGATTTCTGCCGTGTTATCGGTCCCGTGGTTTTTTACTCCGGTGATGGAGTTTTCCACGTAAAAATCTTGCGAGTTATTTTCATTTCCGCATTGGGTTTTTTATCGCAACGATTTTTGAGTGTTTATACGTTTACACCTATTCACCCCCCTCTAGGTGTTTCTTCCCCTATTTAGATCCGTATTATATACGACCCAACACCCACTACAACTACCAGACTCCACTCTGCTCCCAAGCACGAGTGCAAATGCATCCCACACTAAAAGAAAGTCCCGACCTCTCGGCCCACTACCCGGGCGAGGATAACACTATGTCCAGGAATGAAAGAACAGTGTGGATGTCTAAACATAAATAACCCTAGCCCAAGTGAGGATTTTCTACTAGTCTGGTTACAGATGCAACATATGACGGGGGTGCTAGGTCAAGTTCCAAGATAACCAATATTAACAGACGACAAAGAGCAAGGAGGTCACAAGGACCTCAGATAATAGAAGGAATAACAATTCCTACAATCTAACATGCCACACAAGAAATACACTATCATGTATGATCCTACATCAGTAGAATTACTGTACAGTCCATAAAACTTGGAGACAAGGCCACCCACCTGAAGAGTCGAACTGTCAGAAGTCCTACAGCTGAAAATACCAGGAAATAGCAACTTCAAGTCCAACAGGTCCAGTACTGTCCACAAACTCTCCTGGGTACAACACAAGGCTACAATTACACTTAAAACCCCAAATCTGCCAAGTATACAACACTGAAATTTCAGCCGCAAAGAAGCCGATTTTTCACCTACAGAAAGAGCTCCAAAAATTCTGAGATAAATATCGCAGCGATCCTCGCGTCGAGACCTTCGAAACGGGTACCTGCGGGTCCAAATCCGAGCACCGTAGGCCAAGTTACAAATTCCACATATCGGTGCGCAAAATCCCAAAACCATACAACTGTAAACTCTTGTACAGATAAAAAGGAAAATGTATACCTTCGGGTAGGTCTCCAAAAATTCCAAGAAAAATACTATGATGATCCTCGCGTCGAGTAGATGAAAAAAGTCTATAAGCACGTCCGGATTCGAGACTCGTGCGCGGAGATCTCCTCAAAACAAGGCGCTGCCCTCACAAAATCTCACAGCAAAATAGGTCCCAGAGAGCACGAAAAATCTCCTCGAAAAACGCAAAATGAGAAAATTTGGAGAAATCAAAATCATAGCCTTACCTGTCGCGGATCCAACGGCGAAGAAATAGCTCGAAAAGGTGGTCGGAGTAGGCCGGGGGAGCTCGCGCACCGAAACGCGACGAAGGGGAACACCAATGAACGAGCGTCGCACCGCGCCGTAAAAATATAGAAACCTCGGGAAGCGTGCCACATAAAATCTTCAAACTCTGCAGATGGATGCAGAACACGAAGGGGAACAACTTTGTAGAAGACGCCGAGGTGAGAAGAGGCTTCGAAATGTAGAAAAGAGGAAGAAGAAGCCGCTCGGATTGCTTAAATAGGCTCCTGAAACAATTCGATAAATGCCGAATTTGTCCCGATTTCCGGGCGCCCAAAATGATTCGGGCTGCTACAGTGTTGGGCCCGGCCCAACACTGTTCACGCCCGAATCGCCCAGAGGCTTCCACGTCGCCCACAAAACAGCGGACAGTCGTGCGGAGCCATCCCCCGCACGACACGTGGCCCAACGGGGAGCCGAAACGTGGCGGCACTCCCGGTCAACGCGCGCCTGGCGCACCCACGTGCGCGCGCCAGCGCCGCCTGTGCACCCTGCCAGGCACGCGCCCCGAGGCGAGCCGCACCAGCTCGGCGCACCGAGCGCGCTACACCGCACCAACCACACGCCGCCACGTGTGACCCTCCGGTCCACCGTACACCGCGTTTTTCCCCGTGGACCGCGCCTGCTGCGCCGGCCAACCGGGAGCCGCCACGTGGCCCGCGCCCGGGTGCACGCTCCCGCTGTGGACCGAGCGGCTGTGCCTCAGCCGGCCGCTGCGCTCCGCCGCCGCCGGCGCCTCTCTGGCTGCCGGAACAGTACCAAGCCGCCTCGAAATCCGTGCTTTCACGTCCGGGCCCCGAAAAATGCAAGTGAATAGTCTATTTTCATCGTTTTCGCGCGCTGAATCCAAATCCGGTGTCCGATTTGCCAAAATCCAACTCTAAAAATTACCGAAGGCATCCGGAAAGATGTTCTTTTATCCAAACTTCGCCCTGAGTCCAAATTTGACATCCGAGTCGCGCGAAACCACTTCTAAACACTCGACGGGTCCTCCAATTACCCATGTGATCCTTTTTGAGCCCGAAGTCCACCACTTGTGTCCAAATTGCGCACTAACTCCAACGAGACACCACGCAGGCCACCGAATGCTGCCAAATAACCAGAAAACTCAACGCGGGGATCCGGGTCCTCACATCCTCCCCCACTAAAAGAAAGTTTCGTCCCCGAAACTAAAACAACCCAAACAGGAGTCTCAAAATCAAGGGTAGGGACTCAAAATCACCGTCTCTAGCTCCCCACGTCACCTCTCACTCCCCGTGATTACTCCTCAACAACCACAACAACAACAGCCAGTACGGCATGGCCTGGTTGCGCAATCCTCTTATCTCTCGAGCCAGAACTCGCAACGGGTGTCCCTCATACTCCAAACACTCACAGATCTCAAATGGAGCGAGTAAATCACGGGCGAGGGATCCAAAAGCACATCACTCCGCACTGAAACGTGGGAAAAACCTCAGGGACTCCATCAAAAGCTGGGGGGGGGGGGGGGGGGGGGGGGGAATAAAATAACCACCAGTGCCACACGCACCAAACCACATCCTGTGTCAACTCAACCAAGGCAAACCGAAACATACCCACACCATTATCCAAGAAGGAAAGAAGCCTTCACAAACTAGGGTCCTCACTCGGTCACTCCCGAATCCTGACTATCCGAGTGGACTGCTCAACCACGGTCTACCATCAAAAGGGACCCTCAGGGACACAACCACAAGCCCTGATTACCTCAACGGTCCACACAGCGCCAGCTGTGGAGTCATCAAACTCAACCCCAGACAGCACTCCTACTCCAGGTATCTGCCAACACAGTGGCCCTGTCGGGGTAATCCCAAAATGCTCAACAATAACCCAACGGTAATTCCACAGTCACCATAGGAGGCATCACTAAAACTCGCGGATCTCTCTCCTAACACTGGAAACACTAGCATTGGCGCTGGTATCAATCTCATCATCCGATTGCCAAGCTCTCCTGGCACTGCCCAGTCCAAGAAGCTCCTCACCTCGACAATAATTGTCGATCTCGGCCAATCTCGAATGGCATCCATTTTTGGCCGGGTTTCTACAGCCGCCCCCAACGGCTAAAACAATGTGACCCAAGGAGGTATGCTTCTGAAGCTACAACTTGTATCTCAATCACTGGGCATACCGCTTCATCCACACAGGCAGGTAGAACATCTATAAGTGCTCCACGTACTCCAAGTCGCTATGGGAGTAAATCATAATATCCTTGGGAAACACCGCTCCCAAATCCGTCCAAGTACAACTGGGACACACAATTCCTCAAATCATTATAGCGGCAGGGCATTAATCAAACCAATTGGCCTCACTGTGAGCTCATAATGCCCTACCGTGTCCTGAACGCCGATTTGGCAAAATACTCAGCTGAAAGATTCCTATTGGGTAGAGGCATCAAAGACGAACAACTGCCGGAGTATGACTCCATCAAAAGGTCCTAGATACCACCCGGACCTGTCTACACTCGAATCAAAAAAAAGACCCTCACAGTCGTGTATCCACGACGTGGCATCACCACCGTGCATCATCGGCGTGGCACTAGGTCAAACAGACCCTCTATCCATCAGATCCTGTCACAGCTCCATCAGCTCTCTCAGCTCTACAGGCGATATCCAATGAGGTGCTGTCAAGGGTGGCGCGGTTCCCCGAACCACATCAAACGCAATCTCTATCTCCCTAACCGGCGGCATCATCAACAGCTCAGGTAAAATCATACCCGGGATCTCGTGGCAACAGAGATATTCTTGAGTCCCGGTGCCGCCGTAAGCACCTCTCACACTGCCGCTAAAACCTGTGTGCTCTAACAATCTCAACAACCAAACCTCCTCTCGTCTGCCTCGTAGAAAATCGATGTCCTCTCTCTCCTCAGTCAAAACATCCTGTGGCATTGTGCCAATCATTCTCATGCACATGGTCAAAATACCGACTGCCACAATTACCAATAAGTCTGCCGGTATAACTCGTGGCCTCAACTGCATTGGACATGATCCAAAAGCCTCCCCCACATGCACCACACCATCAGGAACCTATACCTCTAGTGCACGTGGTAACAAATCTGCCTCTACTCCATGCGGGAAAGCAACATGCTCTAACTCCGACTGCTGTGATGAAATCACACCTGCGACAACCCGATCCGCTGCTGTGGCACCCTCCAACCAGGCGGCACAGATTCATCCGCTCAATACACGTGGCCGTCGCTCAATCTGCCTGAAAATCAAGGCTATCCACAAGGGAGCACGACCTCTGTCTCTGCTTACACTGGGGTGACAATTGCGGTCCTCCGTAGACAACCAATCCATGCTACCGCCGCGCCACTCTGATGTAGATGCTGATACTGCCATCGGGGTCCACCCGATCTCTGGCGTCTTAGAGATCCGTTACCCTGGAAAAAGAAATCAGCAATGTCTCTGCCGACCGATCTATCCTCCATCACCCGGCACGAAACACCAAAATCCAGAACTCGCCTCTGGCGGCAGATCCCTATCCAAAGGAACTGCAACACCACGCTCCATACACCATGCCTACTCCATTGAAGCGTCAATAATCCGTAACGGAGGGACCAACTAAACTGAAAGGTATCCTGGCGCTATCCACTCCCAGCCACACATATCCTATGCGCCTCGTCCCTCGAAATCTGGAGCGCACAGTTCAACAACTGCAAAAACTCTCTAGCACAGGGAGGCTCTTAAGTAGTCACTCCATTACCACCAACCACGACTCTGCCTCCAAAGGCTCCAACTCCATCTTACGAGTCGGGGTGGTTCATCTGCCGAATCTGGCTCAATAGATCAATCATGTCCCAAGCTCATCAACTAACCGCTATCCACCCTGCCTCGGTGCCTCGGCACTACTCGTCGGCACGGAGGGGGCTGCTCGCTCCATCGGTGCCGCTGGTACAACTGAATATGCCACTGCATAGAAAGAAAGTGCTGGAGGACACTCAAGCGGTATTGCAACTAGCTGTACTCTCTGCTCCAACAAGCGCATCCAACGTTCCATGGCTTTCTCCTAGCATCGGACAGCCTCCGACATCTGTGCCATCTGGATCCATAACTCCTGGGTCTCGCTCTGCTCTGACAGTTCTGCCTCCCGCTGCTCGGGTTACTCATCAGATGCGAAAAGTGCCATCTTCACTACACGACGTCTCAGGGGCATCGTAGTCCACTGCACAATAACAAACATCAGGACACAAAACCAAACGACCCAATCCAGCAAAAGTCTAAGACATGCCATCCATTCTATAGCATTATGTTGTCTGCAGCCAACATAATCGCTTAGGAGAATAAACATGCCAATCACTCATCCCGTCTCTTGGGAGAGGTATAAAACTCAATCAGGACTCTCGCTAAAAGTCACGACTCTCACGTAGTCATCCTAATGTCCAACCACAAGCCTAGGGTTCCTAAGTCCACCATGACCTACAACCTAGGCTCTGATACCACCTAATCTGTCACGCCGCGGGGTTGAAACTGCGACCCGGGCTCGCCAACAGATCCGCCACCTATGCCAACCTGCATAAGCGAAGCGTCCTACCTGCAAGGAAAGTACTACAGCTAAATAGATATCAGAGCAATAAATAAAAAAAAACTGCTGTAAGACTAAAATCAATCACTGTACAACTGGAAATAATACAACAAAGTCCGTCTCCCAAAAATAATAATCATACAATATCCTCATATACAACCTCTGAACCCAACAGGGAGGTATCTCCAATAAATACACCAGTGTACAGTCTCTCAATACATAACATATCCACACTACATCAGTCTCTCAAAAGAGGAAAAAATAAAACAACTAATCTACTGAAGATCTCCTCTGAAGGGGTACCGCTACTCTCCAACGACGGGTAGGGATCTTGTCACGCCCCGGCGTCGAAACTGCGACCCGGGCTCGCCAACAGATCCGCCGCCAATACGGGAAGCCCCGTATAGACGAAGCGACTAACCTGCAAAAGATCAACTATGCTATACAGATATCAGAGCTGAAAGTAAACTGCTAAAAAGAAGAAAATATACAACACAAAGCCCTCACCAAAAGTACATAAGTCTCTCAAGCAGTAAAATAAAAGTACAACTCTATACCTCACTACAAAGTCTCTCAACAAGAACTCTCTAAAAGTAAGGTGGTACATCTACTCTCTGGACGATGACTGGTAGGGATCTATCTTGCGACTCCCTTATCTCGATCTGAAGAAGCAGCAACAGGAGCAGCAAGAACAGGAGTAGAAGTCCCTGTGGGAAAAGACACCACGACGGGTGTGAGAACTACGTCCCAAGTAGTTCTCAGTGGGTGCCGCCAACAAGCCCGACGGTCTGCCCACTAAGTCTACTAGAGGCATAAAGTAACAATATAAAACTAAAATGAAAGAGGCTGGAAAAATAACTCTACAGCTACTATGCCTCTATCTAGATGCTCAAGAAAATGAAACAGATGGAAGCATGATGCATCTACTAACACACACAGTACAGTCACCCAATCTACACTGACTGCCGCATAGGAACTAGTCAAACCTGCGCCTACCTACTGCCGTTACATCCACGGAGGATCGGACTTACGTAGGGCGTCCGTGACTGCCACTAACTGGCCCAGCAAGAGGGACTGCGTCCGTAACTGCCATTAACTGGCCCAGTCAGAGGGACGGCGTCGACAAGTTGCGATACCAAAGTGCAGACCCACCCCGGACGTGGCACTCGAGGGGAGCGACCCCAACGAGAACAAAGGTATCCGCGCACTCTGTCGAGCTCATTTGGCACTGCAGGCTATAGTCCAAAATCCACGCTCACGCTCTGAACGAAAGGACTCAATCCTCAAACCTCTCGCACAACAGTCGGAGCACTCTCGACGACTCAGCTGATCAGCTTTCACGAAACACGAGACACAAGCCTCACCAACAGCTCACAGCACAACACACTGGATGGAGATATTCCACAGCCAGGACCACCGTCCACCAGACAGCTCCCACAATAGAACACTAAACTCACAGGAAAGACCGACAACATAAGGGTTCAGAAACCCGATAGGCCGGTGCTTAGAACCCTACCAAACAAGAACAGACTCTAGGCTCCGCCTATCGAAGTTCCCGACCCCTTATAGTTCGGGAACACGACAACCTCGGTACAACACGCAGAAGACACCAACCAGGGCCCGAAAGTTTCGGGAGACCTACACCTACAACCCTATCAAACAAGAACAGGTTCCAGGCTCGGCACCCGTGGCTTTCGTCCCGACAAAGGAACGGCCCCTAGAACTGTCACGCCCCGGGGGTCTCGCTCAGCGAAAAAGAAAGAGTTGCTAAATTTTTTTTTGAAATTCGGTCCTCCCCGGCACGTGCCCAGACCCGCCGCATATACAGATTTACTCGAAAATCGGGCAGAGTCTCCTCTGTATATGCACGGCGTCGCGGCTATTACAACATCTTAACACAAGCATTCAGTTAATCGCAACAGTTTGATATTTAAACAACAATGCAGACTGAATACAATGCCCGTCGCTAGTCAAGTTGAAAGGATAAACTCATAGTTTTGAAAATAGGTCCACACGACCCAAGGGTTTGAAAATAGTTTGGAAAGATGCCATAAATCCACAGGGTTTGGAAAACAGGTCCACACGACCCGAGGTTTTGAAAACAGTTTAGAAATCCCATAAATCCACATGGTTTCGAAAACAGGTCCACACGACCCCAGATTTTGAAAGATAGTTTTCGAAGTTCTTTTCTTTTCTTTTCTAGTTATTTTGCTTTGGAAAACGGCCGAACGGGGATAATAAAAGAACCATAAATTCATATCCAGAACACCAGTAATCAACATCCACACCGACCCCACAAGGGTATCGAGAACCACACAGTAACCTACAGTAACAAATGAAATGCAGGGAAAGGTAACGGAGATACAGACTAGGGCTCCTCACTGCCCGACTACTCCTGCCTCGGCCTCACCGCCGTCTACCGCTCACCCTTGGAAGAACCTGCCACGGAGTGGGTAGTCAGTGACAAATGATAATAATAATGGGCAAGAAGAATGCCAAACCAAACAGTAAGACTATCCGGAGCAACCACTCTGCTCATTTGAAAAGTAACACGCGAACACCTGCAATACCTGTAATACCGGTAACACCTGTAGCACCTACACACCTGTAACACCTACACACCTGTAACACCTACACACCTGACCTCGTCGGGCACCTACCCCGATAGATCGCACCGCTCACACCTTGGGGCACCTGACCTCGTCGGGCACCTATCCCGACAGATCACACCGTTCCCCCCCCTTTTGATGCCTCAAACCCCTCACCTACGGGGGCCCCCACTACTTCACCTCGTGGGTTTACACGGGTCGGAGACCGCTTTCCCAGAAAAGAGCACCCTTTGCGGTGGCCAGACCGCGGGTGCCCGTGTCGCAACTACGAGCATAATAACCAATGTACAGGGTAATATCGCAAACACTAGAGACTGTTAGCATTAGTACTGATAGCATGAAATTAGTAACCTTCCAACAACATTGATTCTATGCTAAGTCTCAAAGAAAAGCCCACCTTTGCGTGTAAGGATCAATGCCCGACTCTCCCGCGTCCCGGCACGCTCCCTGAAGCTATAAAAGGAAACCCCGGGTAGAAGATCAGTACCCACCAATCGTAAATAACAAAGAATACAACACAGACGACCCACGGCTCACGCGGCCCTCCCTCGCGCGACGCTCGGCCCCGTGCGGCCGTACGGGGTGCCGCCCGCATGCGCGGGCGTGCCACCCGCATGCGCGGGTGTGCGCGCGCCCAGCCCTGCGCAGGCCGCGCGGGCGCGCCACCTGCATGCGGGCGCTGCCCGCATGCGCGGGTGCGCGCGCGCCCAGCCCTGCGCAGGCCGCGCGGGCGCGCCCAGCCCTGCGCAGGCCGCGCGGGCGCGCCACCCGCATGCGCGCGCGCCCAGCCCCTGCGCAGGCCGTGCGGGTGTGCCACCCGTACCCGGTGCCGCCCGCATGCGAGGGTCCGCACGCACGCCGGAAAATCGGCGAAGCCTTCATCCTTCCTCCCCCCACTTGCTAAAAACAAGAAAACGAGGAAACAAGAAAACAAGAACGATCTAAAATCATGCTCACCTCAGTTTCGTCACTTAGGGTTGAACAAAGGGGGAAGAGGATCGTCCCCGTTTCTTGCGTGCCCGGTTTCGAAAAGTGTACGGTCATCCCTCCCTCTCCTCGGTCGCGCCGCTGGGATCTTCACGCCGATCGATGGGAAGGAGGTAGCGTTGGGGTGGGAAAACGGTTCCTCGTCCGCGCTCGGGATACGCACGCCTAGGGTGAAAGAAGTGGGAAAAGTGGAACCCTAACCCCAAACCACATGTTAAACCAGGCGGTCAGAACAAGGACAGTGGAAAATAGCCTAAACCACACAGAAAGACTAGATTGATCGGTCACGAACCAGGGTCCGGTCTGCCTCGATAACCGTGCAAGTCGTCTAAACTGCAAGCAACCTTCCCGAATTTATTCTGGGAGATTCCGGAGTCGGAATACAAAACCGATCGCACTGCCATTCTCCGTTTCGCGAGCTTTATTGTCTAAAAATACTCGCGAGCCCCGACGGTCTGCCCGGAAATAAAAAAATATTAGTTCACCCTCCGGACCCCCGAAGCGAAAAGCGGCGCCCAAAATCAAAAGAACCCAAGATTAAAAGATCCAAAAATAATTTAGAACCAGTGGCCACTACACCACTCACCTCTTAAAAACGAGTTTCGTCCCCGAAACTCAATCCTGGGTTGCGGTAAAAAGGTCGGGGTAGCCCTCCCGCATTTTTGCCTCCAGCTCCCACGTCGCTTCCCGCTCCTCGTTGTTGCTCCAGAGCACTTGCACATAGGGGATGGCTCGATTTCGCAGCATCTTGTTCTCCCTTGCAAGGATTCGCACCGGGGTTTCCTCGAAGCTTAGGTCCTCCTTCAGTTCGAGCGTCGAGACATCCAGAACGTGCGATGGGTCGGGGAGGTATTTCTTTAACATCGACACGTGGAACACGTCGTGGACCCGGCTGAGGTTCGGTGGTAGGGCAAGGCGGTAAGCCACTGGGCCAATGCGCTCCAGGATTTCAAACGGTTCCACAAACCGTGGGCTCAGCTTGCCTTTCAGCCCGAAGCGCTTGATTCCTCTGGACGGCGAGACCCGCAGAAACACGTGTTCTCCCACCTGGAATTCTAGGTCGCGGCGTCTCCGATCCGCGTAGCTCTTTTGTCGACTCTGGGCGGTCAGTAGGCGCTTCCTGATGAGGCGTACCTTCTCTTCAGTTTCCTCCACCAAGTCGGGTCCCAAGAACTTCCTTTCTCCCAAGTCGTCCCAACAGATCGGGGATCGGCAGCGTCTCCCGTATAAGGCTTCGTAGGGTGCCATCTGGATGCTGGCCTGGTAGCTGTTATTGTAGGCGAATTCGACGAGGGGCAGGTAACGCTCCCAACCGACCCCCCAGTCTAGTACACAGGCTCGCAGCAGGTCCTCCAGCGTCTGGATCACTCGCTCCGACTGTCCGTCCGTCTGTGGGTGGAAGGCCGTGCTGAACCGTAGTTTGGTCCCCAAAGCCTGCTGTAGACTCTGCCAAAACTTCGAAACAAAGCGTGTGTCTCTATCCGATGTGATCGATGCCGGCACTCCATGCAGTCTCACAATCTCGCTGAGGTAGACTTGAGCCAGCCGCTCTTTGGTCCAGGTTGTGTGAATGGGTAGGAAGTGCGCTGACTTGGTTAGCCGGTCCACAATGACCCAGATTGCGTCGTGCCCCTACTGTGAACGTGGGAATCCAGTGACGAAGTCCATGGTGATTTGATTCCACTTCCACTCTGGCACCGGTAAGGGCTGTAGCTTTCCCGCCGGCCGCTGATGTTCTGCCTTTATCTGCTGACAAACCAGGCAATGCGCTACATGATGAGTCACATCCCCCTTCAGCTTGGGCCACCAGAAGGTCTGCTTGAGGTCCCTGTACATCTTCGTGCCCCCTGGATGTGCCGCATAAGGGGCGCGGTGTGCCTCAGCTACGATTTCCTCCTTCAATTCCGGGGTATCGGGCACGCAAATCCGCCCGCGGAACCGTAGAGTGCCGTCGCCTTCCACTGAAAAGTCACCTTCTTGATCTGGTGAGATCTTGTCTCGTACGAGCTGTAAGTGCGAGTCCACCTGCTGTCCCTCTCGAATTTTCTCGAATAGCGTCGGCTTTACTACCAAAGCCATCAGTTGTGCAACCGTGCCCACTGGTACCACCGCCAACTTCATTCGTGAGAATTCTGTGATCAAGGTGCTCTGCTCAGTTATCGCGCGTGCCGACGCCTCCTCTGGTTGCCCCTTCTTGCTCAAAGCGTCTGCCACTACGTTTGCTTTCCCGGGGTGGTACTGGATTGTTAGATCGTAATCCTTCAATAGTTCAAGCCACCGCCTCTGCCGCAAATTTAGTTCCTTTTGGGTGAACAGGTACTTAAGACTTTGGTGGTCAGAAAAAACGTTACAGTGGACACCAAAGAGGTAGTGTCTCCATAACTTTAGAACAAAGACCACCGCAGCCAGTTCCTAATCGTGTATCGGGTAATTCTTTTCGTAATCCTTCAGTTGCCTGGAAGCATAGGCTATTACTTTCCCCTATTGCATCAATACACCCCCAAGGCCGATCCTCGATGCGTCGCAGTATACCTCATAGTCCTCTCCGGGGGTTGGTAGTACAAGAATTGGTGCCCTGGTTAGCCTTCCTTTAAGTTCTTCAAAGCTCTCCTGGCATTGAGTCGACCACACAAACTTTTCTCCTTTCCTAGTCAACCGGTTCAGAGGGGCGGCTATCTTCGAGAAGCCCTCGACAAAGCGTCGGTAGTACCCAGCCAGGCCTAAGAAACTGCGGATCTCCGTTACCGTGGTTGGCGGCTGCCAGGCTGTTACTGATTCCACCTTCTTGGGATCCACGGCGATCCCTTTTGCCGAGATCACGTGCCCTAAAAAAACCCACCTCGCGCAGCCAGAATTCACACTTCTTGAGTTTAGCGAATAACTCGTGGTCTCTGAGGGTCTAGAGGATCATTCGCAGATGTTGCTCGTGCTCCTCGTCAGTGGGTGAATAGATCAGTATGTCGTCGATGAAGACCACTACGAACCGGTCTAGGAAAGGCCTGAACACTCGGTTCATCATATCCATGAAGACCGCGGGGGCGTTCGTAAGCCCGAAGGGCATAACCGTAAATTCGTAGTGGCCATACCGGGTCCGGAAGGCGGTCCTTGGAATATCCTCGTTCCGAACCCGAAGCTGGTGGTAGCCCGATTGCAGATCAATCTTTGAGAAGACCGTCGCTCCTCGTAGCTGGTCGAAGAGGTCGTCAATTCTGGGCAGGGGGTACTTATTCTTCACCGTCACCTTGTTTATTCCCCTGTAGTCGATGCAGAGTCGCAGACTTCCATCTTTCTTCCGTACAAAGAGCACCGGTGCGCCCCAGGGTGACACACTCGGCTTGATAAACCCTTTGTCCAAGAGGTCCTCCAGTTGCGCCTTAAGCTCCTTCAATTCCGCGAAGGCCATTCTGTACGGCGCCTTCGTAATAGGTTGCGTGCCCGGTAGAAGTTCGATAGGGAACACTACCTCCCGCTCAGGGGGTATCCCGGGCAGCTCCGACGGGAAAACATCGGGAAAATCCCTTACCACTGGGATGTCTGCCGGTGTCCCCGAGGGTCGGGCGATTAAGTCCACAGACGCCAAATAGGCCACACACCCGCCCTCTACCAGTCTCCGGGCTCGTGCCGCTGAGATGACCGCTGGGAAGGAGGTGCTCTTGCACGCCAGATACACATTTTTAGGGAAACTTGGTTCTTGAAGTTGCACCATCCGCTTCTCGCAGTCGACAAGCACTTGGTACCTTGAGAGCCAATCCATGCCCAACACCACGTCGTACTCCTTCAGGGGAATTACCACCAAATCCTAAGGACAAGGCAGTCGCCCTAATTTAATCGGGCAGGTGGCCACCAAACTGGTCGCCTCCAGTGTCCCACCCGCCGTCTGGACCGTCAATCGGTTTTGGAGAGGTGTCTCCCCGAGGTCATGCATAAACACGTAATCACAAGAAATGAACGAGTGTGTTGCTCCGGTATCAAAGAGGGTTCTAGCTAGGGAATTTGAAACAGAAGTAATACCTGCAAGCACGTCCTCCGGCCTGTCCGTCTCTTGGTGGGTCATTGAATAAACTCGTCCGCCCGATTGAGGCTGCTTTGTCTCCTCGCGCCGCGATGCCGGGGGCCTAGAGGTCGACTCCAAAGGAGCTTTCCCCCGCCCGGAGAACTGTGGCGAAGGCGTGGATGCGGCAGAGGAGGCTGGTCCCACGGCTAGGGGGCAGTTGCGGCGGAAGTGCCCCTGCTTGCCGCAGCGAAAGTAACGATCGACTCTCTGAGGGCAGTCGAGCACCTGGTGTGCCCCCCCGCAGATTACACAAGGCCTATCCCCCGGCCTCGGTCTTCCTGCAGGTGCGCTCCGGGATCCTGACTGTGGTCTCCACCGCTTTGGGGGTCGACTTCCACTGGAAGAACCCCCCCCGTAGTACTGTTATTGTCGCTTCTTATCCTCGTGGCGCGCCGGGGCCTCCCTCTTGGCGCGTGTAACTGCGAACCCGCGCTCGACCACAGTGGCCCGGTCGACCACTTTCTGGAACGTGTGCAAGTCGGCTGCCTGTACCACTTGGAAGATATCACTTCGCAATCCATCCACAATGAGTTGCGCCTTGTGGGCTTCGTCCCTTATGACGAAAGGGACGCAATTTGCCAAACGCACGAATTCGCGCTGATATTCCATGACTGTCTTGCTCCCCTGCTGGATATGGTTCATGTCACGCCCCGGGGTCGAAACTGCGACCCGGGCCCGCCAAACAGATCCGCCACCTATGCCAACCTGCATAGGCGAAGCGTCCTACCTGCAAGAAAAGTACTATAACTAAACAGATATCAGAGCTATAAATAAAAATCTGCTGTAACTAAAATCAATCACTGTACAACTGGAAATAAAACAACACTGTCTGCCTCCCAAAATAATAATAATACAATATCCTCAAGTACAAGCTCTAAACCCAACCGGGAGGTAACTCCAATATACAACAGTGTACAGTCTCTCAATACAAAATATCCTCACTACAATAGTCTCTCAAAAGAGGAAAAAGAAACAACTACTCCACTGATGAACTCCTCTGAAGGGTACCGCTACTCTCCAACGACGGGTAGGGATCTAGCTCGCGACTCCCTCGCACGATCAACATCCGCAGAGTCGGCAACACCCGCTAAGACTCTGCAAAACAAAGGAGAGGAGAGGAAAAAAGGGGGGGGGAAACCCCCAAAGGGTGTGAGAACTACACCAAAAAGGGAGTTCTCAGTGGGTACCACCGCCAGACCCGACGGTCTGCCCACCAAGTCCTCAAGAGACAAAAACTAACCCAAGTCATAAGACTGAAATGAGTAGGCTGGAGACTCTCGACAGCTACCCTGCCCCTAACTAAAGGCAAAAAGGGGGAGAACCAAACAGTGGTATGCAACCACTAGCACATGAAGTGCACCATCGACCCAATCGAGCTGACTGCCATAGCTGGTCCAGTCAAACCTGCATCCACCTACAACCATCTCCCGCTGACAGGCAGGAATTACGTAGGGCGTCCAAACGGACTAGCTCGCTATCGAGTAGAGGATCATGCAGGCTATGGTCAAAATCCACGCTCTCTCTCAGAACGGATAGAATCATGATGCTCAACCTCTCACACGGCGGTCAAAGTACTCGCCACGACACGGGACCACCGTCAACCAGACGGCTCTCAACAGTACTATCACTGGTCTACTACCAGTCTGCACTCGGCCCCCAGGCACGAGTGTAACAATAAAAGTATTTGACCGAAATGAACTCAATCGAATGAACCGGTATAAAACCCGGTACTGCCTGCTCTGTCACCAATCTCCCGAACTCAGTATCTCCACTGTCCAAATGACCGGAACCCAACATGGTCTGACCGGCACCCGACACGGTCTGACCGGAACCCAACACGGTCTGACCGGAACCCAACACGGTCTGAAGCCTACTCCGGAGCGGCACTCGAGGGGAGCTACCCACACGAGTAAAGCATCTCTGTCATCAATGTCACCAGTATCTCTAAACAGCAGGACTTGATCATCAATCTGATCAAAGTGGGAAAACTCAACCACCAAGGAAAGACCCGACCCCAATCGGATGCAACTGAACGATAAGTGGGAAACTCCATCCACTAAAGAAAACTGATACCCAATCAGGTGCATAGAGAAACATCCGGTCAACCGCCCAATATCCGCGGTTGCCGCAAAGCCCCCAACTAAGCCAACCTGTCCCAGACACGAAGTCCTGACTACCCTATCCAGACCCCTGCTCGAACCCGAGCAACACTGTCCACTTGACTAGCAAAGGCGGAGAAAGGAAAAGCATGGTTTCTCCTAAGTCAAGTTCCCATAAGTAGTGCAGCAGTAAAAGATGGCCTAACTACATGACCATACAAGCATGCAAAAGTCCTCAAGGAAATAAAAGGGGGTAAAGCATAATAATAGATCCTTTAGGAATAAACAACATGCCGGAATCCCAAAACTAGACCTGTCCACAATTCAAGGTTCATCAATAGAACGATCATAATAACTCCTCAGAGTACAAATCCGCACATAGCTACGAAATCCTGTCCCAAAGCATAAACCAACCACATGAAAGGCTATGTGCTAACATGGCATGTTACATAATCTCATAGGGTAAAATTATCCTAGGTAAGCTTACACTAGTCATCACATAGATGTCCAAGTCATGCAAGTCCTCAATATACCTCATAAATACTATTCTTGCAATCATTTATACAAATATCATTATCAAGCTTACCTACTTACCAACATAAACCATGTACCCTAAACATGCATGCATCAGTCATAGAGGGGTGACATCCCCACAAGTGCACTTATATTTGCCACAACATATTCATTGCCTTAAACAGTTACTGATAATAAGCTTACCCACCTGAAGCGCTTAAACCAAGGCAAACCTGAAGTCGGTGAAGTGGGTAGACGCCCAGGGTCCAAAATCTGCCAACATAACACCCTCGGTACAAGTCGCGCAAGCCTTGGCTCCAAACAACTGAAAACACCCCTGAGTACATCAATAAGGCTCAACATTACACTTTTATTCCAAAATTAACCATGTATACACAATCTGAAAATCAGTCCCAAAGTTGTGCTTATTTCACCTGCTGGAAGTGCCCATAAAAATCCAATAAAAATACCACAGCAATCCTCGCGTCGATACCTTCGAAACGAGTACCTGCACGTCCAATTCCGAGCCCCGTAGGCCGAGTTACAAATTCCACAGTACAGGTGCTCAAAACCACACAGCAACATAACTGTAATCCCATTTACAGATAAGGGGAAGAACATATACCTTCGGGCAAAACTCAGAAAAATCCAATAAAAATACTGTGATATTCCTTGCGCCGAGTAGATGAAAAAAGTGTATAAGCACGTCGTCAAACGATGCCCGGTTGCGGAGATAACGCCGAAATACCAAGCCGCTGTCCAAATCCCCTTCACAGAAATGGGGTCACAGTAAGCTCGAACAAACACCTCGAAAAGCGTGAAATGAGGGAAAGCTGAAAATACCAAGATCGTAGATCTGTCCGTCGCGAATCCAGCGGCGAAGAAATCACGCGAAAAGGTGGTCGGAGTAGGCCGGGGGAGCTCGCGCACCGAAACGCGACGAAGGGGAACCCAAAAGGACGAGCGTCGCGCCGCGCCGTAAAAATGGAAACCTCGATAAGCGTGCCACCAAAAATCCCAAAACTTTGCAGAAGGATGCAGCCAAACTCGGGGATCATCTTTGCTGAAGGCACCCAGGCGAGAGGAGGCTCGGAAATGGCGGAAAAAGGGGGAAGAAGGAGGCTCGGATCGCTTTTACAGGCTGCAGAAATAATTGAAGAAATACCGGATATGTCCCAATTTCCGCGCGCGAGCACTGTTGTGAGGTCCCGGAATCCCCCGCGTAGGGTTGCTGGTTGTTGGGCAGCTTTCGGTCGCCGTTGGGGGTGTTGGTGCGCGTGTTGGGGACCCAGAAATGGATTTGTGATGCAAATTGGGATTTGCTTGCATCACTGGAGGCCTGCGTGGGTTGCGCGCAAGTTGGACACAAGTGGTGGACTTCGGGCTTAAATTGAGACCCCGTGGGAAGTTGGAGGACCCGTCGGGTGTTTAGAAGTGATTTCGCGCGATTCAGATGTCAAAATTAGACTCCGGGTGAAGTCCGGATAAAAGTTTACCTCTCCGGTCGCCTTCGGGAATTTTTAGAGTTGGAATTGGGCAAATCGGACTTTAAAAATGGACCCGGCGCGAAAATCGGATCGAGTGGGCATTCGGCAAATTTTCGGGTGAGAATTTGGAGAATTGGACATCGTTTTTGGATTCAGCGCGCGAAATCGCTAAGAATGGACTATTTATTTGTTGGTTTTGGAGTCCGGTAGGCGTGCGCGCTTTTCGAGGCGTCGCGGCACGCGGATCGAGACACGCGTGGCACCGATCCCGAGGAGGCTACGGCGCGTCAGGCGAGGCGCGGCTGACGCGACTGCGCGCGTCAGGTGCACAGGCGCACCATGCGCGGGCCACGTGGGGGCCGCCACGTGGCGGACCCCAGTTGGCGCCCGCGCGGGCGCTGGGGTGCACGCCCGTGTCACGGGCGCGTGTCCCGCGCCTGTGGGCGGCCCGGTGTCACGCGCCCGTGTGGCGCGTGAGCTGCGCGGCCGCGTGGCGCGCAGGGACGCGGCCACGTGGCCGCCCTTCCTCTTGCGTGGGCCGGGTGCACCCGGGTGGGTGTGGTGCACCGGCCGGTGCACGGTGCACCGTGCACCGTGGACCGCCCCCTCCCATTTTCCTCTTTTTCTTCTTCTTCTTCCTCCCCGCAAGCCACCTCTTCTCCTTCTTCATTTCTTTCTTCATCCGAGAGTGAGGGAGAGTGAGGGAGAAGGTGGGGGAGTGTTGCGGCGAGGCATTGTGGGCCTCGTGGAGCGCGCGAGGCTTCCGATGGGGGTGTCGCGGCGACGGCGGCGCAGTCGGGTAGGTCCCGTGTGTTGGTTTTACTGTATTTTTGTACAGTTTTGGGGCGATCTTTTAGACTGTAACTGACCCTCTTGCTCCTTTCTGTGTTGGGCACCGTGCATCGTTTTGCGTGCGGACTCCGGCACCGTGCACCGTTTTGCGTGCGGACTCCGTTTGGCGTGCGGATCCTGGCACCGTGCACCGTTTTGCGTGCGGACTCCGTTTTTGGTGCGGACTCCGGCGGCGTGCCCCGTTTTGCGTGCGGATCGCGTGGATGCCAATTGCAAGTGTCTACGAGCAATTGGTGGCAAATCGAGGTGGGTGGCCTTATCTCCAAGTTTTATGGAATGTACATTAATTCTATTAATGTAGGACTATGCATGATAGTATATTTCCTTGTGTAGCATGCTAGATTGTTGGAATGGCTATCCCTTTATTATCGGTTAATGTGGTTATCTTGGAACTTGACCTAGCACCCCCGTCATATGTTGTATGTGTAACCAGACTAGTAGAAAACCCTCACTTGGGCTAGGGTTATTTATGCTTAGACATCCACACTGTTCCTTCATCCCTGACATAGTGTTTTCTCGCCCGGGTAGTGGGCCGAGAGGTCGGGACTTGCTTTTAGTGTGGGATGCTTTTGCACTCTTGCTTGGGAGCAGAGTGGAGTCTGGTAGTTGTAGCTGGGTTGCTTATCTGTGCCGGGAGCCGTTTGGGTAAACGGTAGTCCCGAGAGGTCTTGTTTCCCTGTTGTGCCGTCGTGGAGGGAGCCGTTGCGCAGACGGCAGTCCCGGGCCGTCGAGTATCTTCCGGTCCGCCTTGTTGGGAACCGTTGGGGTTGACGGTGGTCCCAGGTCGTTGAGTGTTGTCCGACCTGTTTTGTTACCCTGAGTTGTGGGTCGTTCCTGGCTGTGGAGTATCTCCAGCCAGTGAGCCTTGTGCTGCGAGCCGTTGGCGAGGCTAGTGTCTCGTGTTTCGAGTTAGCCGAGCAGCTGAGTCGTCGAGAGTTCTCCGACTGTCGTGCGAGGTATTTGGGGATCCTGAGTCCTACCGTTCTGAGAGTGAGCGTGGATTTTGACTAGCCTGCTTATGCCAATTTGTGATACTCTATGCCGCGCCGTGTTCCTCAGTTGGAGTCGCGTCCCTGAGATGCCGCTGTGGATACGATGGGCCTGTTGAGGCAGTTTTGCGCGAGGGGTGAGTTAGTCGGGCAGGACGCCCCACGTAAATCCCGTCCTCATGGGGATGCGTGGTAGTGGGCAGGCGCGTTCCTAGTCGACAGGCGCAGGCTTGACTGGACCCTATGAGGCAGTCAGTTCGATTGGGTCTATTGAGCACCTTGGGTGCGAGTGGTCTCTTTTACTTGCATCTGTTCCACTTTTTGAGTATCTAGATAGAGGCATGGTAGCTGTAGAGTAGTTTCCAGCCTTTCTTTCAGATTTCTTTGCCTGTTATCTTTTGCCTCTTGTAGACTTGGTGGGCAGACCGTTGGGCTTGTTGACGGCACCCACTGAGAACTACTGTGGGAAGTAGTTCTCACACCCGTCGTGGTGTCTTTTTCCCCAGGAACTTCTTCTCCTGTTCCTGTTGCTCCAGTTGCTGATCCTTCTGACCGAGGCGAGGGAGTCGCGAGCTAGTTCCCTACCCGTCATTGGAGTGTAGCGGTACCCCTTTAGAGGAGAGCTTCAGTAGATTAGCTTTCTTCTTTTTCCTCTGTTGAGAGACCTTTGTTGTGAGGTATAGAGTTGTACTTTATTTTACAGTTTGAGAGACTGTTGTAGTGAGGATATTCTTGTATCGAGAGTCTGTACACTGATGTATTCATTGGAGATACCTCCCTTTTGAGTTTTGTATCAGAGGACTTTGTATATGATAGTATTTGGGGAGATGGTTATTGTATTATTTTCAGTTGTACAGTGTTTGGACTTCAGTTTTAGTAGTCTACTTTCAGCTCTCTGATATCTGTGTACTGTAGTTGATTCTTTCTGCAGGTTAGACGCTTCATCTGTACGGCAGTTTCCGTAAAGATGGCGGATCTGTTGGCGAGCCCGGGTGGCAGTTTCCACCCCGGGGCGTGACAGATTAGAGTGGTATCAGAGCCTAGGTTGTAGGTCGTGGTGGACTTAGAAACCCTAGGCTTGTGGTTGGATATTAGGATGACTACGTGAGAGTCGTGACTTTTAGCGAGAGTCCTGATTGACTTGTTACCTCTCCCAAGAGACGGGATGAGAGTTTGGCATGTTTATTCTCCTAATCGATTATGTTGGTTGCAGACAACATAATGCTATGGAATGGATGACATGTCTTGGACTTTCGTTGGATTGGGTCGTATGGTTGTTGTGTCCTGACGTTTGTAGTTGTGCAGTGGGTTGCGATACCCCTGAGACGTCGTGTTGTGAAAAGGACACGCATTTTCCCTGGCCGAGTTACCAGGAGGGCATTTTCCCTGGCCGAGTCACCAGGAGGGCATTTTCCCTGGCCGAGTCACCAGGAGGGCATTTTCCCTGGCCGAGTCACCAGGAGGGCATTTTCCCTGGCCGAGTCACCAGGAGGGCATTTTCCCTGGCCGAGTCACCAGGAGGGCATTTTCCCTGGCCGAGTCACCAGGAGGGCATTTTCCCTGGCCGATCACCAGGAGGGCATTTTCCCTGGCCGAGTCACCAGGAGGGCATTTTCCCTGGCCGAGTCACCAGGAGGGCATTTTCCCTGGCCGAGTCACCAGGAGGGCATTTTCCCTGGCCGAGTCACCAGGAGGGCATTTTCCCTGGCCGAGTCACCAGGAGGGCATTTTCCCTGGCCGAGCATTTTCCCTGGCCGAGTCACCAGGAGGGCATTTTCCCTGGCCGAGTCACCAGGAGGGCATTTTCCCTGGCCGAGTCACCAGGAGGGCATTTTCCCTGGCCGAGTTACCAAGAGGGCATTTTCCCTGGCCGAGTTACCAGGAGGGCATTTTCCCTGGCCGAGTCACCAGGAGGGCATTTTCCCTGGCCGAGTTACCAGGAGAGCCTTTTCCCTGGCTGAGTTACCAGGAGAGCGTTTTCCCTGGCTGAGTTACCAGGAGAGCGTTTTCCCTGGCTGAGTTACCAGGAGGGCATTTTCCCTGGCTGAGTTACCAGGCGGGCATTTCCACTGGCCGAGTTACCAGATGGATAATTATCACTGGCCGAGTTACCAGATGGATAATTATCGCTGGCCGAGTTACCAGGTGGATAATTATCGCTGGCCGAGTTACCAGATGGATAATTATCACTGGCCGAGTTACCAGATGGATAATTATCACTGGCCGAGTTACCAGATGATAATTATCACTGGCCGAGTTACCAGATGGGTAATTATCACTGGCCGAGTTACCAGATGGATAATTATCACTGGCCGAGTTACCAGATGGATAATTATCACTGGCCGAGTTACTAGATGGATAATTATCACTGGCCGAGTTACCAGATGATAATTATCACTGGCTGAGTTACCAGATGGATACTTTCCCCTGGCCGAGCTACCAGAGGCGATGCCGCCCAGTGAGGGGCGATGCCGCCCAGTGAGTGGCGATGCCGCCCAGCGAGAGGCGAGGCCGCCCAGTGAGGGGCGATGCCGCCCAGTGAGTGGCGATGCCGCCCAATGAGTGGCGAAGGTTCGGCCTGTTGAGGCGATTTTCACCTCCGGCCGAGTTACCAGGTGGTTATTTTAGTGAGATTGAGATGACCCGACAGGACGCCGAGATTTGATGGCGTCGAGTTCGTCCTGATGGACTACCGGGAGCGTCTCCAGCCGTGAGCTGCTTGTTGACATAGTTTCCCGGTTTGAACGAGAGGGACCGAATCCCTGAACGGTGAAGGAGCGAAAACTTCGATAGACTGAGCCTAGGGTCTGTTCTTGTTTGGTTAGGGTTCTAGGCACAGGTCTATCAGAATTTTTGGATCTTTGCCGCGTCAGTCGGTTCTTCTCGCCTATGAGTGGGGTGTTGCTGTGAGTTGAGTCGTTGAGGGTTCTCCGACATAGCTGTGAGAGTGCTAGGGCATTTGCATTGATGTATGGGCTAGAGATAGGACCTTTAGCTTGTGCTCGTGAGGTTCAGATACCTGATCACGTGTTGCACATAGATGGGAGTTATTGGTCCTGCCCAGTGCAGTTGGGGCCCTGGTTTTTGCCTGTTGATCTTTTGGCCCTTCCTCAGCTCCGGGTTTTCGAGGTAGTGTTGGGTATAGGGCTGTGAAGATCTGAGGCCTTGATGCTTTAGATACCACACCGTTGATACACGGTGGTGATGCCACACCGTTGATACACGGTGGTGATGCCACGCCGTTGATACACGGTGGTGATGCCACGCCGTTGATACACGGCAGTGATGCCACACCGTTGATACACGGTGGTGATGCCACGCCGTTGGCGCACGGCAGTGAGGCCACGCCGTTGGTACACGGCAGTAATGCCACGCCGTGGGTGCACGGCAGTGATGCCACGTGGTAGGTACACAACGGTGAGAGTCTTTTGGATGTTTCGGACTTTTGACCGCGAGTTGGGCATCAGCTTTATGATCGCCTTGTGAGCCAGTTTTCAGTCCCGTTCACCGACGGTTTGGTCCCCGTCAGGGTGTTCTTTATGAGTTGAGGGATCGACTTCGACCCGTGGGTCCGTTGGGGTTATGATAGCATGTTGAGCGACCAACTGTGGCACGAGATTGTGTCTCTTGAGGATCCCTTTTGAGGGTAGCCTGCAGTTGAGTAGTCCACTCAGGTGGTTTTGGATCGGGAAGTGACCGAGTGAAGACCCCAACTTATTGGATTTCCCTTCCTTATTGAACGAGTCTGCAGGTATGCTTCGGGTCGTCTTGTTGAGGGTGGCACCATGATGTGGTTTGGTGCGTATTACACTTGTGGTTATTTCAGTTTTCCCCCAGCCTTTTAATGGAGCCCTTGGTTTTCACGTCTCAGCTCAGTAGTGATGTGTTTTTCCTCGCCCGTGATTTACGTGCCCCTTTGAGATCTGTGATTATTGGAGTACGAGGGACGCCCGTTGCAATTTCTGGCTCGAGAGATGAGAGAATTGCACATCGGGTCATACCGTACTTGTTGTTGTTGTCGCGGAGTAATCACGAGGAGCGAGTGGGGGAGCTGGAGGCGTATTGTTAGATACCTAGCCGTGGTATTCTTGACTCCTGATGGGCTTGATCTAGTTTCGAGGACGAAACTTTCTTTTAGTGGGGGAGGATGTGAGGTCCCGGAATCCCCCGCGTAGGGTTGCTGGTTGTTGGGCAGCTTTCGGTCGCCGTTGGGGGTGTTGGTGCGCGTGTTGGGGACCCAGAAATGGATTTGTGATGCAAATTGGGATTTGCTTGCATCACTGGAGGCCTGCGTGGGTTGCGCGCAATTTGGACACAAGTGGTGGACTTCGGGCTTAAATTGAGACCCCGTGGGAAGTTGGAGGACCCGTCGGGTGTTTAGAAGTGATTTCGCGCGATTCAGATGTCAAAATTAGACTCCGGGTGAAGTCCGGATAAAAGTTTACCTCTCCGGTCGCCTTCGGGAATTTTTAGAGTTGGAATTGGGCAAATCAGACTTTAAAAATGGACCCGGCGCGAAAATCGGATCGAGTGGGCATTCGGCAAATTTTCGGGTGAGAATTTGGAGAATTGGACATCGTTTTTGGATTCAGCGCGCGAAATCGCTAAGAATGGACTATTTATTTGTTGGTTTTGGAGTCCGGTAGGCGTGCGCGCTTTTCGAGGCGTCGCGGCACGCGGATCGAGACACGCGTGGCACCGATCCCGAGGAGGCTGCGGCGCGTCAGGCGAGGCGCGGCTGACGCGACTGCGCGCGTCAGGTGCACAGGCGCACCATGCGCGGGCCACGTGGGGGCCGCCACGTGGCGGACCCCAGTTGGCGCCCGCGCGGGCGCTGGGGCGCACGCCCGTGTCACGGGCGCGTGTCCCGCGCCTGTGGGCGGCCCGGTGTCACGCGCCCGTGTGGCGCGTGAGCTGCGCGGCCGCGTGGCGCGCAGGGACGCGGCCACGTGGCCGCCCTTCCTCTTGCGTGGGCCGGGTGCACCCGGGTGGGTGTGGTGCACCGGCCGGTGCACGGTGCACGGTGCACCGTGGACCGCCCCCTCCCATTTTCCTCTTTTTCTTCTTCTTCTTCCTCCCCGCAAGCCACCTCTTCTCCTTCTTCGTTTCTTTCTTCATCCGAGAGTGAGGGAGAGTGAGGGAGAAGGTGGGGGAGTGTTGCGGCGAGGCATTGTGGGCCTCGTGGAGCGCGCGAGGCTTCCGATGGGGGTGTCGCGGCGACGGCGGCGCAGTCGGGTAGGTCCCGTGTGTTGGTTTTACTGTATTTTTGTACAGTTTTGGGGCGATCTTTTAGACTGTAACTGACCCTCTTGCTCCTTTCTGTGTTGGGCACCGTGCATCGTTTTGCGTGCGGACTCCGGCACCGTGCACCGTTTTGCGTGCGGACTCCGTTTGGCGTGCGGATCCTGGCACCGTGCATCGTTTTGCGTGCGGACTCCGGCACCGTGCACCGTTTTGCGTGCGGACTCCGTTTGGCGTGCGGATCCTGGCACCGTGCACCGTTTTGCGTGCGGACTCCGGCACCGTGCACCGTTTTGCGTGCGGACTCCGTTTTGCGTGTGGACTCCGGCACCGTGCACCGTTTTGCGTGCGGACTCCGGCACCGTGCACCGTTTTGCGTGCGGACTCCGTTTGGCGTGCAGATCCTGGCACCGTGCACCGTTTTGCGTGCGGACTCCGTTTTTGGTGCGGACTCCGGCGGCGTGCCCCGTTTTGCGTGCGGATCGCGTGGATGCCAATTGCAAGTGTCTACGAGCAATTGGTGGCAAATCGAGGTGGGTGGCCTTATCTCCAAGTTTTATGGAATGTACATTAATTCTATTAATGTAGGACTATGCATGATAGTATATTTCCTTGTGTAGCATGCTAGATTGTTGGAATGGCTATCCCTTTATTATCGGTTAATGTGGTTATCTTGGAACTTGACCTAGCACCCCCGTCATATGTTGTATGTGTAACCAGACTAGTAGAAAACCCTCACTTGGGCTAGGGTTATTTATGCTTAGACATCCACACTGTTCCTTCATCCCTGACATAGTGTTTTCTCGCCCGGGTAGTGGGCCGAGAGGTCGGGACTTGCTTTTAGTGTGGGATGCTTTTGCACTCTTGCTTGGGAGCAGAGTGGAGTCTGGTAGTTGTAGCTGGGTTGCTTATCTGTGCCGGGAGCCGTTTGGGTAAACGGTAGTCCCGAGAGGTCTTGTTTCCCTGTTGTGCCGTCGTGGAGGGAGCCGTTGCGCAGACGGCAGTCCCGGGCCGTCGAGTATCTTCCGGTCCGCCTTGTTGGGAACCGTTGGGGTTGACGGTGGTCCCAGGTCGTTGAGTGTTGTCCGACCTGTTTTGTTACCCTGAGTTGTGGGTCGTTCCTAGCTGTGGAGTATCTCCAGCCAGTGAGCCTTGTGCTGCGAGCCGTTGGCGAGGCTAGTGTCTCGTGTTTCGAGTTAGCCGAGCAGCTGAGTCGTCGAGAGTTCTCCGACTGTCGTGCGAGGTATTTGGGGATCCTGAGTCCTACCGTTCTGAGAGTGAGCGTGGATTTTGACTAGCCTGCTTATGCCAATTTGTGATACTCTATGCCGCGCCGTGTTCCTCAGTTGGAGTCGCGTCCCTGAGATGCCGCTGTGGATACGATGGGCCTGTTGAGGCAGTTTTGCGCGAGGGGTGAGTTAGTCGGGCAGGACGCCCCACGTAAATCCCGTCCTCATGGGGATGCGTGGTAGTGGGCAGGCGCGTTCCTAGTCGACAGGCGCAGGCTTGACTGGACCCTATGAGGCAGTCAGTTCGATTGGGTCTATTGAGCACCTTGGGTGCGAGTGGTCTCTTTTACTTGCATCTGTTCCACTTTTTGAGTATCTAGATAGAGGCATGGTAGCTGTAGAGTAGTTTCCAGCCTTTCTTTCAGATTTCTTTGCCTGTTATCTTTTGCCTCTTGTAGACTTGGTGGGCAGACCGTTGGGCTTGTTGACGGCACCCACTGAGAACTACTGTGGGAAGTAGTTCTCACACCCGTCGTGGTGTCTTTTTCCCCAGGAACTTCTTCTCCTGTTCCTGTTGCTCCAGTTGCTGATCCTTCTGACCGAGGCGAGGGAGTCGCGAGCTAGTTCCCTACCCGTCATTGGAGTGTAGCGGTACCCCTTTAGAGGAGAGCTTCAGTAGATTAGCTTTCTTCTTTTTCCTCTGTTGAGAGACCTTTGTTGTGAGGTATAGAGTTGTACTTTATTTTACAGTTTGAGAGACTGTTGTAGTGAGGATATTCTTGTATCGAGAGTCTGTACACTGATGTATTCATTGGAGATACCTCCCTTTTGAGTTTTGTATCAGAGGACTTTGTATATGATAGTATTTGGGGAGATGGTTATTGTATTATTTTCAGTTGTACAGTGTTTGGACTTCAGTTTTAGTAGTCTACTTTCAGCTCTCTGATATCTGTGTACTGTAGTTGATTCTTTCTGCAGGTTAGACGCTTCATCTGTACGGCAGTTTCCGTACAGATGGCGGATCTGTTGGCGAGCCCGGGTGGCAGTTTCCACCCCGGGGCGTGACAACTGTAGCCGCCCGAATCCACCCTGGGCCTCCACGTCGCCCGCCAAACAGGCGACAGCAACCCCCGCCGCTCCCCGCGCGACACGTGGCGCCCCCCAGACGCCGACACGTGTCCACCCCAAGCGCGGGAACCGCCCGACAACGCGCCCACGTGCGCTCTGCGGCCGCCGCCTGCGCCTCTGCGCGCACGCTTCCCGAGGCGCCCGCAGGTGCACCGTGGACCGGGTGCACGTGGACCGGCCAACCGGTGTGCGCCACGTGTCCCCCCACCGGTCCACCGTACACCCGCCTTTCCCGTGGAACGCGCCCGCTGCGCCGGCCCAACCGGGAACCGCCACGTGGCCCGCGACCGGTGCACGCCTCCGTGGTGGACCGCGCACCCGCCGCTGCCTGCTCCGCCGCGCTCCGCCGCTGCCCGCCGCCGTGCGCCGCCGCCGCCGGTGCCGGAACAGTACCCTTGCCTCGAAAAACGTGCCGAATCACCCGGACTCCGGAAAAAGCAAGTGAATAGTCCATTTTCATCGTTTTCGCGCGCTGAATCCAAATCCGAAGTCCAATTTGCCAAATTCCAACTCTAAAAATTGCCGAAGGCATCCGGGAAGATGTTCCTTGATCCAAACTTCACGCTGGGTCCTATTTTAATATCCATGGCGCGCGAAACCACTTCTGGAGCTCCGACGGAGTCCACCGATCACCCACGTGATCCATTTAACACACTGAGCCCAACACTAATGTCCAATTGGGGCACCAATCCCACCAACATGCCACATAGGCCTCCGGGAGCTGTAGATGAACCAGTAATCTCGTCGTGGGGATCCGGGTCCCCACAGTTCAAGTCGTCCTCCAGTTTCTTTTTGACGCTGTTGGTGAAGAAAGCCCCAAACAGCTCCTGCTTGAACGTCGTCCATGATGGAAGCACGGTGCTCTTGGTGGGGTCGGGGCGCACCGTCTTCCACCATAAGCGGGCGTTTCCTCCCAGACAGTGGACCGCTAGGGGAACCCGCTCACAGTCCTCCATGAGCAAGTCTTCAAATAGTTTTTCCATCGATCCCACCCAGTCCTCGACGACCCAAGGGTCGGTCGTTTCTCCCTCAAAAACGGGTGGATCGTACTTCTTGAAATTCGCCAAGTTGGATCGTACCCGCTCCCGCTCCGTCAGTGAAACTGTCCCCTGTCCCGCAGTGGCGGCGGCCACAGTAGGAACGGGCGCCACCATGGTCTCCCCCGAGGTACCCCCGCCGAGGGCCCCCGGAGCCGGCCCTATGGACGCTGTTGGGGGTGCTGCTACCGGCGTCGAAGTCTGGGCTGATGCTGTCCCGGCCGCCGCTACCGGTGGAGGGGCCATTCCTGCCCCGGTCCCCGTCACTTGCGGCACTGCTGCTGGCGCGATTGGCCCCTGTGGAGGGGCCGGAGCGACCGTCACCGTCGCGGCTGGGAGCCGTTGTCTGTGAGGGTCGCCAACTGCCCCGCCATCTCTCGCAGTTGCTGCCGCAGGAGTTGGTTTTCCTCGGCCGTCGATGCCGTCGCATCTGCCCCCTCGTCCCCGGCCGACGCTCTAGTTCGGACCATTGTCTGTACACACATGCAACCAAAACATTAGTCCTAGTCTCTGCTAGAACAACAGCCCTACATCGAGAGAGAAAGAAACTACACTCCCCCCCCGATCACTCACGTCCTACACCCCTATGTCCTACACATTTCATTTATTCGAAGCTATGTGTGGTATTGCCGTGGATGTTGGACCTTCACTGTTGTGATTAAAAGAAAACCTCTCTGATACCATCTTAATCTGTCACGCCCCGGGGGTCTCGCTCAGCGGAAAAGAAAGAGTTGCTAAATTTTTTTTTAAAATTCGGTCCTCCCCGGCACGTGCCTAGACCCGCCGCATATACAGATTTACTCGAAAATCGGGCAGAGTCTCCTCTGTATATGCACGGCGTCGCGGCTATTACAACATCTTAACACAAGCATTCAGTTAATCACAACAGTTCGATATTTAAACAACAATGCAGACTGAATACAATGCCCGTCGCCAGTCAAGTTGAAAGGATAAACTCACAGCTTTGAAAACAGGTCCACACGACCCAATGGTTTGAAAACAGTTTGGAAAGATGCCATAAATCCACAGGGTTTGGAAAACAGGTCCACACGACCCGAGGTTTTGAAAACAGTTTAGAAATCCCATAAATCCACATGGTTTGGAAAACAGGTCCACACGACCCCAGATTTTGAAAGATAGTTTTCGAAGTTCTTTTTTTTTCTTTTCTAGTTATTTTGCTTTGGAAAACGGCCGAACGGGGATAATAAAAGAACCATAAATTCATATCCAGAACACCAGTAATCAACATCCACACCGACCCCACAAGGGTATCGAGAACCACACAGTAACCTACAGTAACAAATGAAATGCAGTGAAAGGTAACGGAGATACAGACTAGGGCTCCTCACTGCCCGACTACTCCTGCCTCGGCCTCACCGCCGTCTACCGCTCACCCCTGGAAGAACCTGCCACGGAGTGGGTAGTCAGTGACACATGATAATAATAATGGGCAAGAAGAAAGCCAAACCCAACAGTAAGACTATCCGGAGCAACCACTCTGCTCATTTGAAAAGTAACACGCGAACACCTGCAATACCTGTAATACCCGTAACACCCGTAGCACCTACACACCTGTAACACCTACACACCTGTAACACCTACACACCTGACCTCGTCGGGCACCTACCCCGATAGATCGCACCGCTCACACCTTGGGGCACCTGACCTCGTCGGGCACCTATCCCGACAGATCACACCGTTCCCCCCCCCTTTTGATGCCTCAAACCCCTCACCTACGGGGGCCCCCACTACTTCACCTCGTGGGTTTACACGGGTCGGAGACCGCTTTCCCGAAAAAGAGCACCCTTTGTGGTGGCCAGACCGCGGGTGCGCGTGTCGCAACTACGAGCACAATAACCAATATACAGGGTAATATCGCAAACACTAGAGACTGTTAGCATTAGTACTGATAGCATGAAATTAGTAACCTTCCAACAACATTGATTCTATGCTAAGTCTCAAAGAAAAGCCCACCTTTGCGTGTAAGGATCAATGCCCGACTCCCCCGCGTCCCGGCACGCTCCCTGAAGCTATAAAAGGAAACCCCAGGTAGAAGATCAGTACCCACCAATCGTAAATAACAAAGAATACAACACAGACGACCCACGACTCACGCGGCCCTCCCTCGCGCGACGCTCGGCCCCGTGCGGCCGTACGGGGCGCCGCCGGATGCGCGGGCGCGCCACCCGCATGCGGGTGCTGCCTGCATGCGCGGGTGCGCGCGCCCAGCCCTGCGCAGGCCGCGCGGGCGCGCCACACGCATGCGGGTGCTGCCCGCATGCGCGGGTTCGCGCGCACCCAGCCCTGCGCAGGCCGCGCAGGCGCGCCACCCGCATGCGGGTGTTGCCCGCATGCGCGGGTGCGAGCGCGCCCAGCCCCTGCGCAGGCCGTGCGGGTGTGCCACCCGTACCCGGTGCCGCCCGCATGCGAGGGTCCGCACGCACGCCGGAAAATCGGCGAAGCCTTCATCCTTCCTCCCCCCCCCCCCCCCCCCCCCCCGCTTGCTAAAAACAAGAAAACGAGGAAACAAGAATACAAGAACGATCTAGAATCATGCTCACCTCGGTTTCGTCGCTTAGGGTTGAACAAAGGGGGAAGAGGATCGTCCCCATTTCTTGCGTGCCCGGTTTCGAAAAGTGTACGGTCGTCCCTCCCTCTCCTCAGTCGCGCTGCTGGGATCTTCACGCCGATCGATGGGAAGGAGGTAGCGTTGGGGTGGGAAAACGGTTCCTCGTCCGCGCTCGGGATACGCACGCCTAGGGTGAAAGAAGTGGGAAAAGTGGAACCCTAACCCCAAACCACATGTTAAACCAGGCGGTCAGAACAAGGACAGTGGAAAATAGCCTAAACCACACAGAAAGACTAGATTGATCTGTCACGAACCAGGGTCCGGTCTGCCTCGATAACCGTGCAAGTCGTCTAAACTGCAAGCAACCTTCCCGAATTTATTATGGGAGATTCCGGAGTCGGAATCCGAAACCGATCGCGCCACCGTTCTCCGTTTCGCGAGCTTTATTGTCTAAAAATACTCGCGAGCCCCGACGGTCTGCCCGGAAATAAAAAAATATTAGTTCACCCTCCGGACCCCCGAAGCGAAAAGCGGCGCCCAAAATCAAAAGAACCCAAGATTAAAAGATCCAAAAATAATTTAGAACCAGTGGCCACTACAAGAACCCAGACCACTCGAATCCTTTCGAGTGGGGAGATTTACAAGAAAGAGGTGACATTTGTTATTGAAACTATTTTCACTCAACCCACACGGGGTGAGGATTAAAAGTAGTACCCTTTTTGAGGATTAAAAGAAGTCACGACCGCTCGGCCCACTACCCGGGCGAGGATAACACTAAGTCCAGGAATGAAGCATAAAGTGTGGATGTCTAAACATAAATAACCCTAGCCCAAGTGAGGGTTTTCTACTGGTCTGGTTACAGATGCAACATATGACGGGGGTGCTAGGTCAAGTTCCAAGATAATAATAATCTAACAGGTGGTAGGAAGCAGAAGAGATCATACAATCATCAGATAAATACAAAGAATAATAACATTCAAATTCTAGCATGCTACCAAGTCCAAACACTATCATGCATGATTCTATATCAATAGAATTAGTGCCCAGCCCATAGATCCTGAAAGCAAAGCCACCCACCTGAAGACGCTAACTATCCGGAGTCATACAGCTGAGAAAACCAGGAAAATAACAACTCTATGTCCAACAGGTCCAGCACAGTCCACAATCCCTCCTGGGTACAACATAAGGCTACAGTTATACTTTAATCCCAAAATCTGCCAAGAAATATAACACTAAAATTTCAGCCGCAAAGATGCGATTATTCCGCATGCCGAATGTGCTCAAAAAATTCCAAATAAAATATCCCCGCGATCTTCGTGTCGATAGCTTCGAAACAAGTATCTGCACGCCCAAAACGGAGCCCCGTAGGCCAAGTTATAAATTCCACAGTACAGGCGCGCGAAAACATACGATCACACAACTGCAAAATCTTGCACAGATAAAAAGGAAGATGTATACCTACGGGAAGGTCTTCCAAAAAATCCAAGAAAAATACAATGATGATCCTCGCGTCGAGAAGATGAAAAAAGTCTATAAGCACGTCCTGATCCGACACTCGTGCGCGGAGATCTCTTCGGATGAAGCTGCTGTCCTCACAAATCCTCACAGCAAACCAGTGTCCCAGTGAGCAAAGAAAAACTCCTCGAAAAGCATGAAACCAGGAAATGCAGAAAATACCAAAATCGTAGCCTTACCTGTTGCGAATCCGACGGCGAAGAAATGGCTCAAAAATATGGTCGGAGTAGGCCGGGAGAGCTCGTGCACCGAAGAGCGACAGAAGAAGCACCGAAGAAAGAACGTCGCGATGCGCCAAGAAAATGAGAATCTCGAAAAGCATGCCCCGAAAAATCCCCAAGCTCTGCAGATGAAAGCTACACTGCGTGAGGATCAACTTTGGTGAAGAACTCCAGCTGGTTTGAAGCTCGGAAACGCCAAAAAGACGAAGAGGAAGGGAGCTCGGGCTATTTATAGGCTCACAGAAAACATTTGGAGAAATCCCCAAAAGGTCCCAATTTTCGGGCCCACCTGAAGTTTCGGGCGCCCGAATCCGGGCGCAGAGGCGGATTACTGTAGCCGCCCAGAAAATCCTCGTGCCGCCACGTCACCCGCACAGAAAACAGCTGTGCGGGGCGCGCCGGGAGCGGCCACGTGGCCCTCCCGGGGCCCGACGCGTGTCCCGCACAGCAAACAGCTGTGCGGGGCGCGCGAGCTGTCGCCGCGTGGCACCTACCCGGTCAAAGCGGGTAGGTGGCGCCCGCCAGTGGCAGGGCGACACGTGTCCCTGCCACTGTTGCGGTCACACGTGCGGGCAGGGCGCCGCTCCGGCCGCCTGCCACGCACGCGCCCCGAGGCGCCCGTCCGCGACCCCGTGCGCCGCGCCTCGTGAGCCCGCGAATGGCGTGATGACACGTGTCCCGTGCACCCGGTCCACGCACCCTAATTCAGGTTCCGTGGACCGCGCCGCGTGCACCGACCAACCGGGGGATGCCACGTGTCCCCCGCCCCGGTCTATGCACCGCCGCGCAAATTCTATAGACCGCGCCTCACAAGCCCGCCAATCAAGCGGCGCCACGTGTCATGCGCCGGGCCCGTGCACCCAGCCGCGGCGCCCCGTGGACCGAACGCTGCGGACCGGCCTATCACGGGCCGCCACGTGGCAGCCGGCGGTCCACGGCCCCTCCAATGCACTGAAATTCAGCAAAATCTTCCAGGAGTCCGTTTTTGGGCATCCGGACTCAGAATCAAACAAGCAAATAGCCGTTTTCAAGTGTTTTTCCGTGCTGAATCCAAATCCAACCTCTGTTTGGCCCAAAACAATTTTGAAAATTCGGCAAATGCAGCCGAAGGCCAATCCAGCTGTGGATATCACACAGGGTCCATCTGTGGCATCCCTTTGATGCACTATGGGCCAGATACACCAACACTAGGTGTTCTACACCACGGTTCATGGGAGAAGCAACACGGGGATCAGGGTCATCACATCCTCCCCGACTAAAAGAAAGTTTCGTCCCCAAAACTAAAACACACCACAACAACAAAACTAAAACAATCAAATCAACCAAAGAACGCAAACACTAAACTAACAAGAAAGGTACGCCTCCACCAGTAGGAAAGTTATCAACCCCAACCCTCAATTTAGAAAACAGCTGAAATTAGCGAAAAGTTCAAAAATTTCGAAAGATCAGTACCTTCGCCCCAATCAAACAAGAACAGGCTTGGGCACTGTCTCCATTTCTGGAGCAATCTTTCGAAGTTTTCGTCCTGTTCGTAAATTTCAGCACAAAGGCGAGAAAAGGGAGAGAAGTGTTGGTGTCGTTCCTGCTGTGGCCACAAAAACGAAAGCTATCCCTAACCGAGACTCCTAAGGACACAACCTCTAGTCCTAAACATCACAACTGCTCCCGAGGCGGCGTCTGTCCACAGTCGCTGAAGCCCATGCTGCTGGAAGGATACGCCGGCAACCCGAGAAAAATGATCTCCTCCTGTCCAACTCGCCGAAGGGTAACTGTTCTCATTCCATCAACAGTCGTAGCACGGCACCACACCAACCAGTCCAACCTGTGTGCTCAATCCAAGTCCTGGAGCTGTCCTTGAATCGTCACATCAGCAGGTGAAGTCCCAAGTCTCAACTGCACTGATCATACACCGCGATCCTCCTGTACCTATAGGATACAGGGAAGAATCCATCGCTAAAACATGTAGCAAAATTCCTAACCAACACCCATGCAAAGATGCTGATGCAGATGCTCAACTAATAATGCAGAAGAATGCAGCGGTAAAGAAATACTCAACTCAGCTAACAGAAATAAAACCATACCTGCCGCGACACGATCTGCTGCCGGGGTGTCCTCCACCAGGGCTGCATAAACCCGTCCACTGGGTGCCGCAGATCGTCGTCCCGTCTGTCCAGACGCCGTGGCCCACTCTGTCTAACGGTGTGCCGGAGGGGTTTCCGCTGCATGGATAGGCAAGGGGGGTGCTGTCGCAATCGGCCGCACTGACAAAATGACCTGGGGGCAAGCTGCGCGGAAATGTCCCAACTCTCCACAGAGGAAACACCGCCCTGTCTCTGATCACACTGCGACGGTGGATGAGGCCCGCCACAAATGACACACTGCTCCTGTCGCTGCTGCCGATACTGCTGCTGCTGCGGGGGCCCACCTGATCTCCAGTGCTACGAAACCCACGACCCTCAGGATGAGATCGTGGAGGTCTCGGAGGTCCCTGCCGGCTCGTCTGACCCTCATCCTCCGGTGCTGGGCGCTTCGCCCCCGAAATCCCTACGGGAGCTGGGACCACCTCGACCATAACCGCCTCTCCGTGCTCCACATAGAGGGCCTGCTCCATAGAGGCATCCAGTGTCTGCAATCTCTGCGAGCGGACAAACTAGTAGATATCACGGCGCAGTCCTCGCTCAAACATGTAGACCCGGTGCGCCTCATCCCTAGCCACGTGCGGTACACAAGCCAACAACTGGTTGAACTCTGCAATGTACTCATGCACGGGCCGATCTCCCTGTCGGAGATTCCTCAGTTGCTCCTCCAATCTCTGCCTGACGCTCTCCGGGAAAAAGGCTCCAAGAAGTAGACTGCGGAACTCCGCCCAAGTAAGCAGCTGGGTCCCAGGTGGACCAACTGGTCGAACACGCCTCCACCAGGCATCGGCATTGCGCTCCAAAAAGTGAGTCGCCAATAGAACCTGAAACCGCTCCTCGATAAATAAGCTCTCGAAATGGCGCTCCATAGCCGTGATCCACGACTCTGCCTCCCGCGGCTCCGAACTTTGCCCCGAAAAATGAGGTGGGTTAAACTGACGGAATCTTAACAACAAATCCACCACCTCTCGCTGCTCTGCTCGGGTCAACTGCCCTGCCGTCCAGAACGGCTGTCTACTGGTATCTGGTGCAATAGGGGCTACCTGCACTGCTGGTACAACTGGAGGTGCCACAGCTGGCGACGAAGGTGCGGGGAAACTCCCTGGGGGTGCTACAACTGGCTGTACCCTCTGCTCCAACAAAAGCATCATCCGACCCATGGCCTCCTCCTGGCGCCGTGTAGCCTCCTCCTGGCGACGAACAGCCTCTGCCAACTGGGCCATCTGAGCCCGAAGCTCCAGCACCTCACTCTGCTGACCCTGTGCTGGCTCTCCTGCCCAGGCTCATCGGAGGGGGAAGGCTGAGAACGCGTCTATACCCTGCGTCGGGGAGGCATCGTGCCCACCTGCAACACACATGCAAACATCAGGACAGTACCAAACAACACTCGACCCAATCCAGCGAAAGTCTAAGACATGTCATCCATTCCCTAGCATTATGTTGTCTGCAGCCAACATAATCGCTTAGGAGAATAAACATGCCAATCACTCATCCGGTCCCTTGGGAGAGGTATAAAACTCAATCAGGACTCTCGCTAACAGTCACGACTCTCACGTAGTCATCCTAATGTCCAACCACAAGCCTAGGGTTTCTAAGTCCACAATGACCTACAACCTAGGCTCTGATACCACCTAATCTGTCACGCCCCGGCGTCGAAACTGCGACCCAGGCTCGCCAACAGATCCGCCGCCCATACGGGAAGCCCCGTATAGACGAAGCGACTAACCTGCAAAAGATCAACTATGCTATACAGATATCAGAGCTGAAAGTAAACTGCTAAAAAGAAGAAAATATACAACACAAAGCCCTCACCAAAAGTACATAAGTCTCTCATGCAGTAAAATAAAAGTACAACTCTATACCTCACTACAAAGTCTCTCAACAAGAACTCTCTAAAAGTAGGGAGGTACATGTACTCTCTGGACGATGACTGGTAGGGATCTATCTTGCGACTCCCTTACCTCGATCTGAAGAAGTAGCAACAGGAGCAGCAGGAACAGGAGTAGAAGTCCATGTGGGAAAAGACACCACGACGGGTGTGAGAACTACGTCCCAAGTAGTTCTCAGTGGGTGCCGCCAACAAGCCCGACGGTCTGCCCACTAAGTCTACTAGAGGCATAAAGTAACAATATAAAACTGAAATAAAAGAGGCTGGAAAAATAACTCTACAGCTACTATGCCTCTATCTAGATGCTCAAGAAAATGAAATAGATGGAAGCATGATGCATCTACTAACACACAGAGTACAGTCACCCAATCTACACTGACTGCCGCATAGGAACCAGTCAAACCTGCGCCTACCTACTGCCGTTACATCCACGGAGGACCGGACTTACGCAGGGCGTCCGTGACTGCCACTAACTGGCCCATCCAGAGGGACTGCGTCCGTAACTGCCACTAACTGGCCCAGTCAGAGGGACGGCGTCGACAAGTCGCGATACCAAAGTGCAGACCCACCCCGGACGTGGCACTCGAGGGGAGCGACCCCAACGAGGACAAAGGTATCCGCGCACTCTGTCGAGCTCAGGCGGCACTGCAGGCTATAGTCCAAAATCCACGCTCACGCTCTGAACGAAAGGACTCAATCCTCAAACCTCTCGCACAACAGTCGGAGCACTCTCGACGACTCAGCTGATCAGCACTCACGAAACACGAGACACAAGCCTCACCAACAGCTCACAACACAACACACTGGATGGAGATATTCCACAGCCAGGACCACCGTCCACCAGACGGCTCCCACAATAGAACACTAAACTCACAGGAAAGACCGACACCATAAGGGTTCAGAAACCCGATAGGCCGGTGCTTAGAACCCTATCAAACAAGAACAGACTCTAGGCTCCGCCTATCTAAGTTCCTGACCCCTTATAGTTCGGGAACACGACAACCTCGGTACAACACGCAGAAGACACCAACCAGGGCTCGAAAGTTCTGGGAGACCTACACCTACAACCCTATCAAACAAGAACAGGTTCCAGGCTTGGCCCCCGTGGCTTTCGTCCCGACAAAGGAACGACCCCTAGAACCCAGACCACTCGAATCCTTTCGAGTGGGGAGATTTACAGGAAAGAGGTGACATTTGTTATTGAAACTATTTTCACTCAACCCACACGGGGTGAGGATTAAAAGTAGTACCCTTTTTGAAAAGCTATCTTGTTTTGAGAAGAAATCTATTTTTGATGATTTTTAGTTCTTTTTAGAAAACAGTTAGAAAACAAGTGTTTTACCCAAACCCCGAAGGGCTGATGCCTTTGTCCAATCAAACAAGAACGGACTCCAGCGGCCCTTCGATGCTTGGAAGAAAACCTTGGTAGACTAAAATCATGTGTATGTCGAAAAGGGTTCTGGGTTCTAGGTCCGACTAACTCTAGTAAACTACTACCACTGACACAGTGGCGACATCCCAAACAGGAGAAAGCAAGACCTCCCGGGACCACCGTTTACCCCAAACGGTTTTCGGTACAGACAAACAATCCACTACGTCTACCAGACTCCACTCTGCTCCCAAGCACGAGTGCGAATGCATCCCACACTAAAAAGAAGTCCCGACCGCTCGGCCCACTACCCGGGCGAGGATAACACTAAGTCCAGGAATGAAGCATAAAGTGTGGATGTCTAAACATAAATAACCCTAGCCCAAGTGAGGGTTTTCTACTGGTCTGGTTACACATGCAACATATGACGGGGGTGCTAGGTCAGGTTCCAAGATAATAATAATCTAACAGGTGGTAGGAAGCAGAAGAGATCATACAATCATCAGATAAATACAAAGAATAATAACATTCAAATTCTAGCATGCTACCAAGTCCAAACACTATCATGCATGATTCTATATCAATAGAATTAGTTCCCAGCCCATAGATCCTGAAAGCAAAGCCACCCACCTGAAGATGCTAATGTCCGGAGTCGTACAGCTGAGACAACCAGGAAAATAACAACTCTATGTCCAACAGGTCGAGCACAGTCCACAATCCCTCCTGGGTACAACATAAGGCTACAGTTATACTTTAATCCCAAAATTTGCCAAGAAATACAACACTAAAATTTCAGCCGCAAAGATGCGATTATTCCACCTGCTGAATGTGCTCGAAAAATTCCAAATAAAATATCTCTGCGATCTTCGTGTCGATAGCTTCGAAACAAGTACCTGCACGCCCAAAACGGAGCCCTGTAGGCCAAGTTATAAATTCCACAGTACAGGCGCGCGAAAACATACGATCACACAACTGCAAAATCTTGCACAGATAAAAAGGAAGATGTATACCTACGGGAAGGTCATCCAAAAAATCCAAGAAAAATACTATGATGATCCTCGCGTCGAGAAGATGAAAAAAGTCTATAAGCACGTTCTGATCCGACACTCGTGCGCGGAGATCTCCTCGGATGAAGCTGCTGTCCTCACAAATCCTCACAGCAAACCAATGTCCCAGTGAGAAAAGAAAAACTCCTCGAAAAGCATGAAACCATGAAATGCAGAAAATACCAAAATCGTAGCCTTACCTGTTGCGAATCCAACAGCGAAAAAATCACTCGAAAATATGGTCGGAGTAGGCCGGGAGAGCTCGTGCACCGAAGAGCGACGGAAGAAGCACCGAAGAAAGAACGTCGCGATGCGCCAAGAAAATGAGAATCTCGAAAAGCGTGCCCCGAAAAATCCTCAAACTCTGCAGATGGAAGATACACTGCGTGAGGATCAACTTTGGTGAAGAACTCCAGCTGGTTTGAAGCTCGGAAATGCCAAAAAGACGAAGAGGAAGGGAGCTCGGGCTATTTATAGGCTCACAGAAAACATTTGGAGAAATCCCCAAAAGGTCCAAATTTTCTGGCCCACCCGAAGTTTCGGGCGCCCGAATCCGGGCGCAGAGGCGGATTACTGTAGCCGCCCGGAAAATCCTCGTGCCGCTACGTCACCCGCACAGCTGTTTGCTGTGCGGGGCGCGCCGGGAGCGGCCACGTGGCCCTCCCGGGGCCCGACGCGTGTCCCGCATAGCAAACAGCTGTGTCGGGTGCGCGAGTTGTCGCCGCGTGGCACCTACCCAGTCAAAGCGGGTAGGTGGCGCCCGCCAGTGGCAGGGCGACACATGTCCCTGCCACTGTCGCGGTCACACGTGCGGGCAGGGCGCCGCTCTGGCCGCCTGCCACGCAGGCGCCCCGAGGCGCCCGTCCGCGACCCCGTGCGCTGCGCCTCGTGAGCCCGCGAATGGCGTCACGACACGTGTCCCGTGCACCCGGTCCACGCACCCTAATTCAGGTTCCGTGGACCGCGCCGCGTGCACCGACCAACCGGGGGATGCCACGTGTCCCCCGCCCCGGTCTATGCACCGCCGCGCAAATTCTGTAGACCGCGCCTCACAAGCCAGCCAATCAGGCGGCGCCACGTGTCATGCGCCGGGCCCGTGCACCCAGCCGCGGCTCTCCGTGGACCGAGCGCTGCGGACCGGCCTATCACGGGCTGCCACGTGGCAGCCGGCGGTCCACGGCCCCTCCCATGCACCGAAATTCAGCAAAAACTTTCGGGAGTCCGTTTTTGGGCATCCGGACTCAGAATCAAACAAGCAAATAGCCGTTTTCAAGCGTTTTTCCGCGCTGAATCCAAATCCAACCTCTGTTTGGCCCAAAACAATTTTGAAAATTCGGCAAATGCAGCCGAAGGCCAATCCAGCTGTGGATATCACACAGGGTCCATCTGTGGCATCCCTTTGATGCACTATGGGCCAGATACACCAACACTAGGTGTTCTACACCACGGTTCATGGGAGAAGCAACACGGGGATCAGCGTCACCACAGATCTAGCTCGCGACTCGCTTACCTCGGTCAGAAGGATCAACAACTGGAGCAGCAGGGACAGGAGAAGAAGTCCCTGGGGAAAAGACACCACGACGGGTGTGAGAACTACTTCCCACAGTAGCTCTCAGTGGGTGCCGTCAACAAGCCCAACGGTCTGCCCACCAAGTCTACCAGAGGCAAAAAGTAACAAAAGTAGGACTGAAGGGGGAAAAGCTGGAAAGAAAAATAACTCTACAGCTACTATGCCTCTATCTAGATGCTCAAGTAGTGGAACAGATGATAATATGATGCATCTACTGACTCACAAGTATAATCACCCAATCTACACTGACTGCCTCCTTGGGTCCAGTCAAACCTGCGCCTACCTACTGCCGTTACATCCCGGAGGACCGGACTGACGTAGGGCGTCCGTAGCTGCCAAAACTGGCCCAGCCAGAGGGATTGTGTCGACAAGTCGCGATACAAAAGTAACAAATCCACCCCGGGCGTGGCTCTCGAGGGGCGCGACCCCACCGAGGAAAGGGTATCCGCGCACTCTGTCGCTCAAGTGTCACTGCAGGCTATAGTCGAAATCCACGCTCACGCTCTGAACGGAAGGACTCAATCCTCAAACATCTCGCACAACTGTCGGAGCACTCTCGACGACTCAGCTGATCAGCTCTCTCGAATCTCAAGACACTAGCAAGCTCCATCAACTCATAGGACAAACACACTGGCTGGAGATACTCCGCAGCCGGGATCGACCCACAACTCAGGGCTAACAAAACTGGTCGAACAACACTCAACGACCCGGGACCACCGTCAACCCCAACGGTTCCCAACAACACAGGACAGAAGATACTCAACGGCCCGGGACCACAGTCTACTCAACGGCTCCCCACGACAGAACATCAAACTCACAGAAGACACCAACCAGGGCCCGAAAGTTCCGGGAGACCAACACCTACAACCCTATCAACAAGAACAGGTTCCAGGCTCGGCCCCCGTGGCTTTCGTCCCGACAAGGGAACGGCCCCTAGAACCCAGACCAATCGAATCCTTTCGAGTGGGTAGAATTACAAGAAAAAGGTGATATTTGTTAATGAAACCCATTTTCACTCAACCCACGCAGGGCGAGGACTAAAAGTAGTTCCCTTTTTTAAAAACTATCTTGATTTAAGGAGAAACCCATTTTTAATGATTTTAGTTCTTTTAGGAAAAACAGCTAGAAAATAACTATTTTATACCCAAACCCCGAAGGGCTGATGCCTTTGTCCAATCAAACAAGAACAGACTTCAGCGACCCTTCGATGCTTGGAAGAAAACATCGATAGACTAAAATCATGTGTATGTCAAAAAGGTTACGGGTTCTAGGTCCAGCTAACACAAGCACACAACTGCCACTAACACAGTGGCGACAGCACAAACAGGGATACCAGACCTCCTGGGACTACCGTTTACCCAAACGGCTCCCGGTACAGATAAGCGACCCACTACAACTACCATACTCCACTCTGCTCTCAAGCATGAGTGCAAATGCATCCCACACTAAAAGAAAGTCCCGACCTCTCGGCCCACTACCCGGGCGAGGATAACACTATGTCCAGGAATGAAAGAATAGTGTGGATGTCTAAACATAAATAACCCTAGCCCAAGTGAGGGTTTTCTACTAGTCTGGTTACACATGCAACATATGACGGGGGTGCTAGGTCAAGTTCCAAGATAACCAACATTAACAGATGACAAAGAGCAAGGAGGTCACAAGGATCTCAGATAATAGAAGGAATAACAATTCCTACAATCTAACATGCCACACAAGAAATACACTATCATGTATGATCCTACATCAGTAGAATTACTGTACAGTCCATAAAACTTGGAGACAAGGCCACCCACCTGAAGAGTCGAACTGTCAGAAGTCCTACAGCTGAAAATACCAGGAAACCGCAACTTCAAGTCCAACAGGTCCAGTACTGTCCACAAACTCTCCTGGGTACAACACAAGGCTACAATTACACTTGAAACCCAAAATCTGCCAAGTATAATACACTGAAATTTCAGCCGCAAAGAAGTCGATTTTTCACCTGCAGAAAGAGCTCCAAAAATTTTGAAATAAATATCACAGCGATCCTCGCGTCGAGACCTTCGAAACGGGTACCTGCGGGTCCAAATCCGAGCACCGTAGGCCAAGTTACAAATTCCACAGTATCGGTGCGCAAAATCCCAAAACCATACAACTGTAAACTCTTGTACAGATAAAAAGGAAAATGTATACCTTCGGGTAGGTCTCCAAAAATTCCAAAACAAATACTATGATGATCCTCGCGTCGAGTAGATGAAAAAAGTCTACAAGCACGTCTGGATCCGAGACTCGTGCGCGGAGATCTCCTCAAAACAAGGCGCTGCCCTCACAAAATCTCACAGCAAAAATAGGTCCCAGAGAGCACGGAAAATCTCCTCGATAAACGCGAAACGAGAAAATGTGGAAGAAACTAAAATCGTAGCCTTACCTGTCGTGGATCCAACGGCGAAGAAATCGCTCGAAAAGGTGGTCGGAGTAGGCCGGGGGAGCTCGCGCACCGAAACGCGACGAAGGGGAACACCAATGAACGAGCGTCGCACCGCGCCGTAAAAAAATAGAAACCTCGGGAAGCGTGCCACATAAAATCTTCAAACTCTGCAGATGGATGCAGCACACGAAGGGGAACAACTTTGTAGAAGACGTCGAGGTGAGAAGAGGCTCCAAAATGCAGAAAAGACGAAGAAGAAGCCGCTCGGATTGCTTAAATAGGCTCCTGAAACAATTCGAGAAATGCCGAATTTGTCCCGGTTTCCGGGCGCCCGAAATGATTCGGGCTGCTACAGTGTTGGGCCCGGCCCAACACTGTTCACGCCCGAATCGCCCAGAGGCTTCCACGTCGCCCACAAAACAGCGGACAGCCATGCGGAGCCATCCCCCGCACGACACGTGGCCCAACGGGGAGCCGAAACGTGGCGGCACTCCCGGTCAACGCGTGCCTGGCGCGCCCACGTGCGCGCGCCAGCGTCGCCTGCGCACCCTGCCAGGCACGCGCCCCGAGGCGAGCCGCACCAGCTCGGTGCACCGAGCGCGCTACACCGCACCAACCACACGCCGCCACGTGTCACCCTCCGGTCCACCGTACACCGCATTTTTCCCCGTGGACCGCGCCTGCTGCGCCGGCCAACCGGGAGCCGCCACGTGGCCCGCGCCCGGGTGCACGCTCCCGCTGTGGACCGAGCGGCTGCGCCTCAGCCGGCCGCCGCGCTCCGCGGCCCGCCGCCGCCGCCGCCGCCTCTCCGGCCGCCGGAACAGTACCAAGCCGCCTCGAAATCCGTGCTTTCACGTTCGGGCCCCGAAAAATGCAAGTGAATAGTCCATTTTCATCGTTTTCGCGTGCTGAATCCAAATCCGGTGTCCGATTTGCCAAAATCCAACTCTAAAAATTGCCGAAGGCATCCAGAAAGATGTTCTTTTATCCAAACTTCGCCCTGAGTCCAAATTTGACATCCGAGTCGCACGAAACCACTTCTAAACACTCGACGGGTCCTCCAATTACCCATGTGATCCTTTTTGAGCCCGAAGTCCACCACTTGTGTCCAAATTGCGCACTAACTCCAACGAGACACCACGCAGGCCACCGAAAACTGCCAAACAACCAGAAAACTCAACGCGGGGATCCGGGTCCTCACAGCGTGATTAACACCGGGATGCCGTTAAACCGACGATTTTGCCGATTTACGGATCGATAATCAATTTCTGCTCAACGAGAGCCGTTGGTTCCCTAACGAAAAGCTCATAGATCATGGACACACAGTCCAAGATAGCACGTGAGGTTACAATTGCGTTTAGACCCCTAGGGTTTTCTTAAATTGCTAAACTACGTGCCTTTTAGAGCCATTTTCGCTCGTATTAATTATCGGTGTATCATTTTAACGAACCGTCACCACCAGTAGGTGGCCCTCAACTTGCTGGACACCGTGCTCATCATTTGGAAGCAACACGAATCCCAAGGAAAACTTTGGCCCATGATTTTCTTTACTAACATAGGCTGAATGGCATTTTTTAATTTTTCACTCGACCATTTCCATTTTTAAGGTGAGCATTGCGTTCAGTGACCTCAAATTAGCCAGAAGCTCACTGTCGCGAAGTTTCTAGGTCACTTAAACAGCCCCTTAGCCAATTTTACCTCTTTAAGGCTCTAATTACTAAATCTTCAAAAACTGCTTGTGCCAACCCTAAACCAACTTGAGCATCTTGCTCGGGACACCACAGAGGCTCAAGGGCTTGCTCATGAGCAACCCAGAAGCTGCTGAATCTACAGATCCAAGTCACCTTGCTATCTAATGGCCTTAGCATACTCCACACATCAATCCACACAACCATCTTTGGATCTGAAGTGAGCATCAAGCTCAAGGAATCATGTGGAGTAATATGATGACTTGCTGGATGATCAACAACTAGCCAGAATTTATTTGGGCTCTCTCCGGCATTTCTCCGAACACTTGGTGGGCATCTTTGCACAACGCACAACCCAACCTATTCAAGATAGCAACTATGGAAAACTTGGTTAGAGAAGGTAAATACTGGTTGGAAAAGCATCAAAAGGTGGCAAGATCTCTTCCCAACCAAGCTCGGGCAACCCATGCACCATTGTTGGCCGTGGAGAAGAAACTCGGGCAACAATGGTCGCATCAGTTGTGGATTACCATTTAAAGGCTCTGGGTTACATACAACAGTACCAATAGCTTCTAGAGGTTAAATAGAGAAGGTCTGGGCAAGCCACAACCTTCGGCGTGCACTAGATGGCCGACCGCCATTAACGAGCTCAAGCTCGGGTCATCCATGGCAACTCCTATTTTGGGCTGCATGGATGCCATGCAAACGCACGGTTGGTCCCTAAATGGTTTTAGGAAGCTTCTCGGCCAAGTGGCCGGAGGTGGGGAGCGAGCCGGCGCCGGAGCAAAAAGTTCGGCCAAACTGCAATAACCCGAAAACTAGGGTTTCGATCTGCGACGCGCTCACACGACCAAACTCCCTCAAATTTTGTGGAGATGATCCTCAGGTCCTACAGTCCAAACCTACCATTTTGGTTCGGCGTTTGGGCCAGCGGTTGCGATGCACGGCCGCGGCGGAGCCTTCCTAGGGTTCCGGCGAAGAACTTTCCTCCACCGGCAACCGGGGACATCCCAAGAGCTGGGACTTGGCGTGGGTCATGCTCAGAGCCTACAGAGCTCACTTCCAAGGGTCTCGGGTGCTACAACACAGAGTGATGGAAGATCTAACCTCGTCAGAGTTGGAGAAGAAAAGGAAGAAGCCAGTTCTCCTCCCCCGCGTCGCGCAGCCACCCAGCTTCCTCGGGCTTGCTCCCAGAAAGCAGGTGAACACTCCAGAAGGCACAAGCTTGAGGTTGGGGTTCCTTGTGCACACCCTTCTCTTCCTCTCTCACTCTCGGGTTCTCTCAATGGTGGTGTCCCCTCGGCCACCCCCAGCACTTTATGACTTGGTGGAGTGAATTAGAGGAGTGAGGGGAGCCCAAATATCAAGTGTGGCCCCTCGTGCACCCACCAAAGAATACCCCATCTTTGCCTTTAATGCATGGTTTTGTGAAAATTTCGGTTTAGTTCCCACCACAACCAACCATTTACCCTAAGGCCCCTACTGTAGATCCATTTTGCATCTAGATACCTCACAATTAAATCTCAATTAATTCGGTACATAAAATATAGGGTTTTTTGCGAAAATACCCGCTTTTTCGGCGTCTTTCTCGTATTTCGAGATGCATGGGTCGTCAAATTGAAAAACGGACTTCGCCACAACGCCCGGCTCGTCGAGACCTTTCAAGTAGCGTATTTGCTTTCTTGATTCGGTGCTCCTGGAAACTCTCTGGCCATAATATACAGTGAATTTTACTATTGGGCACGCATTCTGATGCACTAGGGTCGCCAAATGTGAATTCTGTCAGTGCCATTGCGTTCAGAACGTCGAATTTAGTTAGAATCGACTACTTATACCGCTATGTTCTGACTTCGGACAGTGAATCGGCCGACGTTTGGTCCAGAGGGGACCGAAATCAGGGGTACTATTCACAACTTAAGTTGTGGGCCCCGCTTTTCTTCGCTGCTTTGAGGAAGATCTGACCGTTGGATCGAAAACATGTGAATATCAATCTTTCTTGTTTCGACGAGACGGTCGCACTGGTGATCTCAGATTTTCGATATCAGACTCCGATCAAAAGTCGATATTTTTGGGCCACATTTACACTATTAATAATCTATTTCTGCTAATCAAATAATCCAGAAAATTATTTAAAATTAATTTCGGTTTCAAAAATCATGGTTACTGCACCATCCCCCTTTAAAATCTAGTACACAAGCCCGGAGCATATCCTCTAAAATCTGAATCACTCGCTCCGACTGTCCATCACTTTGGGGATGAAATGTTGTACTAACACTGAGCTTTGTTCCCATTGCCTGCTATAGACTTTTCCAAAAGTTTGACACGAAGCGAGTATCCCTGTCCGACGTAATCATAACCGGAACCCCATGTAGTCTCACTATCTCATCAATGTACAACTGCGCCAAGCGCTCTCATGACCTAGTATGTATAGGCATGAAATGTGACGACTTTGTCAACCGATCTACCACGACCCAGATTGCGTCATGACCAAGCTGTGATCGTGGAAGTCCCGTGACAAAGTCCATGGTGATCCACTGCCACTTCCACTGTGGAATTGGAAGTGGTTGTAATTTTTCCGCAGGCCGTTGGTGCTCAGCTTTGACCTGCTAACACACAAAATAGTGTGCTACAAACAAGTCACATCCTCCTTCATTTTTGACCACCAAAACGTTTGTTTCAGATCCTTGTACATCTTTGTCCCTCCGGGGTGAACGGTGTAAGGCGTCCGATGTGCTTCGATCAAAATTTTCTCTTTCAACTCCGGCTGATCCGGAACACACAACTGATCTCGAAACCGAATCGAGTAATTCTCTCCATTGGTGAAGTCGTCGTCCTGACCCGAAGTAACCCGGCTACGAACGCGCTGAAACTCCACATCCGACCTCTGTCCCTCGCGAATACGCTCCATCAAGATTGGTCTAACCTCCATGGTAAACAACCGTGATACTGTGCCCCGAGTACAACCTCTAAACCCATCCTTTGAAACTCCGCAATCAAATTCCCTTGCTGTGTAACCGACTCCAAAGTCAAGCTCTCAATTGGAGCTTTTTTGCTCAACGCATCCGCCACTACGTTTGCCTTTCTCGGGTGGTAGTGACTAGACAAATCGTAGTCTTTCAGGAGCTCCAACCAATGTCTCTGCCGGAGGTTTAACTCCTTTTGAGTAAACAAATACTTCAAACTTTGGTGATCCGTATACAACTCACAATATGCTCCATACAAATAGTGCCTCTAAAGTTTCAACGCAAAGACCACTGCTGCCAGCTCGAGATCATGGATAGGGTAGTTCCTCTCATAATCCTTGAGTTGCCTTGATGCATACACTATCACTCTGTCCTGTTGCATCAAGACACACCCGAGTCCCACCCGTGATGCATCACAGTATACCACAAAATCCTCTCCCGGTCTAGGTAGGGCTAAGACCGGTGCCTGTGTCAATTTACCCTTAAGTTCCTCAAAGTTCTCCTGACACTGCGGCGTCCAAATGAACTTTTCACCCTTCCGGGTCAGCCGGTTTAATGGCAATGCGATCTTAGAGAAACCCTCTACAAATCGCCTATAGTACCCGGCCAAACCTAGAAAGCTGCGATCTTAGTAACTGCAGTCGGTCTCGGCCAATCCAAAACTAATGTTACCTTCTTTGGGTCCACTACAATCCCTGAAGTTGTGATAATATGTCCCAAAAAGGCAACCTCCCGAAGCTAAAACTCACACTTCTTGAGTTTTGCATAAAGTCCCTATTTTTTATGAGTCTGAAGTACAATCCTCAAATGATCCTTGTGCTCCTCATCGGTACGCGAGTAAATCAGGATGTCATCGATAAAGATCACCACAAACTGATCCATATAAGGTCTGAATACTCTGCTCATCATATCCATGAATGCTGTCGGTGCATTTGTCAGTCCAAAAGGCATGACGGTGAACTCATAATGTCCATACCGGGGTCCTGAATGCGGTTTTACGAACGTCTGTTCCTTTTACCCTAAGTTGATGATATCCAGATTGCAAGTCAATTTTTTGAGAAAACAGTGGCTGTCACGCCCCGGGTGTAAACCAGAACCCGGGCCCGTCTACAGATCCGCCGTGCACACGGTATTTCCCGCGTACACGAGGCGTCGGTAACCTGCTCAGATAGAAGAAATAATAAAAGAGCATAAAATCATAGCTGAACTAAAAACTACAACATCTCAGACCAAAGCTGAAAATAAAGTACAGAACGACTGTAAATAAATACAAGTACTCTCCCAGCTCACCACAAATATACAACCAGCTGGCTAACGCCAGACCCAAAAGAGAGTACAAAAGACTGTCTGAGAAGATAAGGGTACATCAAAAGTCCAGCGAGCTACTGTCGGGTGGATTCTCTATCTAGTCCGCCATCCTCTTACCTCGATCAGTTGCTGATGACCCAGCAACTCCCGCAGAAGACTCTGCAAAACAAAGGGAGAAAAACAAGGAAAGGACGATGGGGGTAAGAACTACTATAAAAACAGTAGCCTCCCCTAGTGGGTAAAGCCTCAACTCAGACATGCCCACTAGGTCTACCAGAGGCAAAAGGGGAGAAAAGATGGTAAGCTATAAAGATAACTACAGATGAGAATGCTACCACAAGTATGCCTCTAAAATGCCGAGCTAAAAGAATAGCTAAATGTATGCGTCAATACATGAATGCCTGCCTGAATAAACCCAATCGATAGACCAGTAATCACTGGTACTGCCTGCTCTGCTGTCGAACTCCAGATCTCAATCGCGGGATACAGACCGACTTCGGACCGGTACGGTCGCATCCCAAAGTAAGTAACAAGATCGGCATCGAACCGTCCGATCGCACACAAAAATAACAGACCGGCATCGATCCGTCCAGTCGCACACTCCGGAGTGGCACTCGAGGGGAGCGACCCACACGAGTAAAGTTACTCAGTCATCAGTATCACAAGTATCTCTGTATCGAGTATCACTGTAGCAGGACTGGATCATGACAATGATCGAAGTGGGGAAAACCCCCCACCCACTAAAGATAACTCGCTCCCCCAATCTAATGCAGCTCAATAAGTGGAAACTCCGTCCACTAAAGGAGTCCTATCCCCAATCTGATGCATAAGTAAACATCCGGTCAACCGCCCAATGTCCGCGATTGCCGCAATAACCCGAAACCCCAATCTGGTATGACACACTCACTCAACAAACCCGGCTACACTATCCTACATCCCTGCTCAACCCGAGCAATACCCCAAAGCCTCAAATGAAAGGAGAAAAGAATAATAGACAGGGTTTCTCCTAAGTCAATTCCAGCATGATAGTGTAGCAGAAAAAGTGGCCTATCTAGATATCCATACAAGCATGCAAATGTCCTCATCTAGAATAGAAGGAAAAGCGTCCAACAATGCACTCACATATAATACATCATAAAGTCCCAATATACCAATCTGTTCACGTGGATAACATGATATAACAATGAACTCCAATACCAATGTCTCAAAGTGATGATCCCTTCTTGCATAATACACTAAGTACTAACATACAACTGATCATGCTGTTCCAGATAAATAAACACTTTAACAGGAGTGATTATAGCATAATGATCATGTTCCAATACCATTGTCTCAATTCTATGGATAGGCTATCAATTAAGTGATCCCTGTTTGCATGCTAGGTTATAAATATTTGATCAACAATTTCTAACATCGGGTTATTCTGATATTCCTAGTGAGCATACCAAAGAAGAGGGATACAACAACCACCCACCTGAAACGCTAACTGTCCAAATCCCAACAGCTAAAAATACCAGATAAAACCAATCTCTCGCTCCAACAAGTCCAGCAACACCCGTAACTCTCCTGGGCACAATACAAAGTTCACCATTACACATACATTCCAAAAACTGCTCTCACAATCACATACAACAACAGTCCCAAAGATGCTTAATTTTTACCTGCTGAAAATGCCCAAAAAATTCCCGGAAAATATCACAGCGATCCTCGCATCGATACCTTCGAAACGGCTGCTTGCACGCCCAAATCTGAGTTCGGTAAGTCAAGATAAAAATTCGGCAAGGTGGTACCCTCAAACAACAAAACTGTAAAAAGACTGTACACTGTTCACAGAGAACACAGGGAATTTCACCTCGAAATAAATCTCTGAAAATTCCAAGAAAAATACGAGTGCGTTCCTTGCGATCCGTAGATGAAAAAGTTGTACAAGCTCGTTTCCGTCTGACGCTCGTGCGCAAAGATACGGCCAAAATACTCCGATGCTGTCCTCACAATCCTCACAGAAAAAGGGGTCACATTAATGCCTCGGGATCCGTGCCAAGGAGTCAAAATGACACTGCGCGATCAAAAAGAAAGTTGAAGTCCTACCTGTTAGGAGACTGTCGGCGCAAGAATCGTCAAAAACGAGTGTCGGGGTAGCCCAGGGAAGCCTTCACACTGCTGCTGCGACGAAGAAGAACCCAAGAAAAGCAACGTCGCACTGCACCGTAAAAACTAGAACCTCGGGATGCGTGCACCAAAAATCCTGAAACTTTGCAGGATGATCAAGCAATAAGAGAGGAAAATTTCATCTTAAGGGTGCTCGGGTAGAAGGTGTGTGGGCTGAGAGAAAAAAGGCAAAGAAGAAGGCTCGGGCAGGTATTTATAGTGTTGGAGGAACAAATGGAAAAATTCCCATTTTGTCCCAAGTTTCGAGCGCGCACAGTGCGGCCCGGCCCGGCCCGCGCGGTTTCGAGCGCGCACAGTGCGGCCCGGCCCGCCGATTTCGGGCGCGCACAATGCGGCCCGGCCCGCCGGTTTCGGGCACGCACAGTGCGGCCCGGCCCACTTCGCGCCGTTGGACGGGATCCGCTGCTTCGTCCGACCCGCCTCGGGGCCCGCCACGTGTCGCCGAACAGGCGGCAGCCGTGCAAGCCGCGCCCATAGCCGCCACGCGTCCCCGCCCGAGGTCAACGCGGTGGGTGGCGCTGCCCACCTGCCCCACCTGCCCGCCCGTACGGCCAACTGCCCCCGCGCCTGCCCCCGCGCGTGCGTGGACCGCGCGCCTGTGGACCCGCCAATCCGGGGCTGCCATGTGGCGCGCCCCGGTCCACGGCTCCCCGCGCGCTCTCGTGGACCGAGCGCACGTGGGCCGCCCAAACACGCGCTGCCACGTGTACACCCGCCGGTCCACGCCCCCAACGGTGCACCCCGGACACTACCCAAGACTTCCGTGGACCCAGCCGCGTGCGCCGGCCAATCCGGTGGTGCCACGTGGCACCCCCGCCGGTCCACGGCTCCCCCATGCACCAGAAATCCAATAAATTTTCCGGGAGTCCTTTTTGGGCATCCGGACTCAGAATTTAGCAAACAAAAAGCCATTTTCAAGCGTTTTTCCGCGCTGAATCCGAATCCAACCTCTGTTTGGCCTAAAACCTTTTCTAAAATCCGGCAAAAGCAGCCGAAGGCCAACACAACAACCAAAAGTTCACAGGGTCCATCTGTGGCATCCCTTTGATGCACTATGGGCAAAATACACCATCAACAAGTGTATACACAGTGGATTCACGAGAAAAAGTTGCTTGGGGTTCTCGGGCCCTACATCCTCCCCCTCTAAAAAAAAGTTTCGTCCCCGAAACAAGGAAATACAAGGCAGACGTACCTCAATCAGAAGCCTCGAACAAGAAGGAGTAGGCATCTCTCATCTCTGTCTCCAGCTCCCAAGTAGCCTCTCGCTCCTCGTGATTGCTCCACAAGATCTTCACATACGGAATGGCCCGATTGCGCAATTCCCTTACCTCACGAGCAAAAATCCGCAACGGGCGCTCCTCGTAGACCAAGTCCTCGTCGATCTCTAACAAAGTGAAGTCAATCACGTGCGACGGGTCAAAAACATATCTCCTCAGAGCTGAGACGTAGAAGACATCATGAACTCCGGCCAGGCGTGGGGGTAAGGCAACTCTGTAAGCCACAGGACCAACTCTGCCAAGTACCTCAAAGGGTCCAATATAGCGGGGACTGAGCTTCCCCCGCACTCCAAATCTCCGGACCCCTTTCGAGGGCGAGACCTTCAAGAAGACATGATCACCCACCTGAAACTCTAGGTCTCGCCGTCGAGTATCGGCGTAGCTCCTTTGACGATTCTGGGCTGTCTCAAGATGTCTACGAACAACTCTGACTTTCTCCTCAGCCTCCAAAAGTAAATCCGGTCCCAAAGTCCTCTTCTCACCCACGTCACTCCAATACAAGGGCGACCGACACTTGCGTCCATACAACGCCTCAAACGGAGCCATCTGAATGCTCGCCTGATAGCTGTTGTTGTACGCAAACTCGACCAATGATAAGTGTCGGTACCACCCTCCTCCAAAATCCATCACGCACGCTCTCAACATATCCTTTGGGGTCTGTATGGTGCGCTCAGACTGTCCATCGGTCTGTGGGTGGAAAGCGGTGCTAAACCTGAGCTGAGTCCCCAATGCTGACCGTAAACTCCCCCAAAAGCGCGACACGAATCTCGGGTCCCTATCTGACACAATCGAAGCAGGTACACCGTGCAGCCTGACTACCTCATCCAAATACAACTGTGCCAGGCGCTCCAACGACCAAGTCATCTGAACAGGCAAGAAATGTGCAGACTTGGTGAGTCTATCCACGATAACCGAAATTGCATCAGCTCCGCTCTGCGCCCTCGGCAGTCCAGTAACAAAATCCATAGTAACGTGGTCCCACTTCCACTCGGGAATTGGAAGACTCTGCAACTTGCCAGCCGGAACCCGGTGCTCTGCCTTCACTTGCTGGTAGGTTAAACAATGAGCTACGAATCTCCCAATGTCCCGCTTCATTCCGGGCCACCAAAAATATGCCTTGAGGTCCTTATACATCTTAGTACCACCAGGATGAATGGTATAAGGTGTGTAATGGGCCTCCCTCGAAATCTGGTCTCTAATCTCATGATCCATAGGCACACATGCTCGGTCCCTGTACCGCAGTACTCCCAAGCTATCCACAGAAAAATCCCCTGTCTGATTTACCTGAATCTGCGATCTAATCCTCTCCAAGTGGGGGTCCTCACTCTATGTGTCTCTAATCCTGTCCAACAGAGTGGGCTGCAAGACCATAGACATGAGTCTAGCAGAGACCCCAGGGGATACCACCTCTATCTGTAGCCGCCTCATCTGCTCGACCAATGGCGCCTGCTGCGAGATCATCAGACTCAGACTCGTCCTTCTACTCAAAGCATCTGCCACAACATTGGCCATGCCGGGATGATAAAGGATACTCAAATCATAATCCTTTAACAATTCCAACCACCGGCGTTGCCTCAAGTTCAGCTCCTTCTGAGTGAACAGATACTTTAAGCTTTTATGATCCGTGTAGATCTCACAATGCTCACCATACAAATAATGCCGCCACAACTTCAGAGCAAACACCACCGCTGCCAGCTCAAGATCGTGAGTAGGGTAATTTTTCTCGTAGTCCTTTAATTGCCGTGAAGCATAGGCAATTACCCTACCATGCTGCATCAACACACATCCCAGACCACTGTGAGAGGCGTCGCTGTAGATCACGACCCCTTCTCCCATAACCGGGAGAGCCAAGATCGGAGCGGTCATCAATCTCTGCTTCAGCTCCTCAAAACTGCTCTGGCAAGTCTCGCTCCAATTAAACTTAACCCCTTTCCTGGTCAGACGTGTGAGGGGAGAGGAAAGCTTCGCAAAGCCTTCCACAAATCGCCGATAGTAGCCAGCCAATCCAAGAAAGCTCCGTACCTCGGTGATAGTTGTCGGCCTCGGCCAATCTCGAATAGTATCCACATTGGCCGGATCAACCGCCACTCCTGCAGCTGAAACAATGTGGCCCAGAAAGGCAGTGCAACCTCTGCTCAACATCCACCTAGCCTTCGCCGAAGAAATAGTCGTTGCGAACTGCGTGCTCTGGCAACCTCTGAAGATGAACTCCTCCTGTCCTGGCTCGCGGAGAGTCGCCGTCCTCTCTCTGCAGTCGATAGTGGCATACCGCGACAACCAATCCATCCCTAATACCACACCAAAATCTTGGAGCTGCCGCAAGACAAACAAGTCTGCCAGCAAGATCCAAGACTCCAACAGTACTAGCAAGCCACACAACACTCCTCGACATGCAAAACATAATCAGGAATCCGAACCTCTAATGCATGTGATAAGGACTCGATCTCTAAACCATGAAGGGATGCAAATGCTAGACTAATGAAATAATGAGATGCTCCAGTGTCGAATAAAGTGCGAGTCCTAATACCAAAAAGTAAGATAATACCTGCCACCACCAGGTCGGCCGCTGAAGAGTCCGCTAACTGGGCGGCATATACCCGCCCGCTCGGTGCTGGAGGTCGAAAATCGGTAGGATATGAAGAAGACGGCCTGCTCGCTGGAGCATAAGGCCGCTGAGCTGGTGGCCGCTGCTGAGGCGAAAGAGGAGCCGACGCCGAAGAAGGTGCCGATGAAGGAGAAAGGGGGCAGGTAGCTCGCACATGCCCAGGCTGTCCGCATCGAAAACATCGACCCCACCTCAAGTCACATTTATCTGACGGGTGCTGCCCCCTGCAGAAAACACACCTGTCTGACGGTCGGATCTGCCTCGGCTGTGATCTCTGCTGCTGATGCTGCTGCTGATGCTGCGGCGGTCTCTGGGGTCCACCAGGCCCTCGCCTCTCTGAACGCCCACGACCATGAGACTGGGGCCGTGGCGGTAGAGGTGGTCTCCATGAACTGGCCTGTCCCCCGTCATCAGGGGTCGGTCGCTTCCTGTCGGAACTCTGCGCGACCGCGGCCCTCCGTCTAGCTACCACCTGACCTCCTCTCTCCACCCACTGTGCATGCTCTGCGGCCGCCTCGAGGGTCTGAAATCTCTGGCATGCACTAATGTGTAAATCTCTGGATGGAGGCCTGCCTCGAATAACTCCACCTGGTGGGGACCATCACGAGCGACGAAAGGCACACAGTTGAGCAACTCCAGGAACTCCTGAAAATAAGCCTGAGCCAATCGGTCGCCCTGCTGGAGGTTCTTCAAATCATCCTCCAATTTCCTCTTCACGCTAGTCGAAAAGTAGGTATCCAGTACCATTCGTCGAAACTCATCCCACGGTAGCTGTCGGGTAATCCGGAACTCTAGTGGCTCTAACCGTTGCCACCAAGCATCTGCATCACCATCCAAACAGTGCACCGCCATGTGCACACGGTACCTCGGATCGATGAAAAAGTCCCGAAAAAGCTTCTCCATCGCTAAAAGCCATCTCCTAACATCCCAAGGCTGTCCATCCCGCCCTGAAAACCTAGGCGGGCCCCGCCGGACAAACTTGAAGAGTTTGTCGGCAATGTCCTGCTCCTCCTCCGCAGTCAAAGGCTGAATAGCTCCTAGAGCCCCGCTACTAGAAGATGGCGCCGAAGGCACAGAAGGTGCAACAGGAGGCACAGGGGCCTCAGGAACAGCCGGGGGTGGTGCCTCTCTCCGGGCAAGGAACTGGTCCATCCTCTGCTCCTGTCGGCGCTGACCCTCCGCCAACTGGGCCACCAAGGCCCTCAACTCGCTAAGCTCAGAGGGTCTGGACTGCTCTGGCTCGTCAGAGGGTGAAGGGGCACCCCGAGTAGAAATCCGGCGTCGAGGAGGCATCCTGCCACAAGAAACCAAACATCAGCAACAAAACCCCACACAACCCAATCCAGCGAAAGTCAAAAGACATCCCCCTATTTCTGTAACCTTATGTTGTCTGCAGCCAACATAATGGTTCAACAGAAATAGACTATGTCGATCCCTCTTCATTCACAGGAAGAGTCAACTATAAAAACCACCGACTTTCGCAAAATATCACGCCACTCACGCCCTATCATCCTAGGGTCTGTCCAAAAGCCTAGGGTTTCCTAAGTCCCAACTGACCTATCCCTAAGCTCTGATACCACCTAATCTGTCACGCCCCGGGTGTAAACCAGAACCCGAGCCCGTCTACAGGTCCGCCGTGCACACGGTATTTCCCGCGTACACGAGGCGTCGGTAACCTGCTCAGATAGAAAAAATAATAAAAGAGCATAAAATCAGAGCTGAACTAAAAACTACAACATCTCAGACCAAAGCTGAAAATAAAGTACAGAACGACTGTAAATAAATACAAGTACTCTCCCAGCTCACCACAAATATACAACCAGCTGGCTAACGCCGGACCCAAAAGAGAGTACAAAAGACTGTCTGAGAAGATAAGGGTACATCAAAAGTCCAGCTAGCTACTGTCGGGTGGATTCTCTATCTAGTCCGCCATCCTCTTACCTCGATCAGTTGCTGACGACCCAGCAACTCCCGCAGAAGACTCTGCAAAACAAAGGGAGAAAAACAAGGAAAGGACGATGGGGGTAAGAACTACTATAAAAATAGTAGCCTCCCCTAGTGGGTAAAGCCTCAACTCAGACATGCCCACTAGGTCTACCAGAGGCAAAAGGGGAGAAAAGGTGGTAAGCTATAAAGATAACTACAGATGAGAATGCTACCACAAGTATGCCTCTAAAATGCCGAGCTAAAAGAATAACTAAATGTATGCGTCAATACATGAATGCCTGCCTGAATAAACCCAATCGATAGACCAGTAATCACTGGTACTGCCTGCTCTGCTGTCGAACTCCAGATCTCAATCGCGGGATACATACCGACTTCGGACCGGTACGGTCGCATCCCAAAGTAAGTAACAGATCGGCATCGAACCGTCCGATCGCACACAAAAATAACAGACTGACATCGATCCGTCCAGTCGCACACTCCGGAGTGGCACTCGAGGGGAGCGACCCACACGAGTAAAGTTACTCAGTCATCAGTATCACAAGTATCTCTGTATCGAGTATCACTGTAGCAGGACTGGATCATGACAATGATCGAAGTGGGGAAAACCCCCCACCCACTAAAGATAACTCGCTCCCCCAATCTAATGCATCTCAATAAGTGGAAACTCCGTCCACTAAAGGAATCCTATCCCCAATCTGATGCATAAGTAAACATCCGGTCAACCGCCCAATGTCTGCGATTGCCGCAATAACCCGAAACCCCAATCTGGTATGACACACTCACTCAACAAACCCAGCTACACTATCCTACATCCCTGCTCAACCCGAGCAATACCCCAAAGCCTCAAATGAAAGGAGAAAAGAATAATAGACAGGGTTTCTCCTAAGTCAATTCCAGCATGATAGTGTAGCAGAAAAAGTGGCCTATCTAGATGTCCATACAAGCATGCAAATGTCCTCATCTAGAATAGAAGGAAAAGCGTCCAACAATGCACTCACATATAATACATCATAAAGTCCCAATATACCAATCTGTTCACGTGGATAACATGATATAACAATGAACTCCAATACCAATGTCTCAAAGTGATGATCCCTTCTTGCATAATACACTAAGTACTAACATACAACTGATCATGCTGTTCCAGATAAATAAACAATTTGACAGGAGTGATTATAGCATAATGATCATGTTCCAATACCATTGTCTCAATTCTATGGATAGGCTATCAATTAAGTGATCCCTGTTTGCATGCAAGGTTATCTTTGATCAACAATTTCTAACATCGGGTTATTCTGATATTCCTAGTGAGCATACCAAAGGAGAGGGATACAACAACCACCCACCTGAAACGCTAACTGTCCAAATCCCAACAGCTGAAAATACCAGATAAAACCAATCTCTCGCTCCAACAAGTCCAGCAACACCCGTAACTCTCCTGGGCACAATACAAAGTTCACCATTACACATACATTCCAAAAACTGCTCTCACAATCACATACAACAACAGTCCCAAAGATGCTTAATTTTTACCTGCTGAAAATGCCCAGAAAATTCCCAGAAAAATATCACAGCGATCTTCGCGTCGATACCTTCGAAACGGCTGCTTGCACGCCCAAATCTGAGTTCGGTAAGTCAAGATAAAAATTCGGCAAGGTGGTACCCTCAAACAACAAAACTGTAAAAAGACTGTACACTGTTCACAGAGAACACAGGGAATTTCACCTCGAAATAAATCTCTAAAAATTCCAAGAAAAATACGAGTGCGTTCCTTGCGATCCGTAGATGAAAAAGTTGTACAAGCTCGTTTCCGTCTGACGCTCGTGCGCAAAGATACGGCCAAAATACTCCGATGCTGTCCTCACAATCCTCACAGAAAAAGGGGTCACATTAATGCCTCGGGATCCGTGCCAAGGAGTCAAAATGAGACTGCACGATCAAAAAGAAAGTTGAAGTCCTACCTGTTAGGAGACTGTTGGCGCAAGAATCGTCAAAAACGAGTGTCGGGGTAGCCCAGGGAAGCCTTCACACTACTGCTGCGACAAAGAAGAACCCAAGAAAAGCAACGTCGCACTGCGCCGTAAAAACCAGAACCTTGGGATGCGTGCACCAAAAATCCTCAAACTTTGCAGGATGATCAAGCAATAAGAGAGAAAAATTTCATCTTTAGGGTGCTCGGGTAGAAGTTGTGTGGGCTGAGAGAAAAAAGGCAAAGAAGAAGGCTCGGGCGGTATTTATAGTGCTGGAGGAACAAACGGGAAAATTCCCATTTTGTCCCAAGTTTCGGGCGCGCACAGTGCGGCCCGGCCCGACCCGCGCGGTTTCGGGCGCGCACAGTGCGGCCCGGCCCGACGGTTTCGGGCGCGCACAGTGCGGCCCGGCCCACTTCGCGCCGTCGGACGGGATCCGCTGCTTCGTCCGACCCGCCTCGGGGCCCGTCACGTGTCGCCGAACAGGCGGCAGCCGTGCAAGCCGCGCCCGCAGTCGCCACGCATCCCCGCCCGAGGTCAACGTGGTGGGTGGCGCCCGCGAACCAGCGGGCGCCACGTGGCGCTGCCCACCTGCCCCACCTGCCCGCCCGTACGGCCAACTGCCCCCGCGCCTGCCCCCGCGCGTGCGTGGACCACGCGCCTGTGGACCCGCCAATCCGGGGCTGCCATGTGGCGCGCCCCGGTCCACGGCTCCCCGCGCGCTCTCGTGGACCGAGCGCACATGGGCCGCCCAAACACGCGCTGCCACGTGTACACCCGCCGGTCCACGCCCCCCAACGGTGCACCCCGGACACTACCCAAGACTTCCGTGGACCCAGCCGCGTGCCCCGGCCAATCCGGTGGCGCCACGTGGCACCCCCGCCGGTCCACGGCTCCCCCATGCACCAGAAATCCAATAAATTTTCTGGGAGTCCGTTTTTAGGCATCCGGACTCAGAATTTAGCAAATAAAAAGCCATTTTCAAGCGTTTTTCCGCGCTGAATCCGAATCCAACCTCTGTTTGGCCTAAAACCTTTTCTAAAATCTGGCAAAAGCAGCTGAAGGCCAACACAACAACCAAAAGCTCACAGGGTCCATCTGTGGCATCCCTTTGATGCACTATGGGCCAAATACACCATCAACAGGTGTATACACAGTGGATTCACGGGAAAAATCTGCATGGGGTTCTGGGGCCCTACAGTGGCTCCTTGCATTTGATCAAATAAATCATCAATTCGGGGTAAGGAAAACTTGTTCTTTATCGTAACTTTATTCAATTCCTGGTAATCAATGCACAACCTCAAACTGCCATCCTTTTTTCTTACAAACAAAACTAGTGCTCCCCAAGGAGAAACACTTAGTCTCACAAAGCCCTTGGCCAACAAATCCTCCAATTGTGCCTTGAGCTCTTTCAATTCCACAAATGCCATACGACAAGGTGCCTTTGAAATTGGTAAGGTGCCGGGAACAAGATCTATGGTGAACTCAATCTCCCTCTCTGGTGGCATCCCGGGCAACTCATCTGGAAACACATCTTGAAACTCGCTCACCACTGGTATATCCATAACTAACGGTGTAGGTCGCATAATCAAATCCACAAAAGCCAAGTAAGCTGAACAACCACCCTAAATCAAACTCCTCGCCCGAGTAGCGGAGATGAAAGTCGCAAAATACGTGCTCTTGCTCGTCTGGAAAATAAGTTCCAGGTGTCCAGGTTCTTGCAACCGCACCTCCCAATTTTCACAGTCAATGACTGCAAAGTGTCGAGTCAACCAGTCCATGCAAAGTACCAAATCAAACTCTCGAATCGGGATAACCACAAGATCCATCGGGCATACACGGTCGCCCAAAACCACCGGGCTTGAAGGTACAAAGGTATCTACTTCCATAGGCGGCCCAGGGGTCAAAACCGATAACACACACGGAAGGGGTCTCTCCTCAAAGCCATGCGAACGGACAAAGGTACGAGAAATGTACGAATGGGATGCTCCGGTATTGAAAAGTGTCCTAGCACGAACGCCTGCAATAATAACCATACCAGCAACCACATCCGTCGGTGGATCAGTACCCTGTGGTGTCATGGAGTAGATCCTCCATCCCGTCTACTGCTGTTGCTGTGCCTGTGGCTGTGGTACCCTCTCCTCCCGTCGAGGGGTCGGAGGGCGTCCTGGCTGTCCTGTAGAAGGCCACCCTCAACCCTGTCGCTGCGGTGAAGGCGTAGATGCTGCTGACGAAGCCGAATCCTGACCCAATGGGCAACTTGATCTAAAGTGCCCCTGCTTTCCACACTTGAAACAATGATCTTGCAGCTGTGCATAGGCTGTAACTGAATGTGCTCCACCACAAATAATGCAAGGCTTGTCCCCTGCCTTCTGCCCTGAAGTCGATGGGCCCTTGGCCCCCTGCTGAGTACTCGGATACTTGGGTGGTCGGCCACCACCTAACTGTGCTTGGGACCGCTTCTTATCCCTGTTGCGGTTCGATCCCTCTCTCACGCCCCGAGACCGCCAATTTGGACAGTTCGGGCGCGCTAACTGACCCGCCAATCGGGCATAACCTTTCAAGACCCGAAAGGAACGGTTCATTCCAACAATCACAGTTTAGTGTAGCGGAAGAGTAATCAATCAGAGAACTAAACTATGAAATTAAAAGCTTCCATTCATTCAACAAACAGTTAGATGATAATGAAAGATACCGTACTTGAGCGAAATATTAAACTTTGCTTATGTTACAACTCTCTTTAACATACAACTACTATACAAAAATTACAACTTCTTTTTTTCTCCAAATGAAACTTAAAACATTTAAATTTTACATTGTTCCTCACATACAAATTTCACTCAAAAGAAAAATACTCCAAATGGGTGCTGGCGACTCTAGACTGCTAGGTCGCTACTCTGCTGGGCCCTTACCCCTGTCGCGCGCCTCGCTCGATGTACCTGGACCTGGAAAAATGGTCACCCAAGGGTGTGAGAACTACTTAAAGTTCCCAGTGGTTTCAACCACCGAGAAAGAATGTTCTACACCACTTGGTCCGATGGAAGCAGGATAGCAAGATAACTATGCTATAAATAACTACAGATGTTGACTAACATGATCATAATTATGTATCATTAACTCTACACTATCTTTGTATGTTCTTTGTCTCATTGCTATCAATCTTGCCCCTCTGGGCCCCTATCCAAAACTCGGCAACTATGCCGCTACAAAAGGGCTATACTAACCCGGCCACCTAGGCAACTCTATTTTTTTCTTTACCTTTTTCACATTCTTGTGCTTTAGTCCAAATTGCTAAACCCTCGAAAATTCTTGCCCAAAGGGCCCCAGCCCGACAGTCATGCTACCATAAGACAAGAATTTCAAGGTTGCCGATAGCACCTCAAGTGCTACCTCGTCCTACGGGAAACTTGTCATACGGGACACTACCCGGGAAAGGGTCACTGCCCTTGCACTCCGACAAGATCTACGTTTTACCCCCGAAGATACACCCGTTTTATCTTTTTCTTTTCTTTCCTTTAGCCTTTAGCTCTTTACTTTGCCTTTCCTTTGGGAAGCTGAGTCTTGCTCACACACTTCCCCCGGGAGTGAAATATGCTCAACCCTCCCGTTGGCAACTTGTCTTTAATTCTTTAATTCACTTGGGAGTGACATATGCTCAACCCTCCCATTAGCCATTTAGACTTTTCTTTTACAGCTTAGTTTTGCATCCATTCACTTGTTTTCCTTATGCTTCTTACATGATTCCTAGGGTTATACCCCAACATGATCAATTTCAAGCATTTATCCTTTGTTATTTATGTCACGCCTCGCGGTCGAAACTGCGACCCAGGCTCGCCAACAGATCCGCCGCCTACACGGGACTCCCCGCACAGACGAAGCGACTAACCTGTAAGTAAGATCTATAGCTAAACAAATATCAGAGCGGAGAAGAAACTAAAGCTACAGAATCATAAATTGAACATCTGAATTCACATAAATCCAAAGATATCCAAAATACAAAGTTCTCTCACTATGAAAATAAATACACTCACAGACTGTCCAGTACAAAAGTGAAAACTCAAAATACAGGGTACCTCTACCTCTGACTCTCAGACAGACTCGGGTAAGAAACTAGTCGGCCACGCCCTTACCTCGATCTACTGTCTCCGCACGAGCTGAACCCGGAACAGCCGCCTCAGGAAAACCTGTCACCACAGCGGGTGTGAGAACTACTGCAAAAGGTAGTTCTCAGTGGGTACCGTCACCAATATCCACGGTATGCCCACTAAGTCTACTGGAGGCAAAAACAGATAGGTATGCAGATAGATAATATGAAAGCTGGAATAAAACTATAGCTAATATGCCTCAAGTATCATGCTCAAAGAAAAAACTCATCTAAGAACATGCTATGCATCCACTCGCTCACATAACCCAATCTCAGTGACTGCCACATTGGGTCCAGTCAAGCCTGCTCCCCCTAGTGTATCAACCAGGGCGTCCCATCGGACTATCTCAGTATCACGCAAAGCGATATCTAGTGTATCAACTAGGCGCATCATCATCATCGCATCCGGAGCGTAACTCGAGGGGAGCGACCCCACCGAGCTCAAGCGTGTCTCATCTAGCATAAAAAGCGGCATCTGCAGGCTACAATCCACGACCAAACAGATCGGAAACTTGAATGCCAACATCCCACACTCATGTCTAGGTCGGAGAACACTCCACGACTCAATCTGATATGCCCCCAAAAACCCCAAGACACTAGCAACACATCCTCTAAGTCAAATAAAATCCACTCGGCCCCCAGGCGTGAGGACATATGCACCCCTGAACCCATGCCACCCCTCTGGCGATCTCACAATTAAAAAATCATTTTTAAAATGCCGATTTTCTTTAAAACGGGTTTTCTTGATTTTTAAAATAGTCCAGGTGCAAATATGATGCCAACTAACCACGAAATCTAGTGTCATACAGTACCAGGAGTATATAAAAATAATCTGGGGTTCCGATAAATTTTCTGTAATTTCTTAGGCAACTATCATATTTATCAACTGTAAAAATCGACATCCTAGACATGATCAACATGCATACAGAAGCATTAGAGGGCATTCCATACAGTTTGGAAGAGTTTCCAACCCACCTAGAATGCTTTCCGTAGGCAAAGCCGAAGTCGGGGAAGCGCCGAACCCTCAAACTGCCGTAAATATCGAAACTGCACCCCGCGCGCGCGCACTGTCGAGTGCCTCGGAAAAATCCCCTGAAGCTCAAGCAACCTCCCAAGTTCTCAGCAAAATTCCTGCGCGCTCCGGCCTACTCCGCTGCCAGCCCACAGCACGCACGCATGCATGCACCCCGTCGGCTCCGCGCAGTGCAACTCCGAAAACTCGCAGCCACGCAGCACAAGCTGCTCCTCAAGGCGATGTGGAAAAAGAGGGAAGGAAGCAACCAAATTCAAGCTCAAAATCTCACTCAAAATCCATAAAAGAATCCAAAAATTCATACTTGGAGAAGCAACCAACTCACCTTGTATGCAGCCTGACGCGCGCGCAACTCCGCTCAACTTCCTCTCAGCAGGGCAAGCACCAACTTCTTGAACTCTCCTCTCTTCTCTTCTTCTCTTCTTCTCTTTTTCTCTAGTTGCAAAGGAGAAGAAGGTGTAGTAGCTGGCTATTTAAAGAAGGTGGCGAGGGTGGTCGGTGGAGGGGGGGTAGCTGGGAGGTGAAATGACGAAAAAACCCTCACTAAAAACAATAATCTGCTTAATTTCCTGCATTTTGGAGGCTGGGGTACCGGTACCCACCTTGCAGTACCGGTACCCAACACCCTGTTCCGGAACACAAGGCTCGGTTCCAGAACCAAACCAGCAGTTCCGGAACCCAGCATCCAGTTCCGGAACCCAAGCTCCCAAAGCCCAACCACAAGCTGAAGCTTCAGTTGTCGACGCCGTCAACTCACTTTTCACCCCGGAGGCTCCCGCATCGATCCAAAACCTCCCGAACTCCACTGTAATCATAAAATACACATGTCCCAAGTGGTATCCACCCACCATGCACAACTGTGGAGTCGGTGCTCTACACCCAAATCCGGTACTCTACATCCTCCCCTCCTTAAAAGGGTTTCGTCCTCGAAACCGAAAAGAATCCAAATCTCAGGAGGGTGCCTCAAATAAATGGGGACAGAAAATCCTCAACTTATCCTCAGGCTCCCAGGTGGCCTCTCGCTCATCATGATGGCTCCATAGGACCTTCACAAAAGGTATAAACCGATTGCGCAATTCTTTTGTCTCCCGGGCAAGAATTTGCTTCGGTCGCTCCTGATAGCTCAAATCCTCCTCCAACTCCGAGGAAGTGAAGTCCAAAACATGCGAGGGATCAAAAACATACTTCCTCAGGACGGATACGTGAAATACATCATGGGTGCCTGCCAAACGTGGCGGTAGCGCAACTCGGTAAGCAACGGGTCCAATGCACTCTAACACCTCAAACGGGCCAATGAACCGCGGACTGAGCTTTCCGCGCACTCCAAAACGGCGTATCCCTTGAGATGGCGAGACTTTCAGAAAAACATGGTCTCCAACTTGAAACTCTAAGTCTCGCCGCCTCCTATCGGCATAACTCCTCTGCCGGCTCTGGGCGGTCACCAAATGTCGCCGAATGACCTTGACCTTTTCTTCAGCTTCCATAAGCAAGTCAGGCCCCAAGGTATTCCTTTCACCCACGTCACTCCAAAATAATGGCGATCGACATTTCAGTCCATACAATGCTTGGTAGGGCGCCATCTGAATGCTCGCCTGGAAGCTATTGTTGTAAGCAAACTCAGCCAATCTCAAATGTCGATCCCAGCTGCCGCTAAAACTCAGGACACAAGCTCTCAACATATCCTCAAGAGTCTGAATGGTCCGCTCAGACTATCCATCAGTCTGTGGGTGAAAGGCAGTGCTGAAATAAAGCTGGGTCCCCAAGGCTGTCTGCAGGCTCCTCCAGAAATGCGAAGTGAACCTCGGGTCCCTATCAGACACAATCGAAGCCGGTACCCCATGCAGCTTCACAATCTCATCCATGTACAACTGTGCCAATCTCCCCAGAGTCCAACTCGACTGTATCGGCAGAAAATGGGCTGATTTGGTCAATCGATCCACAATCACCCAAATAGCATCAGCTCCACTCTGTGACCTCGGTAATCCAACAATAAAGTCCATGGTCACTCGATCCCATTTCCATTCAGGTATTGGAAGGCTTTGTAACTTGCCAGCTGGAACCTGATGCTCAGCCTTAACTTGCTGACAAGTTAGACAATGGGCAACAAACCTTCCAATATCTCTTTTCATACCATTCCACCAGAACTGTGCCCTCAAATCTCTATACATCTTAGTTCCCCCAAGGTGGAGGGTGTAAGGCGTGTAGTGAGCTTCTCTCAAAATCAGCTCTCGAATCTCTAAGTCCACGGGCACACAAAAGCGGTCCCTGTACCTAAGTACTCCCACTACATCAACTGAGAAGTCCCCACCCAGACCATGCCGAATCTGGTCTCTAATCCTCTCAAGATAGGTGTAGAATACCGGGATTTCGGATAGAGCACCGACCTCGTGAGATGGCGTGGTGTGGATAAATCGCCTCGAGCATTTTCCATATTGGATTACAGATGAGTTTGGGTCGACGCGGATCAACGCGGAAACCCCAGGTCGATTCGGGGTTTTCCGTGCAGTGTCCGCCTTTAGAAGACTGGCTTCGGGGAAGCCTCAACTCACAGTGGAGTGCAGAAAATTGGGAAACTCTGGGAACAGGTGTACTGTAAGATTACAGCGGAGTTCGGGAGGTTTCGGACAGACGCGGAGGACTCGAAGGTAAAAAGTGAGTCAGAATTGGCAGTTACGGGAGCCGGTTTTCGGATTGAGCACACAGACTCTACGGTTGAGCTTTTTGAGTGGGGAAAACTTTGGACATGTGTAATTTCAGATTACAGCGGAGTTCGGGAGGTTCCGGACTGGTGCGGAGGCCCCGAAGCCAAAAAGTGACTTGGAGTTGCCTAAAAAGGGGTTATTTAATTATTTAATATAATTGGATTATTAAATATTTTGCTTCAGGTTGTGTTGTTGGTTGGAGAGTTGGTGTTGTGTTGGTATGAGATATTTTTGTGGTGCAATTAATGCTTCCAACCACCACCTCATTAGCATCCCTTCATTAAATTGCCTCCATGTCATCGTCTTCTTACCAAGGCAAAGCAGAGGAATGGGAGAAAAGCAGAGAAAAGGAAAAAGAGAAAGAAGAAGAAGGGAGAGGAAGAAATGGAGGTGTGTGAGTGTTTCTTTTTCTTGATGGACCTTCGCCCTGAAGCCGTGTGGAGCGCGCACCGAGCCGTGATCAAGGTTAGTAGCTATTTTTGTGTTTTTTGAGAGTGAGCTCAGTTTTAGAGAGAGAGAGAGTGGGGTGCTTGGCTTTGCTTGGCGAAGTGCTTGTCCACTGTTGGGTGGCCGCGCGGGCGCAGCAAGGCGGCGCGCGCAGCGCACTGTGGGCGCGCGACGCACAGGCGCGCAACGGGCGCGCGGGCGCGCGGGCGCGCAGCGCGGGGGCGGCCGTGCGCTGCGGGCAGCGGCTGCGCCGCGCGCTGCTAGCGCGCGGCATGGCCCTGGCGCTGCACGCCAGCGGCGGCATGCCGGAGCGCAGCGCGGCAGCGGCCAGGCAGCTTCCTGCGGCGCGAGCGCAGGAATTTTTCCGCGCGACGCGCGCAGCGTTTCGTCGCTTGGGGTCGGTTTTCGCCGGCGATCGCGCGTGTACCCCAGATTGATCTTGATTTCTTGGTTTCCCCCTTCTTTTTGCTCACAGGTTATCCTCATGGATGCGCGAAGTCCGGTGAGGTGCTGTGCGGAGCCGGATAGAGGGCGCGACTCGCGGATTTTACCAGAGTTGGATGATTATGTGTGTTGGGTTAGCGGTTAATTGATGGACTTGAGTGCTATGTGGTGTGCTGTGTGTATGGCAGCTGTAAGGTGTATGTGGATTTATGTTATTTGTGTATATGTGGGCTCTAATTATTGTGTGCATGGGAGCATGTGGGTGGAATTATGAGGTTGAGCTTATGTGTTTTTCTTTATTTTGTTTGTGCTGTGGTTTTTGGAAGGCATCAGAGCAGGTATGTGTGTAGTGAAGATGTGCTGTGGGTGTGTGGGTGATGGTTGGTGCTGAGTGTGTGATATGTGCAGGGGAATGTAAATTGAGTGTAGTAAAGGAGGTAGGTGAAGCTTATGTACTGTGAGTAAGTGGATTTGAATAACTGGGTTTGTGTGTGCACATACTTATTAGTAAGGGGGAGTTGAATAATTGTGTATGTGAACATTAATTAATTGTGTGCAATTGGAGCTGATTGAGAGTATAAATGGAGTTTACAGAATAAATTATGTGAGTATATGTGTTTGATTTTGGGTGGTTTTGTGAAGGAATTAATGGACAAATTAGTGTGTTTGTGTGTGCTGAGGATTACCTATTTTGCTATTGGGCTTGGAACCTTGTATTAAAGGATTTATGTGAGAAGTGTATGTGAGCTGTGGACTTTAATTATTAGTATGCATTGGTACTTGGGAAGCTGTAACTGATGGTGGACTTGTTGTATGTAGTGAGCTTGCTGTTGATGGATAGTGGTGAAGTTGAGCCCTTGTCTGCACTGTATTTTTGGCCGAGGAGTGAGCCGATTTCGCGCAGAATTTTGTGAAGACTCGAGGGTAATTAAATGAGCTTCTGGGGATTTTTCCGGGATTTGCGGCACGATTTTTCGAGGTTTCATCAGTTCGAGGTTCCGGCACTTCACCGATGTCAGCAATTGCCTGCGGAAAGCGTTCCAGGTGGTTGGAATTTCTCCAAAATATGTGGAACGCCCTTTAAAGCTATTGAATGCAATTTGATCATAATTATCATGCTATTTTCACCGTTTTTAGATCTGATAGTTGCCTGGGAATTTTTAAAAAATTATTTAGAACCCCAGATTATTTTTAGTATACTCCTGTTATCATATGACACTAGGCTGCATATTCTGTGGACATTATTTTTGCACCCTCATCGTTTTAAAAATCGAGGAAGCCCGTGTTAAGGAAAAACATCATTTTCAAGGGTAGTTTTTAAATTATGAGTTCGCCAGAGGTATGGCAATGATTTAGGGTGCATTTGACCTCGTGCCTGGGGGCCGTGGGGGCTCTTTTTGAGTTTTGAGATGAATTATAGTGTCATTTGATATTTGAGCTTCCTTATGGGATAGTGAAATTACTCTAGATCATGGGTCGTATTCTGATTTAGTGGTAGAGGTGGTTCTCCCACTTAGCTTCGAGGATTTTGGGGTTCCGGCAGATCGAGTCGTGGAAGTTTCCCGACTCAGCCATGGTCGTGCATTATCAGATTGAGTCGTTGAGGGTTCTCCGACATAGCTGTGAGAGTGTTCAGGCTATTTGTGTTTGAGTCGAGGTTCTTCTCTGACTGAGTTGTGTTTTCGAGCTTTGTGATACCGATCTGTCTAATCGTGGATTATAGCCTGCATGTGCCGCATATTGAGACAGTGAGACATATGTGATACTTGAGTTCAGTGGGGTCGCTCCCCTCGAGCTACGCCCCGGGTGCGATGATGATACCGAGCCTGACGAGGCTACGATGTGGATATGCGCCTAGTTCATATACTAGTGGTCGCTTGATACCCCTGGCCGAGTTACCATGGGGTCACTTTGTGTGAGATTGAGATAGTCGGTTTAGGACGCCCCACGTAAATCCCGTCCTCTTGTGGATGCGTGGTAGTGGGCAGGTGCGTTCCTAGACGACAGGCGCAGGCTGGACTGAGCCAGTTTTGGCTGTCTTTGAGATTGGGTGATATGAGCGGGTGGTTTTATATTATGTTCATAGATGGTTTCTTTCCTTTGAGCATTGATACAGAGGCATCTTAGCAATAGAGAGTGTATGCATAGCGTGCTATTGGTAGAGTTTCCTTTTGGAGCCTTATGATTGTGACTTTCTAGCTGTAGTTTTCTTTTCCAGCTTACCATTATTTATCTATCTACCTATCTATCTGCATACCTATCTGTTTTGCCTCCAGTAGACTTAGTGGGCATACCGTGGATATTGGGACGGTACCCACTGAGATCTGCCTTCTGTAGTAGATCTCACACACACTGCGGTGACAGGTTGAGGCAGCTGTTCCGGCTTGGTTCGCGCGGAGACAGCAGATCGAGGTGAGGACGCGGCCGATTTGTTCCTTACCACCATTGAGAGTCAGAGGTAGATGTACTCGGTGTATTTTTATGTTTTCACTTTTGTACTGGACATTCTGAGAGACTGGTGAGGATAGTATTTGTTTTATTCGTGTGAGACTTTGTACCTTGAGGATTGGTGTACTAGTGGAGATTTTACTTTTCCAGATGTTCAGTTTTATTCTATAGCTTTTGGTTTTAGTTTCAGCTCTGATAAATGTTTTTAGCTATAGATCTGACTTGCAGGGTAGGCGTTCGTCTGTGCGGCAGTTTTCGTACAGATGGCGGATCTGTTGGCGAGCCCGGGTCGCAGTTTCGACCCCGGGGCGTGACAGATTTAGGTGGTATCAGAGCCTAGGAATATAGGTCGTTGAGGACTTAGTGACCATAGGCTATTGGTTGGACATTAGGATGACTGTCGTGAGAGACGTGACTTTAGCGAGAGTCCTGATTGAGTTGTACCTCCCCCAGAGGATTGGGGCGAGTGATCTTACATGTTATTTCTCTAAAGATGATTATGTTGGCTGCAGACAACATAATGCTTTAGCATGGATAACATGTTATGGACTTTCTCTTGATTGGGTCGAGAGAGTTTGGGTCCTAATGTTTGTTTTATTGTAGTGGTTTTTGATGCATCCGAGACGCCGTGCAGCGGCGAGGGCGTGTTTGGCTTTGGATGAGGAGCCCCTACAGCGGAAGGCCGAATGGACAGAGCCGAGAGAGGCCTGAGAGATTCAGGCCCGAGTAGTCCTGATATTTGAGGCGATACGGCGCCAGGAAGAGAACATAGAGCGCGTGAAGCGCATGCTTGGATCGAGAGCATCTCCCGGGGTATCGCCAGTAGTACCTCCGGCCGGGACATCGTCGACTTCGACCATATCGCACTATGGATAGTGTAGGAGCAGCAATAGATTGCCGATCGGTTGTGTACCGCATCCAGTTCCATCCCCTGCAGATTTCGGGATCGAGTTTGGAGCCCTGGGAGGCCGAGAACTGGATCGCTGCTATGGAAGAGTTGTTTGAAGATTTGTTCATCCAGGAGAAGCATCAGGACGCTTGGTTATGCACTTTTGGATAAGGACGCCAAGAGAGTTGGTGGCGTCGAGTTCGTCCTGTTGGACCATCGGGAGCGCAGTTGATATTCTGGGGCGAGTTTCTGCGACGGTTGAGCAGTGTACCCCCCTTGCCGCCCAGGATGAGGTTTGGAGGTTGATCTGATTGAGAGGGGACTGCATCGAGATATCTATCTCTTTGTATATTCTCGGCAAGTGCCGACTTTAGATGCAGCGTTTGGGCATGCTCGATGGGTTGACCGAGGATCAGTGATCACGTCCAGGAGGGACGAAGACCGAGGGACCAGTTTCAGTGAGAGACGTCTAGCATTGTCGGATTTTGGGATAGGAGAGTGGATCGAGGCACCAGCTGTAGTGTCAGGATGAGTTGTCACCTGAGGTGGGCTTCCTTATAGTCATTGGATCTAGAGCATTTAGATGCCGACACCGCATGTGCATGTTTCAGCAGAGCAGGGGTAGCTTTGCGTGGGCCAGAGAGGGGACTGTTGGCTTGTGCACGTGAGGATCAGGTTCCCGACCACGTATAGCACATGGATGAGTGCTGCCAGTCCCGCCGGAGTAAGTAGGACATTCGATTTGATTCCTTGAGTTTTTAGTCCTACATCAGTTTCAAGGTGTTGTTATGAGTTTGGTTACCCCAATGCTATGCCACCATGGATGGCCGAGAGAGGACTTTAACCCTCCGTGGACCTGGTCAGGAGGAGTGTGTTGTAGAGTGTGTTAGACCACGGCAGAGTTGAGTCGTGATCGTATCGCTTGCGAGCGACTGTAGAGGAGGTGCTTGCGGCGGCACCGGGACTAAGGAATATCTTTATCGCCCGTGTGATCCCGGGTGAAAGTCTACCAGATCTGATATTGAAGCCGCTGCTTAGTGACACCGAGATCGAGATAGTGTTCGACGTGGTTTTAGAAGCTGCGCCGACTTCGGCAGCACCCCTTGGAGTATCACCCGTGGGATAGAGAGAGAGCTGATAGCGCAGTTGTGGAATCTGATGGATCAAGAGGCCATGTGACCCAGTGCCACGTTGTGGATACAATGGTGAGGAGTCGGTGATGGTTCAAACACAGACAGGTATGGTTTGTTTTTCCACAATGCCATTTCGTGAGATTGATAGCTTTATGGAACCCTACAGCCGAGGGCTGTATCCAGACAAGGTTTTGTGGATTGGCCATGCGATTTCAGCTGCAAGAGTGACAGTGGGCCCAACGAAGAGCGATGCCGTTTGGGTTGAGCCTAAACCTATGATAGTGACTGAGGTTAGAAGTTTTTGGACTAAGCAGGGCCAGTATAGCTTCGAAGAGTTAAAGTTGATTATGATATCAGTATCGATATGGATGATTGCCAGTAATAGAGAGAGCATGGAGTTATACAGAGACCCGTGAACCTGAAGTACTTGGTTACTTAGGAGGATTTTGGTTGAGGCAACGCCGGTGGACCGAGTTATTGGAGCTATATGATCGATTAGTATATCATTATCCCGGCAAGGACCTTATGGTCAGTTACGCCTTGTCTAGGCGAGCAGGGCAACCTTGGAAATGAGACGGTCGATCTGTGAGTGCCACTTTGAAAACTTGGAATTGAGAGTTAGGAAATTTGGGGAATGTCCCCGATGGTTAATTTCTTTTCCTGTAGAGGGAGGTAAGAGTGCATTGTGGAGTTTTGAGCATTTTAGATGCTAAGGAGGAACGGAGAGGTTATGCCAATTGGAGGCTTCGAGTTTGGATTTGGAGATCTTGATTTGTGGAAGCCACTGTCCGCAAGAGCTGTTCATTCGACATTTACGCGAGGAGTTTGATCCGCGAGTGGTTTTCTGGCTGGAAGAAGTGTATTTGACCCCTTGCACATTTTGGTCTTCACTCTTTTGGAGTTGGACGAGGTTTTGAGTTGAGGATCTCCTATTCCCTTGGATTGAGGCACCCTCCTGAGTTATGAATTTATTTTGGGTTTCGAGGACGAAACCATTTTAAGGAGGGGAGAGTGTAGAATACCGGGATTTCGGATAGCGCACCGACCTTGTGAGATGGCGTGGTGTGGATAAATCGCCTCGAGCGTTTTCCATATTGGATTACAGATGAGTTCGGGTCGACGCGGATCAACGCGGAAGCCCCAGGTTGATTCGGGGTTTTTCGGGCAGTGTCCGCCTTTAGAGGACTAGCTTCGGGGAAGCCTCGACTCCACAGTGGAGTGCAGAAAATTGGGAAACTCTGGGAACAGGTGTACTGTAAGATTACAGCGGAGTTCGGGAGGTTCCGGACTGACGCGGAGGACCCGAAAGTAAAAAGTGAGTCAGAATTGGCAGTTACGGGAGCCGGTTTTCGAATTGAGCACACAGACTCTACGGTTGAGCTTTTTGAGTGGGGAAAACTTTGGACATGTGTAATTTCAGATTACAGCGGAATTCGAGAGGTTCCGGACTGGTGCGGAGGCCCTGAAGCCAAAAAGAGACTTGGAGTTGGCTAAAAAGGGGTTATTTAAATATTTAATATAATTGGATTATTAAATATTTTGCTTCAGGTTGTGTTGTTGGTTGGAGAGTTGGTGTTGTGTTGGTATGAGATATTTTTGTGGTGCAATTAATGTTTCCAACCACTACCTCATTAGCATCCCTTCATTAAATTGCCTCCATGTCATCGTCTTCTTACCAAGGCAAAGCAGAGGAATGGGAGAAAAGCAGAGAAAAGGAAAAAGAGAAAGAAGAAGAAGGGAGAGGAAGAAATGGAGGTGTGTGAGTGTTTCTTTTTCTTGATGGACCTTCGCCCTGAAGCCGTGTGGAGCGCGCACCGAGCCGTGATCAAGGTTAGTAGCTGTTTTTGTGTTTTTTGAGAGTGAGCTCAGTTTTAGAGAGAGAGAGTGGGGTGCTTGGCTTTGCTTGGCGGAGTGGTTGTCCACTGTTGGGTGGCCGCGCGGGCGCAGCAAGCCGGCGCGCGCAGCGCACTGTGGGCGCGCTACGCACAGGCGCGCAACGGGCGCGCGGGCGCGCATCGCTGGGGCGGTCGTGCGCTGCGGGCAGCGGCTGCGCTGCGCGCTGCTAGCGCGCGGCATGGCCCTGGCGCTGCACGCCAGCGGCGGCATGCCGCAGCGCAGCGCGGCAGCGGCCAGGCAGCTTCTTGCGGCGCGAGCGCAGGAATTTTTCCGCGCGACGCGCGCAGTATTTCGTCGCTTGGGGTCGGTTTTCGCCGGCGATCGCGCGTGTACGCCAGATCGATCTTGATTTCTTGGTTTCCCCCTTCTTTTTGCTCACAAGTTATCCTCATGGATGCGCGAAGTCCGGCGAGGTGCTGTGCGGAGCCGGATAGAGGGCGCGACTCGCAGGTTTTACCAGAGTTGGATGATCATGTGTGTTGGGTTAGCGGTTAATTGATGGACTTGAGTGCTATGTGGTGTGCTGTGTGCATGGCAGCTGTAAGGTGTATGTGGATTTATGTTATTTGTGTATATGTGGGCTCTAATTAATGTGTGCATGGGAGCATGTGGGTGGAATTATGAGGTTGAGTTTATGTGTTTTTCTTTATTTTGTTTGTGCTGTGGTTTTTGGAAGGCATCAGAGCAGGTATGTGTGTAGTGAAGATGTGCTGTGGGTGTCATGCCCCGGGGTCGAACTGCGACCCGGGCTCGCCAACAAATCTGCCGTCTGTACGGAAACTGCCGTACAGTCGAAGCGTCTAACCTGCAAAAAAGATCTATAGCTATGCAAGTATCAGAGCTGAAAGGAAACTGAACAACTGATATACTGAGTAAAAAGAGTCCAAGTACAATAATCCACTATCTCACGAGACATAAGTACAACATCACTGTCTAGTACAAAAGTGGAAACCCAAAAAGTACAGGTCACTCTACCTCTGACTCGACAGACTCGGGAGGGACTAGTCGGCTATGCCCTTACCTCGGTCTGAAGACTCTGCACGAGCCGAACCTGGAATAGATGCCTCAGGAACACCTGTCACACACAGCGGGTGTGAGATCTACTGCAAGGGCAGATCTCAGTGGGTACCGGCGCCAAAACTCGCGGTATGCCCACTAAGTCCGCTGGAGGCAAAAACAGATAGATAGATAGATAGATAGATAGTGTATGAATGCTGGAAATGAATCTATCACTATATGCCTCAATGCTATGCTCGAAGGAAACACCATCTAAGAACATATGCTACAATCACCCACTCATGTCACCCAATCTCCACGACTGCCACATAGGGTCCAGTCAAGCCTGTGTCCGTCGACTAGGAACGCTCCTGCCCACTACCGCACGTCCAAATGAGGATGGGAATTACGTGGGGCGTCCTGTCAGACTACCTCAAACTCTCTCAAGTAACCGCTGTTAACTCGGCCAGGGCATGTACCCACCTGGTAACTCGGCCAGGGGCCTGCGCTCACCTGGTAACTCGGCCAGGGCTTGTGCCCACCTGGTAACTCGGCCAGGGGCATGTACTCACCTGGTAACTCGGCCAGGGGCATCAGTACAACAACGCCTCCGGAGCGTGACCCGAGGGGAGCGACCCCACCGGGTATCAATCATGTCTCATCTATCTCAACAAGTAGTATATGCAGGCTGAAGTCTACGATCAACTAGATCGGAACCACCCGAATTCTCAGAGGACACCACTCACACTCGTGTCCAAGTCGGAACAACATCCCTCGACTAAAATCTGATAAACTCGCAACAATCCCGAACCCTCTACAAGCCTAGATATATCATATACTAAAACATAGGTTCAGGACCGGTTCTTGAATAAAAGGGTTCTCTCAATTTCATAAAATGGCCCAGGAGCAATAACAGTGCTAACTAATAGGAGAGTGCACCAAAATGAAGTCCGGGTTCCTCCAAACCTATCACGACTGCCCGGCAGTCATCAGAAAACAATAATGGCAAAAGGGTCTCAATACCTTTGCATACGGAAGCATTATGAGCATTCTGTGATTTGGAAGAAAACCAACCCACCTGCGATGAATCCGCAAAACCGTGCGCCAAATAGAGGTCCCGATGCGATCCCGCAGCTCCACGTGGCAAAACAAGCACCACCGGCCACGTAGCAAGCTAACACTAAGCCACAAACTCGTTGTTGCCGTCGCGCGCTCTTCGCTCGGCACCCCTCGGCAACCAACAGGTGGTCCACACTCCGAAGCCCACTTCAATCTTCAGGCTCTTTCCTTCTTCTCTCTTTCTCTTCTTTCTTCTTCCCTCTGCTTCACCCGACCAATTAAAGCCCTCACATGGAGAAGGAGGTGGTGAGGTGGAGTTATAAGTAAAGCAGTAAAAAAAAAGAAAAAAAAAAGAAAGGAAAAATAATTAATGAAGCTCACCTACCGACCAACCAAAATTAATTCACCACCACTCCTCTCAGCCAACACCACCTCAACAGCAGTCTAAGAAGATAGCCACATCAAAGCCTTAATTAGAAAAAATTTAATATTAAAATAATCCAACAAAGCCAACTATAACTCACTTTTTGGCTTCGGGCCCTCCGCCGCAGTCCGGAACCTCCCGAACTCCGCTGTAATCTGAAAATACACATGCTCACGGCTTTTCCCACCCGAAAAGCCCATCTGCAGAGTCGGTAAGCTCAAACTGAAAACCGGCATACTACACTCTCCCCCCCTTCAAAAAGGTTTCGTCCTCAAAAACCAAAAAGCTCCAAACTCCGGAAGGGGTCACAAATAAATCAGGATAGGTAGTCCTCAGCTGATCCTCGGGCTCCCAAGTAGCCTCTCTCTCATGATGGTGGCTCCTAAGTACCTTCACATAAGGTATAACCCGATTGCGCAATTCTCTCGTCTCACGAGCAAGGATTCGCATCGGGCGCTCCTGAAAGTGCAGCTCCTCATCCATCTCTAGGGAAGTGAAATCCAGTATGTGCGAGGGATCATACACATACTTCCTCAAAACGGACACATGGAATACGTCATGAGTACCAGCTAACCGCGGCGGTAGAGCAACCCGGTAGGCGACAGGTCCAATGCGCTCTAGAATCTCAAATGGTCCAATAAAACGGGGGCTCAGCTTCCCGCGCACTCCAAAGCGTCGAATCCCTCGAGAGGGCGAGACTTTCAGAAACACATGATCTCCCACCTGAAACTCCAAGTCTCGCCGCCTCCTATCGGCGTAGCTCCTCTGTCGGCTCTGTGCAGTCACTAGATTACGCCGAATGATCTTTACCTTTTCCTCGGCTTCCAAAAGCAAATCTGGCCCCAAAGTTTTCCTTTCACCCACGTCAGTCCAACATAAAGGCGATCGACATTTCCTACCATACAATGCTTCATAGGGCGCCATCTGGATACTCGCCTGGAAGCTATTGTTGTAGGCAAACTCTGCTAATCTCAAATGCCGATCCCAATTACCACTGAAGCTCAGGACACAAGCTCTCAACATGTCCTCCAGAGTCTGAATAGTCCGCTCGGACTGTCCGTCGGTCTGTGAGTGAAAGGCAGTGCTAAACTGAAGCTGGGTCCCCAAGGCCGTCTGCAAGCTCCTCCAAAACTGCGAAGTGAACCTCGGGTCCCTATCTGATACAATAGAAGCTGGCACCCCATGAAGCCTCACAATCTCGTCAAGGTATAACTGTACTAACCTCTCCAAAGTCCAACCTGACTGAATTGGCAGAAAGTGGGCTGATTTGGTCAAACGGTCCACAATCACCCATATGGCGTCAGCTCCACTCTGAGTCCTCGGCAATCCAACAATGAAGTCCATGGTGACACAATCCCATTTCCACTCGGGTATTGGAAGGCTCTGTAACTTGCCAGCTGGAACCTGATGCTTAGCTTTAACTTGCTGGCAAGTTAGACAGTGAGCCACAAACCTCCAACATCTCTCTTCATGCCCTGCCACCAGAACTGTGCCCTCAAATCTCTATACATCTTCGTCCCCCCTGGGTGGAGGGTGTAAGGTGTATAGTGAGCCTCCCTAAGGATCAGCTCTCTAATCTCTGAGTCCACGGGCACACAGTAGCGGTCCCTGTACCTAAGTACTCCCGCTGCATCCAAAGAAAAGTCCCCGCCCTGACCACGCTGCACCTGGTCTCTGATCCTCTCAAGATAGGGGTCTCCACTCTGCTTCTCTCTAATCTTGTCCAGCAGAGTGGGCTGCAAGACCATAGACATCAGTCTTGCAGAAACCCCAGGGGACACAACCTCCAAATCCAATCTCCTCAGCTGCTCTCTCAGTGGCCTCTGCTGGGTAATAAGCATGCTCAAGGTCTGCCCTGCTCGCCGGCTCAAAGCATCTGCGACTACGTTGGCCTTGCCGGGATGACACAGAATGCTCAAGTCATAATCCTTTAGCAACTCAAGCCACCGGCATTGCGTTAAGTTGAGCTCCCTCTGAGTGAACAAGTATTTCAAACTCTGATGATCGGTGAAGATCTCACAGCGCTCACCGTACAAATAATGTTGCCAGAGCTTCAAAGCATAAACAACAGCGGCTAGCTCTAAGTCATGCGTAGGGTAATTCCTCTCATAATCCTTTAGCTGGCGCGAAGCATAGGCAATTACCCTACCATGCTGAATCAACACACATCCTAGGCCGCTATGGGAGGCATCACTGTAAATCTCGAATCACTCTCCCATGACTGGTAATGAAAGGACTGGCGCTGTAATCAACCTTTGCTTCAACTCCTCGAAGCTCTGCTGGCATTGCTCTGTCCAAACAAATTTTACCCCCTTCCTGGTCAATTTAGTGAGGGGGGTAGAGAGCTTCGCAAAGCCCTCTACAAATCGATGGTAGTAGCCTGCAAGGCCCAAGAAACTCCGAATCTCAGTCACCGTCGTCGGTCTAGGCCAATCCCGAACTGCATCAATCTTCATCGGGTCCACTGCCACTCCTGCGGCTGAAACTACGTGGCCTAGAAAAGAAACCTCCCGAAGCCAAAAGGCGCACTTCTTCAACTTGGCATACAACTTCTTCTCTCTCAGAAGCTGCAGCACTATCCTCAAGTGCTCCTCGTGCTCAATATCGCTACGGGAATAAACCAAAATGTCATCGATGAAAACCACCACAAAACGGTCCAAGTATGGCTGGAACACTCGGTTCATAAGATCCATAAACGCGGCCGGGGCATTCGTCAAACCAAAAGGTAACACTGTGAACTCATAATGTCCATACCGAGTTCTAAACGCCGTCTTGGGTACATCCTCGGCCCTCACCCTCAGCTGGTGGTAACCGGATTGAAGATCTATCTTGGAGAAAACCGTAGCTCCCTGAAGCTGATCAAATAAATCATCAATCCGAGGAAGTGGATACTTGTTCCTGACGGTCACTTTATTCAACTCTCTGTAGTCCACACAAAGCCTAAGTGACCCGTCTTTCTTCTTTACAAATAGATTCGGGGCTCCCCAAGGAGAAACACTAGGTCGAACAAACCCGCTGTCACGCCCCGGGGTCGAAACTGCGACCCGGGCTCGCTAACAGATCTGCCATCTGTACGGAAACTGCCGTACAGACGAAGCGTCTAGCCTGCAAAAGACAAAACTACAGCTACACAGATATCAGAGCGGATAAAAAGCTGTACCATAAAATTTTTCTCAACTACAAAGTTGCAACAACTCATAGCCTATCTCCCAAAATCAGAAGATACAAATAGAAGTGCACCTATACAACATCTACAAATCCAAATGGGAGATAGCTAAACAGGAAACATAACCAACTCCCACAATCCGGGATGGTACATCTACCTCTCTCTAAAGTAACAATGCTGGTAGGGAACTATCACGCGACTCCCTGTCCTCGGTCCGTCCAGTCAAGCACAGCAGGAACGGAAGAAAGCCTCAGCAACCTGTCACCGACAGAGGGTGTGAGAACTACATCCTACAGTAGTTCTCAGTGGGTACCGTCTCCAAGAACCACGGTCTGCCCACTAAGTCTACCAGAGGCATAAGATAGAGAAAAGACTGATGATAAGATAAATAAGCTGGAAAAGAATCTACAGCTATCATGCCTCTATCTACTATGCTCAATAAGAAGAGACTATGGATGATGGTATGCAGTCACTCACTGCTGACAATATGTCACTAGTACTAAGCCCAAGACGCTCTACTATGACACATGCTACGCCATCACTCTCTCAGTGCATCCCAAATCTCAGCGACTGCCCCACAGGGTCCAGTCGAGTCAAGCCTGCGCCCCCTGGTGTATCAACCAGGGTGTCCCAACGGACAAACACGATATCTCACACAGTGACCCCATGGTAGCACGGCCAGGGGTATCAAGCGACCTCTAGTATATGAACTAGGCGCATCATCGCAGCCTCGTCAGGCTCGGTATCATCATCGCAGCCTCATCAGGCTCGGAATCATCAACGCACCCGGGGCGTGGTTCGAGGGGTGCGACCCCACCGAACTCAAGTATCTCATCAGTATCACTGTCTCACAAGTGGCTCCTGCAGGCTGTAGTCCTCGATCAAACAGATCGGTATCACGATGCTCAAAGCACAAACTCAGTCGGAGAACCCTCCACGACTCAATCTCACAACACAGACCCACTCAACGAAGGTACTACACAGCTGGGACCACCGTCTCTCCCAACGGCTCCCCCAACAACACCCCACTGAACTCAACACTCAACTCACGGCCGGAGCTACTCCACGGCCAGATCTGCGAAAGGTCCGAAACCCCGGGAGACTAACACCTACGTCCCTAAGAAAGAAGCAGCCCTTAGAACCCAGATCACTCGAATCCGCTCGGGTGGATAAGTTTATAAGAAACCATGTCATTTATTTCAGAAAATCATTCGATCTGAGAGAAATCCATCTTATTAATGATTTTTAGTCTTTTTAGGAAAACCCTTTGAAATCAAGTTTTATGCCCAAACCTCGAAGGGCTAATGCCCTCGTCCTATCACACAAGAACCGACTCAGGCAACCTTGCGAGGCTTGGAAGAAACATTGGCTGACTAAAATCATGTATTTATCCAAAAAGGTTCTGGGTTCAAGGTCCTGCTAACACACGTGCACCACGATCTCAACCTGATGGTGACGAGAAGAACAGCGGAAAGGAAAACCCCCGGGACCACCGTTTATCTGAAACGGTTCCCCAAAACACTAACACTGGCCTAACCCAGCCACCAGACCCCACTCGGCCCCCCGGGCCCGAGTGCAACACCCGTCCCACAACACTCTGACCACTCAGCCCACTACCCGGGCGAGGAAACTCTAAGTCCCGAAGGATATGAAGAGTGCGGGATGTCTAAAGCATAAAGGAACCTAGCCCAAATTAAGGTTCACAAATGGTCTGGTCAAACACATGCACAAATGACGGGGGTGCTAGTTAAGTTCCAAGAAAACACTTAAACTAGCATGCAATCCTATCACAATAGAATTAGAAGGAAGTCCGTAGACTTGGAGAGAAAACCAACCCACCTCAGAAGCCACCAATTGCTCGTCGACACTTGCAATTGGCTCAGCGGCTTACCTGGCCTCCAAGGGGTCCGCACGCAACACGAAGCCCGATGCCAGAATCCGCACGCGAATCGGAGCACGCGGCGACCAACCACACGACCGCGCGCTCCGCGGAAGCTAAAACCGCACCGCAAGCTGCCAGAAGCGAAGAAATCGCAAAATCAATCAAAACGGTCAAAACCGGGCATCCGTCGGCGAAAAACAGCCTCCGTCAGCGAAAACTAGCGCCCGACGGCGAAAACCAGCACGCGGCGGCGAAAAACAGCTCCGTCGGCGAAAACCAGCGCCCGACGGCGAAAAACAGCACGCGGCGGCGAAAAACAGCTCCGTCGGCGAAAACCAGCGCCCGACGGCGAAAAACAGCACGCGGCGGCGAAAAAACAGCTCCGTCGGCGAAAACCAGCGCCCGACGGCGAAAAACAGCACGCGGCGGCGAAAAACAGCTCCGTCGGCGAAAACCAGCGCCCGACGGCGAAAAACTGCACGCGGCGGCGAAAAATAGCTCCGTCGGCGAAAACCAGCGCCCGACGGCGAAAAACCGCTCAAAAATCAGCTTGCGAAAATCCTGCGAAAACCGCTCGCGAAAAACTGCCAGAAATCTGCTCGACGGCGAAAAAGCAGCAGCCGACGGCGAAAAACAGCGGCCGACGGCGACCCACGGGCTCCGAGGGCGAAAACACGGCACCGGCACGCAAACCGAGGAGTCGCCCGCCGTCCGGGAGCACGCCGCGCGGCGAAAACCCAGCCGCGCGACGAGGGAGGCCCGCCGCACGGCGCCCAACCTAGCAGCGCCGCGCAGCGACCTGCTGCGCGGTGCCGGAGCGCACCGCGCAGCGCACCGCGCAGCGCCCTGCAGCGCTCCGCGCGGCGCCTAGCGGCGCTGCGCGCAGCGCCCTGCGGCGCTGCGCGCGGGCCCGCGCGCAGCCCACTGCGCTGCGCACGGTCGCGCGCGCCCGCGCGCCCGCACAGGCCCGCGCGCGGCCCGCGCGGCCCGCGCAGGCCCGCGCAGGCCCGCGCGCGGCCCTGCCGCGCGCGCCTGCGTGCGGCCAGGAAGTGCCGCGCGCACCTGCGCGCGGCCGTGCCGCGCGGCCCTGCCGCGCGCCCCTGCGCGCGGCCAGGAGGTGCCGCGCGCACCTGCGCGCGGCCCTGCCGCGCGCCCCTGCGCGCGGCCAGGAGGTGCCGCGCGCCCCTGCGCGCGGCCCTGCCGCGCCCCCTGCGCGCGGCCAGGCAGCGCCGCGTGCCGCTCTTTGCTGCACGCGGCGCCGCGCCCAGCGGCATGTCGCCGCAGGGTGCTGCCAACAGCAGCACCCTGGCGCCGCGCGTGCGCCGTTGCGCGCGCGCGCGGCCGCCGGCGACGGCAAAAAAAACTGAAAAGAAGCCCCGATAAATCCGAAAAATCCGACAAATCTAATTTCCTCATTAAAACCCAAAATAAAATACAATTAACAAAATCCAAACTCCAAAACCCAAAAATCTGCACAAACCTCCAAAAATCCAAAAGTCAGAATTTTGCTTACCTCGTTGCCGCTCGCCGCACGCCCACGAGCTCCACGCGGCCTCCAACGGCGAGTCCAAAAAAATCCAAGATCACCTTGCAAACCCTTTTCTTTCTTTTCTTTTTCCTTTTCCTCTCTTTTCTTTTCCTTTCTTTCTTTCTTCCTTTTTCTTTCTTCTCTCTGCTGCAGAGGAGGGGCTGGGGCCTTTTTATAAAGCAAGGGCTTTATAATTAATTAACTAATTAATTAATTCCAAAACTCCAACTCCAACTCACTTTTTGCCTTCGGGCTCTCCGCCGCTGCCCGGAACCTCCCGAACTCCGCTGTAAATCGAAAATACACGCGCTCACAGCTTTTTCTCTTCAAAAAGCTCATCCGTTGAGGCGGGGTGCTCAAATCAATTACCGGCTCCAAAATTGCCAGTTCCAACTCACTTTTTGACTCCGGGCCCTCCGCGTCAGTCCGGAACCTCCCGAACCTCGCTGTAATCTGAAAGTACACCTGTTCCACGCGTTCCTGAATTTCCGGCACTCCACGGTGAAGTCTGAAATTCCGAATCTCATCCTCAATCGGCCTACAAAGCCCAGAAAAACCCCGAATCGAGCTGGAGCTTCCGCGTTGATCCGAATCAACTCGGCATCAACAGTAACCTCAAATGCAACATGCCCAAGGCAACTCTCTGCTCCAAGCCATCTGTGTGGTCGGCGCGCTATCCAATGCCCCGGTACTTTACACCCGCGATCCAAGAGATCTTGAAGCTGAGCCTTTAACTCCCTCAATTCTGCAGTGGCCATCCTCTAGGGTGCCTTAGAGATTGGTGTAGTTCCCGAAACTACATCTATCACAAACTCAACCTCTCGGTCCGGCGACATGGACGATAGCTCAGGAGGGAACACATCTGGATACTCTCGGACGATCGGAATGTCCTCAAGTCTAGGCATCGCCGAAGGCACCTCTACAATAGTAGCTAAGAAAACGACACACCCACGGCTCATCATCTGTCATGCCCTAGACGAAGAGATCGTCACTACAAACAGAGTACTCTGACAGCCCCTAAAAACAAACTCCTGCTGACCCGGCTCACGAAGGGTCATAGTCCTCTCTCTACAATCGATAGTGGCATAATACTGAGTCAACCAGTCCATACCTAACACTACATCGAAATCCCGGAGCTGACGAAGGACCAAAAGATCAACAGGCAAAATCCAAGGCCCTAACTACACTGGGCAGGACCAACAACACTCATCCACGTGTAACACGTGATTAGGTATCTGTACCTCACGAGCACAAGCTAACGGTCCTATCTCTAGCCCATGCATGGATGCAAATGTCCTACTAATGAATGAATGCGATGCTCCGGTATCAAATAAAGCCCTAGTGCGGGTAAAGGAGATAAGGATAATACCTGCCACCACGTGACTAGCTGCCCCCGAATCCTCGACCTGTGCAGCATAGACTCTCCCGCTCGGGGGTGGTCGCCTGTCTGACTGCCGCGAAGAAGCGGCCCTATCCCCCTGGCCATAACCCGTCGAAGCCCCGCCCGTCAAGAAGGGCGGAGGAGGAGCCGAAGCTGTCGATGCCACTGCTGACCCCGCTCTAGGACAAGACCATGATCTGTGCCCTGCCTGCCCACATCGGTAGCACCTACCCTGCCGCTGATCACACTGCGGAGGTGCGTGGGGTCCGCTGCAAATCACACAACTATCGGTGCGCCTCTGCTGCTGCTGCTGCTGCGGTCTAGGGGGCCGAGAGCCCCCCCATCTCTGCCTCCTCTGAGTCCCATGACCTCGAGGCTGAAACTACGGCGGTCTCGGGGGCCTCGATTTGCTCGACTGCCCAAAATCTGATGGCGCCGGGCGCTTCTCTCCAGAACTAACCCCAGGCGCCAGCCCCCGCTCAGACATGACCACGGATCCTCTGTCGACCCACTGCGCGTGCTCAATCGCTGCATCCAAAGTCTGGGCTCTATATGAGTGTACAAGGGGATAAATATCCTGGTGCAGACCTTTCTCGAACAGCTCAACCCTTTGGGCCTCATCCCGGGCAATGTGTGGCACGCTACCCAAAAGCCGTTGGAACTCAAGAACATACTTCCCAAGGGGTCGATCCCCCTGTTGCAGCCGTCGCAAGTCCCCCTCTAGTTTCTGCTTTGTACTGTCGGGAAAGTAGACCCCGAGCAGCAAAGCGCGAAACTCAGCCCAAGTCAATAAAGGTACACCCGGCGGTCCCACTGGCCGAACACGACGCCACCAGGTCTCGGCGTCCTTATCCAAGAAGTGTGTGGCTAGGTACACCTGATGCTTTTCCTTGATAAACAGGTTTTCAAACAACTTCTCCATCGCCGAAATCCAGTTTTCGGCCTCCCATGGCTCCGAACTCTGTCCTGCAAATCGCGGAGAGCGGAACTGGGTAATGTAGGATAGTCGATCTGTGAGCTCCCTCTGCTCTGCCTCTGTCAACGGGGCGATCTGAGACGAGGTCGACGAAGTCGCTACTGGAGGAGCTGCTGGAGATGTCCTCTGCTCAAGTAACCTCATCATGCGCTCTATATTTTCCTCCTGGCGCTTTGCCACCTCCTCCTGGCGTCGCAACGCCTCTGACATCTGGGCCACCTGGGCCCGAAGCTCCTGGACCTCGCCCTGTGCGGCCTCCTGCTGTTCGGGCTCGTCATCAGGCGCAGAATGCGCCCTCGTCGTCGCACGACGTCTCGGAGGCATCTCAGGCAACTGCGATAAAGAATCAAAGTGTCAGAGAAAAGAAGTCTCACGACCCAATCAAGCGAAAGTCTAAACATGTTACCCATTCTAAACCATTATGTTGTCTGCAGCCAACATAACCACTTTTTGAGAATAAACATGTAAAGTCACTCGCCCCAATCCCCTGGGGGAGTTACAACTCAATCTGGACTCTCGCTACAGTCTCGTCTCTCACGATAGTCACCCTACTGTCCAACCAATAGCCTAGGGCCTCTAAGTCCCCAACGACCTATACACCTAGGCTTTGATACCACCTAAATCTGTCACGCCCCGGGGTCGAACTGCGACCCGGGCTCACCAACAGATCCGCCGTCTGTACGGAAACTGCCGTACAGACGAAGCGTCTAACCTGCAAAAGAGATCTATAGCTATGCAAATATCAGAGCTGAAAGGAAACTGAACAACTGATATACTGAGTAAAAAGAGTCCAAGTACAATAATCCACTATCTCACGAGACATAAGTACAACATCACTGTCTAGTACAAAAGTGGAAACCCAAAAAGTACAGGTCACTCTACCTCCGACTCGACAGACTCGGGAGGGACTAGTCGGCTATGCCCTTACCTCGGTCTGAAGACTCCGCACGAGCCGAACCTGGAATAGACGCCTCAGGAACACCTGTCACACACAGCGGGTGTGAGATCTACTACAAGGGCAGATCTCAGTGGGTACCGGCGCCAAAACTCGCGGTATGCCCACTAAGTCCGCTGGAGGCAAAAACAGATAGATAGATAGATAGATAGATAGATAGTGTATGAATGCTGGAAATGAATCTATCACTATATGCCTCAATGCTATGCTCGAAGGAAACACCATCTAAGAACATATGCTACAATCACCCGCTCATGTCACCCAATCTCCACAATTGCCACATAGGGTTCAGTCAAGCCTGTGTCCGTCGACTAGGAACACTCCTGCCCACTACCCCACATCCAAATGAGTATGGGAATTACGTGGGGCGTCCTGTCAGACTACCTCAAACTCTCTCAAGTAACCACTGGTAACTCGGCCAGGGCATGTACCCACCTAGTAACTCGGCCAGGGGCCTGCGCTCACCTGGTAACTCGGCCAGGGCTTGTGCCCACCTGGTAACTCGGCCAGGGGCATGTACTCACCTGGTAACTCGGCCAGGGGCATCAGTACAACAACGCCTCCGGAGCGTGACCCGAGGGGAGCGACCCCACCGGGTATCAGTCATGTCTCATCTATCTCAACAAGTAGTATATGCAGGCTAAAGTCTACGATCAACTAGATCGGAACCACCCGAATGCTCAGAGGACACCACTCACACTCGTGTCCAAGTCGGAACAACATCCCTCGACTAAAATCTGATAAACTCGCAACAATCCCGAACCCTCTACAAGCCTAGATATATCATATACTAAAACATAGGTTCAGGACCGGTTCTTGAATAAAAGGGTTCTCTCAATTTCATAAAATGGCCCGGGAGCAATAACAGTGCTAACAAATAGGAGAGTGCACCAAAACGAAGTCCGGGTTCCTCCAAACCTATTACGACTGTCCGGTAGTCATCAGAAAACAATAATGGCAAAAGGGTCTCAATACCTTTGCATACGGAAGCATTATGAGCATTCTGTGATTTGGAAGAAAACCAACCCACCTGCGATGAATCCGCAAAACCGTGCGCCAAACAGAGGTCCCGATGCGATCCCGCAGCTCCACGCGGCAAAACAAGCACCACCGGCCACGTAGCAAGCTAACACTAAGCCACAAACTCGTCGTTGCCGTCGCGCGCTCTTCGCTCGGCACCCCTCGGCAACCAACAGGTGGTCCACACTCCGAAGCCCACTTCAATCTTTAGGCTCTTTCCTTCTTCTCTCTTTCTCTTCTTTCTTCTTCCCTCTGCTTCACCCGACCAATTAAAGCCCTCACATGGAGAAGGAGGTGGTGAGGTGGAGTTATAAGGAGAGATGCTTAAGTAAAGCAGTAAAATAAAAGAAAAAAAAAAAAAGAAAGGAAAAATAATTAATGAAGCTCACCTACCCACCAACCAAAATTAATTCACCACCACTCCTCTCAGCCAACACCACCTCAACATCAGTCTAAGAAGATAGCCACATCAAAGCCTTAATTAGAAAAAATTTAATATTAAAATAATCCAACAAAGCCAACTATAACTCACTTTTTGGCTTCGGGCCCTCCACCGCAGTCCGGAACCTCCCGAACTCCGCTATAATCTGAAAATACACATGCTCACGGCTTTTCCCACCCGAAAAGCCCATCTGCAGAGTCGGTAAGCTCAAACTGAAAACCGGCATACTACAGTGGGTGTGTGGGTGATGGTTGGTGCTGAGTGTGTGATATGTGCAGGGGAATGTAAATTGAGTGTAGTAAAGGAGGTAGGTGAAGCTTATGTACTGTGAGTAAGTGGATTTGAATAACTGGGTTTGTGTGTGCACATACTTATTAGTAAGGGGGAGTTGAATAATTGTGTATGTGAACATTAATTAATTGTGTGCAATTGAAGCTGATTGAGAGTATGAATGGAGCTTACAGTATAAATTATGTGAGTATATGTGTTTGATTTGGGGTTGTTTTGTGAAGGAATTAATGGACAAATTAGTGTGTTTCTGTGTGCTGAGGATTACCTATTTTGCTATTGGGCTTGGAACCTTGTATTAAAGGATTTATGTGAGAAGTGTATGTGAGCTGTGGACTTTAATTATTAGTATGCATTGGTACTTGGGAAGCTGTAACTGATGGTGGACTTGTTGTATGTAGTGAGCTTGCTGTTGATGGATAGTGGTGAATTTGAGCCCTTGTCTGCACTGTATTTTTCGCCGAGGAGTGAGCCGATTGCGCGCAGAATTTTGTGAAGACTCGAGGGTAATTAAATGAGCTTCCGGGGATTTTTCCGGGATTTGCGGCACAATTTTTCGAGGTTTCGTCAGTTCGAGGTTCCGGCACTTCACCGACTTCAGCAATTGCCTGCGGAAAGCATTCCAGGTGGGTTGGAATTTCTCCAAAATATGTGGAATGCCCTTTAAAGCTATTGAATGCAGTTTGATCATAATTATCATGTTATTTTCACCGTTTTTACATCTGATAGTTGCCTGGGAATTTTTAGAAAATTATTTAGAACCCCATATTATTTTTAGTATACTCCTGTTATCATATGACACTAGGCTGCATGTTCTGTGGACATTATTTTTGCACCCTGATCGTTTTAAAAATCGAGGAAGCCCGTTTTAAGGAAAAACATCATTTTCAAGGGTAGTTTTTAAATTATGAGTTCGCCAGAGGTATGGCAATGATTCAGGGTGCATTTGACCTCGTGCCTGGGGGCCGAGGGGGCTCTTTTTGAGTTTTGAGATGAATTATTGTGTCATTTGATATTTGAGCTTCCTTATGGGATAGTGAGACTACTCTAGATCATGGGTCGTATTCTGATTTAGTGGTAGAGGTGGTTCTCCCACTTAGCTTCGAGGAGTTTGGGGTTCCGGCAGATCGAGTCATGGAAGTTTCCCGACTCAGCCATGGTCGTGCATTATCAGATTGAGTCGTTGAGGGTTCTCCGACATAGCTGTGAGAGTGTTCAGGCTATTCGTGTTTGAGTCGAGGTTCTTTTCCGACTGAGTTGTGTTTTCGAGCTTTGTGATACCGATCTATTTGATCGTGGATTATAGCCTGCATGTGCCGCATATTGAGACAGTGAGACAGATGTGATACTTGAGTTCGGTGGGGTCGCTCCCCTCGAGCTCCGCCCCGGGTGCGATGATGATACCGAGCCTGACGAGGCTACGATGTGGATATGCGCCTAGTTCATATACTAGTGGTCGCTTGATACCCCTGGCCGAGTTACCATGGGGTCACTTTGTGTGAGATTGAGATAGTCGGTTTAGGACGCCCCACGTAAATCCCGTCCTCTTGTGGATGCGTGGTAGTGGGCAGGTGCGTTCCTAGACGACAGGCGCAGGCTGGACTGAGCCAGTTTTGGCAGTCTTTGAGATTGGGTGATATGAGCGGGTGGTTTCATATTATGTTCATAGATGGTTTCTTTCCTTTGAGCATTGATACCGAGGCATCTTAGCAGTAGAGAGTGTATGCATACCGTGCTATTGGTAGAGTTTCCTTTTGGAGCCATATGATTGTGACTTTCTAGCTGTAGTTTTCTTTTTCAGCTTACCATTATTTATCTATCTACCTATCTATCTGCATACCTATCTGTTTTGCTTCCAGTAGACTTAGTGGGCATACCGTGGATATTGGGACGGTACCCACTGAGATCTGCCTTCTGCAGTAGATCTCACACACACTACGGTGACAGGTTGAGGCAGCTGTTCCGGCTTGGTTCGCGCGGAGACAGCAGATCGAGGTGAGGATGCGGCCGATTAGTTCCTTACCAGCATTGAGAGTCAGAGCTAATTGTACTGGACATTCTGAGAGACTGGTGAGGATAGTATTTGTTTTATTCCTGTGAGACTTTGTACCTTGAGGATTGGTGTACTAGTGGAGATTTTACTTTTCCAGATGTTCAGTTTTATTCTATAGCTTTTGGTTTTAGTTTTAGCTCTGATACATGTTTTTAGCTATAGATCTGACTTGCAGGGTAGACGCTTCGTCTGTGCGGCAGTTTCCGTACAGATGGCGGATCTGTTGGCGAGCCCGGGTCGCAGTTTCGACCCCGGGGCGTGACAGATTTAGGTGGTATCAGAGCCTAGGAATATCGGTCGTTGAGGACTTAGTGACCCTAGGCTATTGGTTGGACATTAGGATGACTGTCGTGAGAGACGTGACTTTAGCGAGAGTCCTGATTGAGTTGTACCTCCCCCAGAGGATTGGGGCGAGTGATCTTACATGTTATTTCTCTAAAGATGATTATGTTGGCTGCAGAAAACATAATGCTTTAGCATGGATAACATGTTTTGGACTTTCGCTTGATTGGGTCGAGAGAGTTTGGGTCCTAATGTTTGTTTTGTTGTAGTGGTTTTTGATGCATCCGAGACGCCGTGCAGCTGCGAGGGCGTGTTTGGCTTTGGATGAGGAGCCCCTACAGCGGAAGGCCGAATGGACAGAGCCGAGAGAGGCCTGAGAGATTCAGGCCCGAGCAGTCCTGATATTTGAGGCGATACGACGCTAGGAAGAGAACATAGAGCGCGTGAAGCGCATGCTTGGATCGAGAGCATCTCCCGGGGTATCGCCAGTAGTACCTCCGGCCGGGACATCGTCGACTTCGACCAGATCGCACTATGGATAGTGTAGGAGCAGCAAGAGATTGCCGATCGGTTGTGTACCGCATCCAGTTCCATCCCCTGCAGATTTCGGGATCGAGTTTGGAGCCCTGGGAGGCCGAGAACTGGATCGCTGCTATGGAAGAGTTGTTCGAAGATTTGTTCATCCAGGAGAAGCATCAGGGCGCTTGGTTATGCACTTTTGGATAAGGACGCCAAGAGAGTTGGTGGCGTCGAGTTCGTCCTGTTGGACCATCGGGAGCGCAGTTGATGTTCTGGGGCGAGTTTCTGCGACGGTTGAGCAGTGTACCCCCCTTGCCGCCCAGGATGAGGTTTGGAGGTTGATCTGATTGAGAGGGGACTGCATCGGGATATCTATCTCTTTGTATATTCTCGGCAAGTGCCGACTTTAGATGCAGCATTTGGGCATGCTCGATGGGTTGACCGAGGATCGGTGATCACGTCCAGGAGGGACGAAGACCGAGGGACCAGTTTCAGTGAGAGACGTCTAGCATTGTCGGATTTTGGGATAGGTGAGTGGATCGAGGCACCAGCTGTAGTGTCAGGATGAGTTGTCACCTGAGGTAGGCTTCCTTATAGTCATTGGATCTAGAGCATTTAGATGCCGACACCGCATGTGCATGTTTCAGCAGAGCAGGGGTAGCTTTGCGTGGGCCAGAGAGGGGACTGTTGGCTTGTGCACGTGAGGATCAGGTTCCAGACCACGTATAGCACTTGGATGAGTGTTGCCAGTCCCGCCGGAGTAAGTAGGACATTCGATTTGATTCCTTGAGTTTTTAGTCCTACATCAGTTTCGAGGTGTTGTTATGAGTTTGGTTACCCCAATGCTATTCCACCATGGATGGCCGAGAGAGGACTTTAACCCTCCGTGGACCTGGTCAGGAGGAGTGTGTTGTAGAGGGTGTTAGACCACGGCAGAGTTGAGTCGTGATCGTATCGCTTGCGAGCGACTGTAGAGGAGGTGCTTGCGGCGGCACCGGGACTAAGGAATATCTTTATTGCCCGTGTTATCCCGGGTGAAAGTCTACCAGATCTAATATTGAAGCCGCTGCTTAGTGAGACCGAGATCGAGATAGTGTTCGACGCGATTTTAGAAGCTGCGCCGACTTCGGCAGCACCCCTTGGAGTATCACCCGTGGGACAGAGAGAGAGCTGATAGCGCAGTTGTGGGATCTGATGGATCAAGAGGCCATGTGACCCAGCGCCACGTTGTGGATACAACGGTGAGGAGTCGGTGATGGTTCAAACACAGACAGGTATGGTTTGTTTTTCCACAATGCCATTTGGTGAGATTGATAGCTTTATGGAACCCTACAGCCGAGGGCTGTATCCAGACAAGGTTTTGTGGATTGGCCATGCGATTTCAGCTGCAAGAGTGACAGTGGGCCCAACGAAGAGCGATGCCGTTTGGGTTGAGCCTAAACCTATGATAGTGACTGAGGTCAGAAGTTTCTTGACTAAGCAGGGCCAGTATAGCTTCGAAGAGTTAAAGTTGATTATGATATCAGTATCGATATGGATGATTGCCAGTAATAGAGAGAGCATGGAGTTATACAGAGACCCGTGAACCTGAAGTACTTGGTTACTTAGGAGAATTTTGGTTGAGGCAACGCTGGTGGACCGAGTTATTGGAGCTATATGATCGATTAGTATATCATTATCCCGGCAAGGACCTTATGGTCAGTTACGCCTTGTCTAGGTGAGCAGGGCAACCTTGGAAATGAGACGGTCGATCTGTGAGTGCCACTTTGAAAACTTGGAATTGAGAGTTGGAAATTTGGGGAATGTCCCCGATGTTGAATTTCTTTTCCTGTAGAGGGAGGTAAGAGTGCATTATGGAGTTTTGAGCATTTTAGTTGCTAAGGAGCAACGGAGAGGTTATGCCAATTAGAGGCTTCGAGTTTGGATTTGGAGATCTTGATTTGTGGAAGCCACTGTTCGCAAGAGCTGTTCATTCGACATTTACGCGAGGAGTTTGATCCGCGAGTGGTTTTCTGGCTGGAAGAAGTGTATTTGACCCCTTGCACATTTTGGACTTCACTCTTTTGGAGTTGGACGAGGTTTTGAGTTGAGGATCTCCTATTCCCTTGGATTGAGGCACCCTCCAGAGTTATGGATTTATTTTGGGTTTCGAGGACGAAACCTTTTTAAGGAGGGGAGAGTGTAGCATACCGGGATTTCGGATAGCGCACCGACCTCGTGAGATGGCGTGGTGTGGATAAATCACCTCGAGCGTTTTCCATATTGGATTACAGATGAGTTTGGGTCGACGCGGATCAACGCGGAAGCCCCAGGTCGATTCGGGGTTTTTCGGGCAGTGTCCGCCTTTAGAGGACTAGCTTCGGGGAAGCCTCGACTCCACAGTGGAGTGCAGAAAATTGGGAAACTCTGGGAACAGGTGTACTGTAAGATTACAGCGGAGTTCAGGAGGTTCCGGACTGACGCGGAGGACCCGAAGGTAAAAAGTGAGTCAGAATTGGCAGTTACGGGAGCCGGTTTTCGGATTGAGCACACAGACTCTACGGTTGAGTTTTTTGAGTGGGGAAAACTTTGGACATGTGTAATTTCATATTACAGCGGAGTTCGGGAGGATTCGGACTGGTGCGGAGGTCCCGAAGCCAAAAAGTGACTTGGAGTTGGCTAAAAGGGGGTTATTTAATTATTTAATATAATTGGATTATTAAATATTTTGCTTCAGGTTGTGTTGTTGGTAGGAGAGTTGGTGTTGTGTTGGTATGAGATATTTTTGTGGTGCAATTAATGCTTCCAACCACCACCTCATTAGCATCCCTTCATTAAATTGCCTCCATGTCATCGTCTTCTTACCAAGGCAAAGCAGAGGAATGGGAGAAAAGCAGAGAAAAGGAAAAAGAGAAAGAAGAAGAAGGGAGAGGAAGAAATGGAGGTGTGTGAGTGTTTCTTTTTCTTGATGGACCTTCGCCCTGAAGCCGTGTGGAGCGCGCACCGAGCCGTGATCAAGGTTAGTAGCTGTTTTTGTGTTTTTTGAGAGTGAGCTCAGTTTTAGAGAGAGAGAGTGGGGTGCTTGGCTTTGCTTGGCGGAGTGGTTGTCCACTGTTGGGTGGCCGCGCGGGCGTAGCAAGGCGGTGCGCGCAGCGCACTGTGGGCGCGCGACGCACAGGCGCGCAACGGGCACGCCTGTGCGCAGCGCGCAGGCGCGCAGCGCGGGGGCAGCCGTGCGCTGCGGGCAGCGGCTGCGCCGTGCGCTGCAAGCGCGCGGCATGGCCCTGGCGCTGCACGGCAGCGGCGGCATGCCGCATCGCAGTGCGGCAGCGGCCAGGCAGCTTCCTGCGGCGCGAGCGCAGGAATTTTTCCGCGCGACGCACGCAGTGTTTCGTCGCTTGGGGTCAGTTTTCGCCGTCGATCGCGCGTGTACGCCAGATTGATCTTGATTTCTTGGTTTCCCCCTTCTTTTTGCTCACAGGTTTTCCTCATGGATGCGCGAAGTCCGGCGAGGTGCTGTGCGGAGCCGGATAGAGGGCGCGACTTGCGGATTTTACCAGAGTTGGATGATTATGTGTGTTGGGTTAGCGGTTAATTGATGGACTTGAGTGCTATGTGGTGTGCTGTGTGTATGGCAGCTGTAAGGTGTATGTGGATTTATGTTATTTGTGTATATGTGGGCTCTAATTATTGTGTGCATGGGAGCATGTGGGTGGAATTATGAGGTTAAGTTTATGTGTTTTTCTTTATTTTGTTTGTGCTGTGGTTTTTGGAAGGCATCAGAGCAGGTATGTGTGTAGTGAAGATGTGCTGTGGGTGTGTGGGTGATGGTTGGTGCTGAGTGTGTGATATGTGCAGGGGAATGTAAATTGACTGTAGTAAAGGAGGTAGGTGAAGCTTATGTACTGTGAGTAAGTGGATTTGAATAACTGGGTTTGTGTGTGCACATACTTATTAGTAAGGGGGAGTTGAATAATTGTGTATGTGTACATTAATTAATTGTGTGCAATTGGAGCTGATTGAGAGTATAAATGGAGCTTACAGAATAAATTATGTGAGTATATGTGTTTGATTTGGGGTTGTTTTGTGAAGGAATTAGTGGACAAATTAGTGTGTTTGTGTGTGCTGAGGATTACCTATTTTGCTATTGGGCTTGGAACCTTGTATTAAAGGATTTATGTGAGAAGTGTATGTGAGCTGTGGACTTTAATTATTAGTATGCATTGGTACTTGGGAAGCTGTAACTGATGGTGGACTTGTTGTATGTAGTGAGCTTGCTGTTGATGGATAGTGGTGAAGTTGAGCCCTTGTCTGCACTGTATTTTTCGCCGAGGAGTGAGCCGATTGCGCGCAGAATTTTGTGAAGACTCGAGGGTAATTAAATGAGCTTCCGGGGATTTTTCCGGGATTTGCGGCACGATTTTTCGAGGTTTCGTTAGTTCAAGGTTTCGGCACTTCACCGGCTTCAGCAATTGCCTGCAGAAAGCGTTCCAGGTGGGTTGGAATTTCTCCAAAATATGTGGAATGCCCTTTAAAGCTATTGAATGCAATTTGATCATAATTATCATGCTATTTTCACCGTTTTTACATCTGATAGTTGCCTGGGAATTTTTAGAAAATTATTTAGAACCCCAGATTATTTTTAGTATACTCCTGTTATCATATGACACAAGGCTGCATGTTCTGTGGACATTATTTTTGCACCCTGATCGTTTTAAAAATCGAGGAAGCCCGTTTTAAGGAAAAACATCATTTTCAAGGGTAGTTTTTAAATTATGAGTTCGCCAGAGGTATGTCAATGATTCAGGGTGCATTTGACCTCGTGCCTGGGGGCCGAGGGGGCTCTTTTTGAGTTTTGAGATGAATTATAGTGTCATTTGATATTTGAGCTTCCTTATGGGATAGTGAGATTACTCTAGATCATGGGTCGTATTCTGATTTAGTGGTAGAGGTGGTTCTCCCACTTAGCTTCGAGGAATTTGGGGTTCCGGCAGATCGAGTCGTGGAAGTTTCCCGACTCAGCCATGGTCGTGCATTATCAGATTGAGTCGTTGAGGGTTCTCCGACATAGCTGTGAGAGTGTTCAGGCTATTCGTGTTTTAGTCGAGGTTCTTTTCCGACTGAGTTGTGTTTTCGAGCTTTGTGATACCGATCTGTTTGATCGTGGATTATAGCCTGCATGTGCAGCATATTGAGACAGTGAGACAGATGTGATACTTGAGTTCGGTGGGGTCGCTCCCCTCGAGCTACGCCCCGGGTGCGATGATGATACCGAGCCTGACGAGGCTACGATGTGGATATGCGCCTAGTTCATATACTAGTGGTCGCTTGATACCCCTGGCCGAGTTACCATGGGGTCACTTTGTGTGAGATTGAGATAGTCGGTTTAGGACGCCCCACGTAAATCCCGTCCTCTTGTGGATGCATGGTAGTGGGCAGGTGCGTTCCTAGACGACAGGCGCAGGCTGGACTGAGCCAGTTTTGGCAGTCTTTGAGATTGGGTGATATGAGCGGGTGGTTTCATATTATGTTCATAGATGGTTTCTTTCCTTTGAGCATTGATACCGAGGCATCTTAGCAGTAGAGAGTGTATGCATACCGTGCTATTGGTAGAGTTTCCTTTTGGAGCCTTATTATTGTGACTTTCTAGCTGTAGTTTTCCTTTTCAGCTTACCATTATTTATCTATCTACCTATCTATCTGCATACCTATTTGTTTTGCCTCCAGTAGACTTAGTGGGCATACCGTGGATATTGGGACGGTACCTACTGAGATCTGCCTTCTGCAGTAGATCTCACACCCGCTGCGGTGACAGGTTGAGGCAGCTGTTCCGGCTTGGTTCGCGCGGAGACAGCAGATCGAGGTGAGGACGCGGCCGATTAGTTCCTTACCAGCATTGAGAGTCAGAGGTAGATGTACCCGGTGTATTTTTATGTTTTCACTTTTGTACTGGACATTCTGAGAGACTGGTGAGGATAGTATTTGTTTTATTCCTGTGAGACTTTGTACCTTGAGGATTGGTGTACTAGTGGAGATTTTACTTTTCCAGATGTTCAGTTTTATTCTATAGCTTTTGGTTTTAGTTTCAGCTCTGATACATGTTTTTAGCTATAGATCTGACTTGCAGGGTAGACGCTTCGTCTGTGCGGCAGTTTCCGTACAGATGGCGGATCTGTTGGCGAGCCCGGGTCGCAGTTTCGACCCGGGGCGTGACAATAGGGGTCCACACTCTGTTTCTCTCTAATCCTGTCTAACAGAGTGGGCTGCAAGACCAAAGACATAAGTTTTGCAGAATCCCCAGGGGAACAACCTCAATATCAAGTCGCCTCAACTGCTCCCTCAGTGGCATCTGCTGAGTAATCAATAAGCTCTAAGACTGCACTACTCGCCTACTCAAGGTATCCGCGACCACATTGGCCTTGCCGGGATGATACTGTATGCTCAAATCATAATCCTTTAACAGCTCTAGCCACCGGCGTTGCCTCAAATTGAGCTCTTTCTGAGTAAACAAATATTACAAACTTTTGTGGTCGGTAAATATCTCACAGTGCTCGCCGTAAAGGTAGTGTCGCCACAGCTTCAAAGCAAATACAACAGCGGCTAGTTCCAAATCATGCGTAGGGTAATTCTTCTCATAATCCTTTAATTGCCTCGATGCATAAGCAATTACCCTGTCACGCTGCATCAACACACAACCTAAGCCGCTGCGGGAGGCATCACTATAAACCACAAATCTCTCTCCCATCACTGGCAACGCAAGAATCGGCGCTGATATCAATCTCAGCTTCAACTCATCGAAGCTCTGCTGGCACTGCTCAGTCCAAACTTATCTAGTCCCCTTCCTAGTCAAACGGGTGAGGGGAGTAGAGAGCTTCGCAAAGCCCTCTACGAACCGACGGTAGTATCCTGCTAGGCCCAAAAAGCTCCGAACCTCTATCACCGTCGTAGGTCTAGGCCAATCCCGAACGACATCAATCTTCGTCGGGTCCACTGCCACTCCTGCGGCTGAAACCACATGGCCTAAAAATGAAACTTTCCGAAGCCAAAATGCGTACTTTTCAATTTGGCATACAGCTCATTCTCCCTCAGAAGTTGCAGTACTATCCTCAAGTGCTCCTCATGCTCTATGTCGCTTCGGGAATACACCAAGATGTCATCGATGAACACCACTACAAATCGGTCCAAGTACGGCTAGAATACTCGGTTCATCAGATCCATAAAGGCAGCAGGGGCATTAGTCAATCCAAATGGCATCACCGTGAACTCGTAATGCCCGTACCGCATCCTGAACGCCGTCTTGGATACATCCTCGGCCTTCACCCTCAACTGGTGGTAACCGGACTGGAGGTCTATCTTCGAGAAGACCGTAGCTCCCTGAAGCTGATCAAACAAATCATCAATCCGTGGGAGGGGATACTTATTCCGGACGGTCACTTTATTTAACTCTCGGTAATCCACGCATAACCTGAGTGACCCATCTTTCTTTTTCACAAACATAATCGGCGCTCCCCACGGAGAAACACTGGGTCTAACAAACCCTCGATCCATCAAGTCTTGCAACTGAGCCTTCAGCTCTCTCAACTCTGCAGGTGCCATCCTGTAGGGTGACTTGGAGATTGGTGCAGTTCCAGGGACTACATCAATCACAAACTCTATCTCTCGGTCCGACGGCATAGAAGATAACTCTGAGGGAAACACATCCGGGTACTCACGGACAATGGGGATGTCCTCGAGTCCGGGCATCGCCGTAGGCACCTCTATCACAGTCGCTAGAAAGGTAATGCAACCACGACTCAGCATCTGTCATGCTCTGACAGAAGATATCGTCGCCGTAAACAAAGTGCCCTGGCATCCCCTATAAACATACTCCTCCTAACCCGGCTCACGGAGGGTCACTGTCCTCTCTCTACAATCAATGGTAGCATAATACTGGGACAACCAGTCCATACCCAACACTACATCAAAATCCCGGAGCTGACGAAGGACCAACAGATCAATAGGCAAAATCCAGGATCCTAACTGCACTGGGCAGGACCGACAACACTCGTCTACGTGCAACACGTGATCTGGAATCTGAACCTCACGGGCACAAGCTAACAGCCCTATCTCTAGCCCATGCAAAGATGCAAATGCTCTACTGATGAATGAGTGCGATGCTCCAGTATCAAATAATGCTCTAGTGCGTGTAGAGGAGATAAGAATAATACCTGCTACCACCTGGTTGGCTGCCAAGGAATCCTCAACCTGAGCGGCGTACACTCGCCCGCTCGGAGGTGGTCGCCTATCTGGCTGTCGCGGCGAAGTGGCCCGATCCCCCTAGCCAAAACTCGGCGAAGCTCCTACAACTTGCAAAGGCGAAGGAGGAGTCGATGCTGTCGATGGTACCGGCGACCCTGCTCTCGGACAAGACCACGCCATATGTCCCGGCTGTCCACAACGGTAACACCAGCCCTGTCGCTGCTCACACAGCTGAGGTGTATGGGGTCCGCCGCAAATAACACATCGGTCGGGACGCCTCTGCTGCTGCTGCGGCTGTTGCTGTCTAGGTTGCCGAAAATCTTCGGGTCTCTGTCTCCCCTGAGACCCACGACCCTGAGACTTGAATCGTGGTGGTCTCGGTGGTCTCGGCCTACTCGACTGTCCAAAATCCCGCGGCGCTAGACGCTTCTCTCCGGAGCTGGTCCCTGGCGCTCCATCACTCTCTGACATAATCACCGATCCTCGGGCAACCCACCGAGCATGCTTTATAACCGCATCCAGAGTCGGCGATCGATGCGAATGTACAAGGTGATAAATGTCCTGATGTAGACCTCTCTCAAAAAGATCAACCCTCTGAGCCACATCCTGGGCGACGTGGGGTACACTGCTCAACAACCGTTGAAATTCGCGAACATACACATGAAGAGGCCGACTCCCCTGCTGAAGACGTCGCAGATCCCCTTCCAGCTTTTGCTTTGCACTGTCGGGAAAGTAAGCCCCGAGTAGCAAGGCACGAAACTCCCTCCAAGTCAACAATTGTACTCCCGGTGGTCCAACTGGGCGAACTCGACGCCACCAAGTCTCGGCGTCCTTCTCTAAAAAGTGCGTGGCCAGATGCACCTGATGTTTCTCTTGGATGAACAGATTTTCGAACAGCTTTTCCATTGCTGCAATCTAGTTCTCTGCCTCCCAAGGCTCCGAACTCTGCCCTGAGAATTGTGGAGGATGAAACTGGCTGATATACGACAACCGGTCGGTGAACTCTCTCTGCTCCTGTACTGTCAACGGAGCAATCTGAGTCGAGGTCGACGATGTCGCAATCGGAGGTACTACTGGTGGTGCTACAGGAGATGCTCTCTGCTTAAGCAACGCATCATGCGCTCCATATTCTCCCCCTAGCGCCTGGTCGCCTCCTCCTGGGGCCGTAATGCCTCAGACATCTGGACTACCTGGGCTCGTAACTCCCGGACCTCACTCTGCTCGGCCTCCCGCTGCTCGGGCTCCTCATCTGATGCAGGATGCGCCCTCATCGCTGCACGACGTCTTGGAGGCATCGCAGGCAACTGCAACAAAAGCCAAATGTCAGAGCACAGAAATCTCTCGACCAGATCAAGCGAAAGTCTAAAACATGCCACTCATTCTAAAGCATTATGTCGTTTACAGCCAACATAACCACTTTAGAGAACAAACATGTAAGGTCACTCGCCCCAATCCCCTAGGGGAGTTACAGACTCAATCAGGACTCTCGCTAAAGTCACGTCTCTCACGACAGTCATCCTACTGTCCAACCAATAGCCTAGGGTCACTAAGTCCTCAACGACCTATATACCTAGGCTCTGATACCACCATAATCTGTCACGCCCCGCGGTCGAAATTGCGACCCGGGCTCGCCAACAGATTCGCCGCCTGCACGGGACTCCCCGCACAGACGAGGCGACTAACCTGCAAGTAAGATCTATAGCAAAACAAATATCAGTGCGGAGAAGAAACTAAAGCTACAGAATCATAAACTGAACATCTGAATTCACATAAATCCAAAGATATCCAAAATACAAAGTTCTCTCACTATGAAAATAAATACACTCACAGATTGTCCAGTACAAAAGTGAAAACTCAAAATACAGGGTATCTCTACCTCTGACTCTCAGACAGACTCGGGTAAGAAACTAGTCGGCCACGCCCTTACCTTAATCTGCTGTCTCCGCACGAGCTGAACCCGGAATAGCTTCCTCACGAAAACTTGTCACCCAGCAGATGTGAGAACTACTGCAAAATGTAGTACTCAGTGGGTACCGTCACCAATATCCACGGTATGCCCACTAAGTCTACTGGAGGCAAAAACAGATAGATATGCAGATAGATAATATGAAAGCTGGAATAAAACTACAGCTAATATACCTCAAGTAACATGCTCAAAGGTAAACTCATCTAAGAACATGCTATACATCCACTCGCTCACATAACCCAATCTCAGTGACTGCCACATCGGGTCTAGTCAAGCATGCGCCCCCTAGTGTATCAACCAGGGCGTCCCATCGGACTATCTCAGTATCACGCAAAGCGACCTCTAGTGTATCAACTAGGCGCATCATCATCATCGCATCCGGAGCGTAACTCGAGGGGGAGCGACCCCACCGAGCTCAAGCGTGTCTCATCTGGCATAAAAAGCGGCATCTGTAGGCTACAATCCACGATCAAACAGATCGGAAACTTGAATGCCAACATTCCACACTCATGTCTAGGTCGGAGAACACTCCACGACTCAATCTGATATGCCCCCAAAAACCCCAAGACACTAGCAACACATCCTCTAAGTCAAATAAAATCCACTCAGCCCCAGGCGCGAGGACATATGCACCCCTGAACCCATGCCACCCCTCTGGCGATCTCACAATTTAAAAATCATTTTTAAAATGCCGATTTTCCTTAAAACGGGTTTTCTTGATTTTTAAAATGGTCCAGGTGCAAATATGATGCCAACTAACCACGAAATCTAGTGTCATACAGTACCAGGAGTATACTAAAAATAATTTGGGGTTCCGATAAATTTTCTGTAATTTTTTAGGCAACTATCAGATTTATCAACTGTAAAAATAAACATCCTAGACATGATCAACATGCATACAAAAGCATTAGAGGGCATTCCATACAGTTTGGAAGAGTTTCCAACCCACCTAGAATGCTTTCCGTAGGCAAAGCCGAAGTCGGGGAAGCGCCGAACCCTCAAACTGCCGTAAATACCGAAACTGCACCCCGCGCGCGCGCACTGTCGAGTGCCTCAGAAAAATCCCCTGAAGCTCAAGCAGCCTCCCAAGTTCTCAGCAAAATTCCTGCGCTCTCCGGCCTACTCCAATGCCAGCCCACAGCACGCACACATGCATGCACCCCCGTCGGCTCTGCGCAGTGCAACTCTGAAAACTCGCAGCCACGCAGCACAAGCTGCTCCTCAAGGCGATGTGGAAAAAGAGGGAAGGAAGCAAACAAATTCAAGCTCAAAATCTCACTCAAAATCCATAAAAGAATCCAAAAATTCAAACTTGGAGAAGCAACCAACTCACCTTGTATGCAGCCTGACGCGCGCGCAACTCCGCTCAACTTCCTCTCAGCAGGGCAAGCACCAACTTTTTGAACTCTCCTCTCTTCTCTTCTTCTCTTCTTCTCTTTTTCTCTGGTTGCAAAGGAGAAGAAGGAGTAGTAGCTGGCTATTTAAAGAAGGTGGCGAGGGTGGTCGGTGGAGGGGGGGTAGCTGGGAGGTGAAATGACGAAAAAACCCTCACTAAAAACAATAATCTGGGATTTTGGAGGCTGGGGTACCGGTACCCAACACCTTGTTCCGCAACACAGGGCTCGGTTCCAGAACCAAACCAGCAGTTCCGGAACCCAGCATCCAGTTCCGGAACCCAAGCTCCCAAAGCCCAACCGCAGGCTGAAGCTTCAGTTGTCGACGCCGCCAACTCACTTTTCACCTCGGAGGCTCCCGCATCGATCCGAAACCTTCCGAACTCCACTGTAATCATAAAATACACATGCCCCAAGTGGTATCCACCCACCATGCACAACTGCAGAGTCGGTGCTCTACACCCAAATCCAGTACTCTACAATTTATGCTCATACAAATTTAACCTACAATAGGTTAATATAATTTCTTTTAGGGCTAAACCCTAATTATCCATATTCACAATCTTATTACCCTAACATGCTCACTAACATGCTTCTAGGTCAGAAAATCAAAGGACAAAGGGGAGGGGTCACCTATTTTCGGAAGAATCCCCCACCTCGATGTTTTTCTTTGTTCTTGAAAGAGACAAAAATTTGCTCTTTTGATCTCCAAGGTTTTCCTAAAAGAAAAGGAAAATCATGAAGCAATGACTCTTATGATCTAACAATTCCATAAAATTTTAAAACTAGAAACCCCTTTTTCAACATAAAGGGAAAACATCAACTTGGTCAATTTCCTCTCAAAGAGGCTCTTTTTTGATTAATTTACAAGAATGGGAGAAAATAATCCCATCTCAACATATTGCCAAAGAGAAATTTTGATCTCTTTAGCCTAGGGCCAAATGCCCAAAAATTTGAGAGATAACTCAATTTGAATAATTTCTTCCCAATTGTTGATTTTGCTCAATGGAGAAGAGAAGAGGACGACTTTTCTTCCTAAATTTATTTTTCTCAAATTTTCCTTCTTTTTCTCTTCTCCAAATTTCTTCCTTTTTCTTTCTCCTTTTTTTTTGTCAAAATCTACTGCTTGGCAGGTTAGGCAGCTGCTGCTGCCTATATTGCAGCCATTTCTTCTGCTTGGCAGCTGCCCAATGCAGCTGCCAAGGCAGCAGCTCCCTGCACAGGAGCTGCTGCAGGCAGCTGCTGGCAGGTGCAGCAGCAGCTGGCCCAGCATCAACTGCAGCTGCTGCTACTGCAAGCAGCAGCAGCTGGCACACCCCATTTTTCTTTTTGTTTTCCTCTCATGTGCAAAGTAGAGGAGAAAAATCTAGGGAGAGAGAAGCACCTTTTTACAAGAAAATAGAGAGGGAAGAAGAGAGATCACCTTCTTCTTTCCTCCTCCTTTCTTCTTTCTTCTTCTTCTTTCTTCTTCTCCTCCCTTTTCTTCTTCTTTCTTACTTCTTGCATCAGCAGGGGAAAAGAGAGAATGGTGAAATTAAGAGGGAGAGAGAGAGAATTTAATTCTCTGCAGGTGGTGGTTGGAGGGGGAGGTGATTTTACCAAAATGCCCCAACTTAGGATTTAATTCCCCAAATTGCCCTCATTCCCTACAGTTTTGCCCCTGCAGAGAGCAATTTTGGGTACCCTTCTTCCTTCGCGTTTTGCCGTCAATTGGTAAATCAAAATTACAATTTTTCTTCTTTCTTTTTTTCTACAAATTTTTCTTAAACTCTCCACGATTTCTTTTAAATTTTTGAGCTGCTCTAAGCCCTCAAAAGAGTGTTGGGTTATATGTAATAAGGATCTAAATAGGGGAAAAAACACCTAGAGGGGGGTGAATAGGTGTAAACGTATAAACACTCAAAAATTGTTGCGATAAAAACCCAATGCGGAAATAAAAAATAATACGCAAGATTTTTACGTGGAAAACTCCATCACCGGAGCAAAAAACCACGGGAACGATAACACGGCAGAAATCCACTAGAATTAAAACACGTACAAGGTGATTTACCGTACACACTTACGACTCAACCTTTTCCATACGCTCCTAGAGGATCTTCTCCGCTTGCTCCACGACGCTTCTCGAATCCACGATCTGCGCCCAACGCCGAATCCACGGCGTCCAACGTCGAATCCACGACGTCCGACCGAATCCACGGTCTTCACCCAATAGCACCCTTCGAATCCACGAACGTGCCTCGCTCCGAATCCACGAGAGCGGTTGAACCTTGAATCCACAAGGACACGCGAATCCACGCGCCGATTTTTGGGGTAAATCGTTGTTTTTGGTGGTGATGATCCGCCGAATACTTAGATCAAAGATAGATCGGAAATACCATCTAAGTATTCATTAGTTTGATTCAACTCAAGATGTGAGTATGAAAACCTAGAATCAAACTAATCAATATAGATGAAGAAACATAGAGTATTCTCTAATGATTTCCTTTCTTCTCTATATGTGGATCTAGAGCCGTATATGATGATATATGAAAATGACGGCTATTTGGATTTTTCGGCCTCTTTTTGGATTAACCCTAGAAAAAGAGTCATAGGGTCTATTTATAGGTTAGAAACCCTAGGAAGGAGATAAGAATCAAAAACCTAACATTTCTGGAAATTTTACGGACGGCGATCCGGATCGGATTAGCTGTGATCCAGATCGTCGTAACGAGTCAGGTAATTCCAGAAAAACGAAGGTTCGGGATCCGGATCGAAGTGCTTGATCCGGATCGTTCATACAGTTCACCAAACATCAACGTTCGGGATCCGGATTGCGAAGCCTGATCCGGATCGTTCAAGGAAGATGGTAAACTCAGTGTTCGGGATCCGGATCAAGAGAGGCTACGATCCGGATTGAACTGGTGTATGAACGAACCACCTTCGGGATCCGGATCGAACAACCTGATCCGGATCCTGAACATGTCCCAAGTCCAGTTTTTGATTTTTATGCAATGAAAGATTCTTCCAAGTGTTTCTACACTACAAGAAGTATTCGGATCACACAAAATCTTTAGTTAAACATACCTGATCCTTTTGAATTCTTCTTTCTTGAGATTGAGTTAAATGATCCAACTTTCTTCACCTTCAATCTTCAAGACTTGAGACTTTCACGAAACTACGCCAACTCAAATTCCGTAACAATCTCCCCCTTTGGCGGTTTCGTGACAAAACACAGATCCACTAAAGAAAATTCAAAAAGATATTTTTGTTGCTATCACCATACAACAAAAATTTACAATGGAGATCCAAAAATTTAAAAACATGAGATAAACTCCTAAAACAGACTCTAGACTTAGACATCTGTACTCTCTGCACAAAGAAATCATTCTTGACAAAAAGAGATCGTTAGATACCTCAAGAATATTTAGCATTCACAACCTAGTACAGAGATAGAGTTTATCTGATCATCATGACATTTGAGAATTCAGATATGTAAAAGAATCATAGTCAAAAACCAACATATCTTCTATGCAATCAAAAACCAAATGTCATAAAGTGTTAGTCCAACATCAACTTGTTAGTCATATTACATGCCCAAATAGTTAGTCGAATAGTTAGTAGAGACATGCAAACAATCACAAGATAAAAACCAAAGTTGAAGTTGAAGTGATACTTACCTTGATGTATACAAAATTTTCACATCAGCATTGTTCATCATTGTTCAAGTTCTCTTGATGTTCACTTACCTTGATGTTCACATCACATCATTGTTCAAATTCTCTTGATGTTCACTTACCTTGATGTTCACATCACATCATTGTTCAAGTTCATTGTTCAAGTTCTCTCTAAACTCTCTCCCCCTTTTTGTCACAAACAAAGCCAAAATCACAAAAACTTTAAGGAGAGTTAAATAGAACAAAATAAAGAAACTCCTGAGAACTAAATAAGAACAAAAACTTAAAAACCTGCAAAAGAAAGATTAGAGAAAAGAAGAAAAACTTTATGCAGAGTCGTCGGAGCTGATACACCCAAGCTTCTGAAACATTTTCTTGATCCGGTTGTTTATAGAAGCTTGTTCCTTCTTAACTTCTTTGATATCCTCTTTCATTTCAGCGACATCAGTAGCCATGCACTCTTGCTCGTTTGAGAGTCGCTGTTGTTCCTTAAAGATTGAACTCACTGACGCATCATCATCAGAAGTGGATGGAGGTGCCTGCTGTGCTGGTGGAACAGGAGGAGTTTCTGCCGGTGCAGAGGTTGTCGCTCGTTGTTGTTGTGCTCGTTGCCGGTGAGGAGGTATTATGGGTTCATCTGGCTTCGTCGAGAGAGACTTCACAATTGTCGTCTCATTAATGGTGCCCAAACTGTACATGTATGAGCTCGCGCTTGTATCGACTTTAAACTTTCTAAGGATGCGCATGATAATCATTGGGTAGGGTAGTCTTTCTGTGGGATGAGAGTGTTCCACATACCGCGCCATCCATGACCAAATGAGATAGGGAATATTCAAGTTTGCTCCCATCAATGCGGCCGGGTTTCCAAGAAGATAAAGGTATAACATTCTGTCCCATCGAAGAACCTTCGTATTCATGTTGGGAAGAATGTTGTAGCAGACAATGAAGTTTATATACCGATACTCTGGTCGAAGCTCTTTAGAGAAAATAGAATTTTCGGTCGACCGAGTATTTGGAAGACAAATTCCATTAACTACAACTCTCCAGGAGTTGTCGTTGAAGCTTTGAGTTTTTAGGTAATGGAGTCCATCAGCTCTGGCTGTCATACCTAGCACAACTCCAATCAGCTGGGGTGTGACTTTGATTTTGATATTTTTAACCAAAGTGTGAAATTCTCGACGTCCATCCTCGTGATCAATCAGACTTGCAGCGTTCTGATAAAACATTCGAACTGAGTGTGGACAGTCCCCAGTAGTCTCAGGGAAGTTGCAAATTTGAGCAAGACCAACTTGGTCAAACAAAGTCCCAAAAGCTACAGATCGTTCCTTCATTGGTTTGACATTGACATGTCTCTCGCCAATGCATTCCCTCTTCTCAAAATCCTTGATTCTGTCGGAGCTGATGAAGTCTTGTGGAGGAGGCTGCCTAGCAACTGGTTCCTCAATGGTAATTCCCTGAGCACTGCCTCTTTTTCTTGCACCGGTTTTTCTTTTTGTTCCAACTGGACTTGGTTCCATTGGTGCTTTCCCTTTTTCAGCTGCAGTAGGTTTTGAAGCTTCAGCAGTTGCTTTCCCTTTGGAGACAATGGGAGCAGCTTGCTCGATTTCGATGTTATCCCAGTCGATCGACTCTGTCTCTGATTCAGTGTCGGAATCAACCTTAGTCTTCTTTGCTTTCTTAGCCTTCTTAGGCTTGGCAGTATCCTTGACATGTACCATGGCAGCAAGTAGGAAAATAATCCAAGTGATCACCATTTTGATTGCTAGTGAAAAATGTATCCTGTGACGACCAACTCAAGAACACATGAAAAATTGTTAATTTTCAAAAATTTGAAAAATTGTACCCAAACAATCATAATCATGTGGAGAGACTAAGAATCAAATTAGTTTTGCAAAAGGACTTTTAAAAATAGATCAATTGCATGATTTTCGAAAATCCTTATTATATGTCCTAAAACCAAAATTTTAGAAATCGAAGCCTAAAAATCCGTTAATCAGGAGAATACCTAGCATATAATCAAAACTAATCTACCCAGAGTTCTTATTTCAAAAGAAATTTGATCAAAAACCATCCACAAACAAAGTTGATCCAAGAAATTCATCACGTTTGAGGAGGAAAAGAGAAAAACGGTGAAAAACCGAGATTTTGATCAATAAAACTTACTTGGAGTTGAAGAACTTGAGTTTGAAAGCTTCCAGGAAGGATGAAATCTAGAGAGAGAGTCTCTGGAAACTTTGGAACAAAAGATTGGAGTAAAAGAAATCAAAACCCTTTTGTTCTTTATAAAACCCTAGCCGCAATCCGGATCAGTTCATGATTGCGATCCGGATCGGCTACCCGCAGTGAGAAACTGCGTTCGGGATCCGGATCATCTTGCCCGATCCGGATCGGCTCCAACTTTTTCTTTAGAAAATTTCAGAGAAATTCAAGAAAAACCAGAAAAAGATTGTAAGCACAAATGTGTATCAACTTTAAACAAAAATCATCGTTTCATACAACAAGAATTAGATTATGCCAAATCTATCAATAATATCCAAAAATGAAACGAAAATTTACAAAAATTAAATCCCTTAAAGTTGAACACTTTCATTTACATCTAACTTGATCTTATGAGTAATGCCTTTATCAAATCATCAATTCAGTAAAGAAAATGAAATACAAAGATCAATAGATGTTTGAAATCCCAAATATAGTAGATAATGTATCTAGACAATCTGTTGAAGAGAGTGGCTCTTTGAGCATCTTTCTTTAAAAACCCACCTTATACCAACCTTGAAATTTGACGGAGTCAAGTATTTCAACATGCATTATACTTAATCAAAATTTGAACAACCATGCTTGGTATACATGTGGTAGCTGAACACAATACTCGGACGACCGAGGTGGTAGCTCTTTCCTCCATGTGGTGGTAGTTTTCACACTCCTCATTGGGATGTAACTCTTTCCACATCTTTTGAGCATTTTACTTTTTCTATGACTCCCCCTCAATTGGCTATCAATTATTTAAGATATAAAGTATTCAACCAAATATTGATCTCGATTTCATACTCGACTAAGCAGTCAAATAAGATAATGACTATACCAAGAGATCATTGAGAGAGAGAAATTGACTTTGATCACTCAGAAGATGATTTAATTAACATAAATGATCATTGCAACAGTGAAATATTATGATGGCAAAAGCATAATAAATTTCTAAATGTGCGAAAAGATGCAATTAAAGTCAATTATGATCAATGCTCAATTAATGTCCTATGTACAAACATAGATAATGAACAAAACAAAAATAAATACAAAACCTATCCTAAGCAAAGGTTTCAAAAAGAAGTTTATTTCAAGGAAAGCATTCCAATTGCTTTTCGTAAATGAATAAAACGTTTTTGATCCAAAGGTTTTATTAGAATGTCAGCTAATTGATCCTCAGTTGAAATATATGAAAGTTGAAGAGTATTTGATTCAACTAGCTCTCTAAGAAAATGATATCTAAGTTCAATATGTTTTGTTCTAGAGTGCAACACAGGGTTTTTTGAAATGTTAATTGCACTTGTGTTGTCACAAAGAATTGTTACCGAAGATGCTGAAATGCGGAAGTCGCTCAATACGCTTTTCATCCAAATGAGTTGAGTTGAGCAACTTCCAGCTGAAATGTATTCCGCTTCGGCAGTCGAGAGTGCTATGCAATTCTGCTTTTTACTGTGCCATGCAACAAGGCAATGGCCAAGATAGAAGCATGCACCATTCGTGCTTTTCCGATCATCCACTGATCCTGCCCAATCGGCATCTGAGTATCCAACAATATCCAGACTTGTTCCCATAGGATACCAAATTCCGAAATTAATTGATCCTTTGATATACCGGATGATCCTTTTCACCGCTTTCAGGTGAACCTCCTTTGGTGCAGATTGATATCTCGCGCAGATCCCAACACCAAAAGATATATCCGGGCGACTAGCCGTGAGGTAAAGTAGACTTCCAATCATACTTCTATACAGTTTCTCGTCTACATTCTCACTATGTGATTCACTTCCAAGTCCCTTGTGGCTAGTTCCCATTGGAGTTGGAAAATCTTTACAATTTTCTAGATCGAACTTTTTGACCAACTCCATTGCATACTTGGATTGACTCAAGTGAATACCTTCATCATTTTGTTTAATTTGCAATCCAAGAAAATAAGTCAATTCGCCCATCATGGACATCTCAAATTCGCTTTCCATGGTCTCCGCGAATTTAGAAGCATCATTATCTCTTGTTGCACCAAATACTATGTCATCGACATATATTTGTGCTACAATGAAATTGTTTTGATAATGCTTCACAAAGAGAGTCCTGTCAGCTCCCCCTTGAGTATAGCCCTTCTCCAAAAGGTGCTTTGTTAACCTTTCGTACCATACTCGCGGTGCTTGTTTCAGACCGTAAAGAGCCTTTTTCAAACGAAAAACATGGTTAGGTTGTTTATGATCTACAAAACCTTTCGGTTGAGCCACATAAACTTCCTCATTTAAAAACCCATTTAGAAAAGCGCTCTTAACGTCCATTTGAAATAATTTGATTTTAAAATGACAAGCAATAGCAAACAGTATACGAATGGACTCGAGTCTAGCTACAGGGGCGAATGTTTCGTCAAAGTCTATACCTTCTACTTGAGAGTAGCCTTGAGCAACTAATCGTGCCTTGTTCCTGATGATAGTACCATCCTCATTTTTCTTATTCTTGAAGATCCATTTGGTACCTATCACATTGTGTTGCTGTGGAGGCTTCGTTAATTCCCAGACTTTGTTTCGCTCAAATTGATGGAGCTCTTCCTGCATTGCTTTAATCCAGTAGTCATCCTGAAGAG
>CM055070.1:23699607-23714565 GCA_029204045.2 Tillandsia leiboldiana
GGATCTTGGAGCCATCTGAGTGACAGTAGGTCTCGGCTGTGCAGTTTTTCCAGCCTGTGTGCGAGACAGTGTACTTTTGGGTTACTGCCGATCTTGTTGATCGAGGATTTGGATAATAGCCTGCATGAGCCCACATTTGAGCTCGACAGAGATGCGCGGATACTTACTCGTTGGGGTCGCGCCCCTCGAGAGCCACTCCGGAGTTGGGCCTGTTACTTCTATCGCGACTTGTCGACGCATTTGTCCCTCTGGCTGGCCAGTTAGTGGCAGTCACGGACACCGTCCTCTGGCTGGGCCAGTTAGTGGCAGTCACGGACGCCCTACGTAGTCGGTACTCCGGATGTAACGGCAGTAGGTAGGCGCAGTTTGACTGGACCCGATGAGGCAGTCAGTTTAGATTGGGTGATTTGAGTCGAGGCTAGTTGTAGCAACATGTTCTTTCTGTTCCACTTTTGAGCATCTAGATAGAGGCATAGTAGCTTTAGAGTTTACTTCACATGCTTTTCCTTCAGCACTGCATATGCTACTTTTTGCCTCTAGTAGACTTAGTGGGCAGACCGTCGGGCTTGTTGGCGGCACCCACTGAGAACTACTGTGGGAAGTAGTTCTCACACCCTCGTGGTGTCTTTTCCCTGGGACTTCTACTCCAGTTCCTGCTGCACCTGTTGCTGATCCGCTGATCGAGGTAAGGGAGTCGCGAGATAGATCCCTACCAGTTGTCGTCCTGAGAGTAGATGTACCTCCTTACCTTTGAGTGTTCATGTTGGAGTGACCCGTAGTGAGGGTGAGTTGTACTCTTCTTATTTGAGAGACTTATGTATTTGTGGTGAGGACTGGAGATGTCATATTTGTGAGTGTTGTATTTATGTTATTTTACTCTGCATTTACCTTTCAGCTCTGTATCTGTATAGTATAGATGATCTTTGCAGGTTTGACGCTACGTCTATACGGGGCTTCCCGTATGGGCGGCGAATCTGTTGGTCGAGCCCGTGTCGCAGTTTCGACCCGGGGCGTTGACAGAAGTGGTCTAAGTGTTACGGCTTTTTGGTATTGGCATATTTCGTGAGTCAAGTCAGTGAGTTGAGTCGGAGTCTTAAAGGGATCAAATTGTCAATCAGCAATCAAAGACTTAGAGAAGATTCAACAAGAGCTCAAGTTGACACTCAGTGTCTTGAGTCTTGAAGATTGAAGTTGAAGAATTGTGGATCAGTTACATCAATCTCAAGAAGAAAGTATTCAAGAGGATCAGGTATGTTTAACTAAATAATTGTGGTGATCCGAATACTTTCTTATAGTGTAGAAACACTTGGATGAACTTTTAATTGCATAATAATCAAAAACTGGTGTTCGGACATGTTCAGGATCCGGATCAGAGCCAACGATCCGGATCCCGAAGGTTGTTGCTTCATACAAGACTTCGATCCGGATCCATGCAATTTCCGATCCGGATCCCGAATGTTAGTTTTCTGATTTGTATGAACGATCCGGATCGGGCAATGCGATCCGGATCCCGAACCATGGTATTTTCTGGAATCGTCAATCTCGTTACGACGATCCGGATCCGCAGTAAATCCGATCCGGATCGCCGTCCTGAAAATTTCCAGATAAGGTATGTTTTGAGTCTGTATCTCTTTCCAAAGGTTTCTAAACTATAAAATAGACGTTAGGGGTTTCTCAAAAACGGTGTGAGCTACGGCCGATCTTTTTATAAAACTCTTGAGAGCAACCCTAGAGGCTAGGTTTCATCGTTCTTCTTTATAGCCTCTTTTAGGTCAATTCGATGGTTCTTTCAAGAACATATCTTTGTCGATTGATCTAATCTTTGCTTAGAGATTTCTTCTACGGTTCTTCATCTGATAATCTAAGGGCAAGGATCACCATCGAAGTCAATATTCTTATCGACTGAGTTGCGTCGTGGATTCGACGTGGCATCGTGGATTCGTGGTGCTAAAGGCGTTTCGTGGATTCGAAGCGTGCGTTCGTGGATTCGAACGTGAGCAGTGGACGTGGCAAAATCGGTGGAGCGCGAGGTCCAAGAAATTGAAGGAGGGGTTAGATCCGTGGAGACGGTAATCACCTTGTTATTCTTCTTTTCTTAGGGATTGTTATTGCGCGGATATCCAACCGGTCAGCGCAGGTCCGAAGAAGCTGAAAGGAGGGGTTGAGTTCCGTGGAGTCGGTAATCACCTTGTATTCTTCTATTCTTAGTGGATTGTTATTGCGTGTTGGTCCCGTGTTTTTCTCCTGGATTGGAGTTTCCACGTACAATCTCGGTGTGCTGTTTTTATTTTCCGCATTGGTTTTTATTTTGCACTGAGATTGAGTTTTAAGTATTACACCTATTCACCCCCCCTCTAGTTGTTTGATAGTACCTATTTGAGATCTTGTGGATCCATAATAACTCTACAATTGGTATCAGAGCGGGTTTTAGGTTATCTATCTTGATGGGGTGAAAGTGGGTAATATTTATAGACCTCCTCTTTTTGATGTGGACTAATTATGCTTATTGGAAAGTGCGGATGAGAGCTTTTCCTCATCGCAATTGATGAGCGAGTATGGCAATCCGTGGAATGCGGTTGGGTGCATCCTGTTGAGGAAGTAGGAAATTCTACTACCCCCAAACCTCGCTCTAGATGGTCGAAAGAGGAATTTGAAAGATCTTCTTACAATGGGAAAGGTATGACGCTTTATTTAATTCTCTTTCCTCGACTGAGTTCACAAGAATTTCCGCGTGTGAAACCGCGAAGGAAATTTGGGATATTCTCAAAATTACCACATGAGGGTACTAATCTTGTAAAAATTCAAAGCTCCAGATGCTTACAAGTCAATTTGACTCTATTCATATGGAAGGGCATGAATTGTTTACAGATTATTACACTAGACTTCAAGATGTAATAAATACATGTGCTAATTTAGGAGAAAAGATCCCGGAGTCGAAAATTGTAAGAAAGATACTTCGGACTCTTCCGGAACGGTTTAGGGCAAAGGTTACCGCCATTGAAACCGTTAGTCATCCGGATGAGATGAGTGTAGAGGAATTAGTAGGTGCTTTGCAAACTTATGAAATGACTTTTCCTACTAATCAAGTTTTCTTCCAAGTCTTCTTCTAAGCTTACAGGTATTGCATTCAAATCAACAAAGGAAGAAGATAGCGAATCAAGTTCCGACGATGAAATCTCTTTTGCCGATTTTGAAGAACAATTGGCGCGGATCGTAAAGAAATTTCGTCAAAAATTTTGGAAGAATCGAACCGATGGATCTTCAATCCATGAAATCTTCTAAAGGATCATCGGGTTCTAAATCCTCTAAACTCAAAAGCTTTGCAAAACCTTCTAAAGAAAAAGAAAAAGATGATTTCGAAGGGGAAATCCAATGCTATCGATGCAAAGGCTACGGCCATTTTTCAATGGATTATCCTTCTAAGAAATCATATAAAAGAAGGCTTTGCAAGCGAAAACTTGGGACGATTCTACTTCTAACGAATCGACCTCAAGTATAGAGGAAAAAATCGTTGCTTCTCATGCCTCTCATTTTCCCTCTTCTAATAATTGTTTATCATCTTAGTCACTGACTCTACTCCTTTGATTTTGTATGAAACATCAACAACCGCGGAGAGTCATCAAGTGAGGGGGAGTCGGACGAGGAAGAACTCGTTGAGGCATATCAACAACTTCTTGCGGAATCTAAGAAGATGGCCAAACATATCAAGAAGTTGAGAAAGCAACGACTTGAGAATCAAGACGAGAATCATGCTTTAAAGATCAAACTTCATGATCTCGAGGAGGAACGAGAGCTTTTATTGAATAATAATAAAATCCTCCAAGAAAAGATAAATCAATCGGAAACGGTCGTTAATTCCCATATTGACAAGATTGATTTTCTAGAAAAACAGTTTGAGGAGATTCATGTCACCAACCAAGCATTGACCAAACAAGTTCATCAACTTAAATCCGACATACAAAGGATCTCAACCGATTCCAAGAAACTTGAGTGTATGTCCGGTTTAGGTCAAACAAGTAAGGTTGGTTTGGGATTCAAAAAGGACCAAACTGTGCATGCTTCAAGTTCCACAATGAAATTGAAAGGAAGAACTTGTCACTTATGTGGACTTGAAGGACATTTGTGAGGGATTGCCCGAAAAAGAGAAAGAAAAATCCTTCGGCAAACTTCATCTACGGAGCGGACTCAACGGACTCAAAAGGACACATCAAGTCAAAAGAGTTCACTCAATCCATCAAAGGTCCGAGCCACATCATCAATCATACAAGTGGATCATTGCAAGGCAAAGACCTAAGGTGGATCAACAGTCAAAGCGGACAACCCCCGGCCACAACGAATCAAGACAACCCAAAATCCAGCGATTTTGGGATTCGGAAAGGTGATATCTTCCTTGTCTTAAGTTCTAAATAGCTTATGACTGTATGTAATGCTTTGATTGGTTTTCCCTTCATATCTTTCTTAATCTTTGCATTACATGTTTTTCAATGCTCTTCGTTTTTATACTTTGTTTTTGAACAAAAGGGTTTTTAATGAACAAGTGCATTGAATGAAAAGGGCTTTCACTTTCATTCACTCCAAATTAATTTTATATGGATTATCAACTTTACTTCATAATCATAATCTTGAAGATACTTCATTATAGGAGTTTTTGATATTATAAGCATCAAATTTTAGAAATCATGTGTGATCTTCAGATGCTTAATCTATCTCGGTTGTGTGAGTTCTTTGTGATAAACATGAGACAACCGATTGACTAAAATTTGGGATTTAATTCTTTCACGTAAGAGATTGCCTTCTTACAAGGGTAAATAATTGAATTATGAAAGATGTGGAAAGAGTTACATCCGAAAGGAGTGTGAAAACTACCACCACATGCTGGAAAGAGCTGCCACCCCGGTCGTCCGGTTTGTGTGTGAAGCTACCACATGTTATGGATGCTTGATAGTATTTTATGAGAAAATCTTTAGTTGAAGCATTTGGAGATTTATATGCAAAACTCTTATATTTGAACAATCTCCTGGTTGGTATAAGGTGGAATAGTTGAAAGATGCTCAAAGAGCCACCCTTAGGTATTTTAGTGCTTATCTCAAATTTGAAAGGGTAAGAAATAAATTGATGTCATTTGGAAATCTCTGTAAGTCATCTTTGTAAATCCGTTACATCTTGATAGAGTTTGGATCTCAAGATTATTTTTGATGACTTGTGTTTGATGAATATAACATGAAAAACGGTTTATAATGTTTTACCTTTATTTTCATGATTTTGGAGTAAATCTTTTTAATTTTGTGAAATTAATTGGATTGAATGACATCTGTGTGAATTCACTGTTTAAAGCACTTAAATTGATTTCTTGATGGAATACAAATCGGTATTTGAAAAGATTCTAAAATCTGGATTTGTTTCAAGAAATTATTTGATTTTGCTTTCTGGTATAGGTACGGAATCTGCATTTTTGTTATATACCAGAACTGAGTTTTTATCTCTCTTTCTCTATGAACTAATATTGTTAGTGATTTACTTTTGTCTAGTATGTTCACTGTTTGACAATTTGTGACAAAAAGGGGGAGAAGAGAAATGATCGGAGATGAGATCATCAAGAGAGTACAAACGAAAATGGAAAAATGGGGGAGAACGGAAAATGATGATCGTATCACAAAGGGGGAGAACATAGATGCTCAAGAACATGGAGAACATGGAAAACATGTTAGAGATGCTCAAGATAGGGGGAGACAAAGAAAAAATTGAAAGAGCCGAAAAACAAAAGAACCAAAAGGAAGACGGATCAAATGTAGGATTTTAATTTCTAACAACTAACGTTTGATTTTGTTTGGAGTTTTGTTTTGCAGGAATTACATCACTTTAAGACTCCAAGTCCTAAGTCATAGAGTATGTTCTAGGACTGTTTGGTTCAAATGTAATTTTGTATTTATTGGATCTTTCACGCAAAGAAAATCAATGTTTTGGTGATGACATTGAGTTTCGATTTTTTGGTTTAAGATGAGTGACTTGAGCGCTTTTATGTATTTTTGGGTTTGTCACGAAATTGCCAAAGGGGGAGATTGTTACGGCTTTTTGGTATTGGCATATTTCGTGAGTCAAGTCAGTGAGTTGAGTCAGAGTCTTAAAGGGATCAAATTGTCAATCAGCAATCAAAGACTTAGAGAAGATTCAACAAGAGCTCAAGTTGACACCCAGTGTCTTGAGTCTTGAAGATTGAAGTTGAAGAATTGTGGATCAGTTACATCAATCTCAAGAAGAAAGTATTCAAGAGGATCAGGTATGTTTAACTAAATAATTGTGGTGATCCGAATACTTTCTTATAGTGTAGAAACACTTGGATGAACTTTTAATTGCATAATAATCAAAAACTGGTGTTCGGACTTGTTCAGGATCCGGATCAGAGCCAACGATCCGGATCCCGAAGGTTGTTGCTTCATACAAGACTTCGATCCGGATCCATGCAATTTCCGATCCGGATCCCGAATGTTAAGTTTTCTGATTTGTATGAACGATCCGGATCGGGCAATGCGATCCGGATCCCGAACCATGGTATTTCTGGAATCGTCAATCTCGTTACGACGATCCGGATCGCAGTAAATCCGATCCGGATCGCCGTCCTGAAAATTTCCAGATAAGGTATGTTTTTGATTCTTATCTCTTTCCAAAGGTTTCTAAACTATAAATAGACGTTAGGGTTTCTCAAAAACGTGTGAGCTACGGCCGATCTTTTTATAAAACTCTTGAGAGCAACCCTAGAGGCTAGGTTTTCATCGTTCTTCTTTATAGCCTCTTTTAGGTCAATTCGATGGTTCTTTCAAGAACATATCTTTTGTCGAATTGATCTAATCTTTGCTTAGAGATTTCTTCTACGGTTCTTCATTGATAATCTAAGCAAAGGATCACCATCGAAGTCAATATTCTTATCGACTGAGTTTGCGTCGTGGATTCGACGTGGCATCGTGGATTCGGTGTGCTAAAGGCGTTTCGTGGATTCGAAGCGTGCGTTCGTGGATTCGAACGTGAGCAGTGGACGTGCAAAATCGGTGGAGCGCGAGGTCCAAGAAATTGAAGGAGGGGTTAAATCCGTGGAGACGGTAATCACCTTGTTATTCTTCTTTTCTTAGGGATTGTTATTGCGCGGATATCCAACCGGTCAGCGCAAGGTCCGAAGAAGCTGAAGGAGGGGTTGAGTCCGTGGAGTCGGTAATCACCTTGTTATTCTTCTATTCTTAGTGGATTGTTATTGCGTGTTGGTCCCGTGGTTTTTCTCCTGGATTGGAGTTTCCACGTAAATCTCGGTGTGCTGTTTTTATTTTCCGCATTGGTTTTTATTTTGCACTGAGATTGAGTTTTTAAGTATTACACCTATTCACCCCCCCTCTAGTTGTTTGATAGTACCTATTTAGATCCTTGTGGATCCATAATAACTCTACACTAAGGATCTGTGATCTCTATGTGGTGACTTCGTATGGGCCCTCTGTGGCATAGCGGCGAGGGTTAAAGGGGCACCAAAAAATTGTGCAGGTTTGATATTCCCTTAGGTCTACGGACTGAGGGTATGGTATGGATTGTTCGGATGTTCCAGGTTGCGGTTTGATGTCCTATTTCCTTTTTGTACTTATGATGGCATATTGTTATTGTTATAACGGTTTTTCTTCCTATGGTTTTAGTCACTGACTCCCACCATGTGACAAGTTCGGGCGGGGACGGGGGAGAGGCATCGTCGCGAGAGTGACTCGCATTTCGTCATTTCGGTGACACTTTTACTCCTCTTTTGATCGTTACATTTATTAGATACTGGTGCATGATACTTGAACATATTGTGATGTGGATGTGTTGTGACATAGATGTAGGAATATACGAACACCGTGAATGCCTTGGGAAAATGGACTTTTAGAATTTCATTTTACCCTGTGATTATTATATGTGGAATGTGGAGATCTTTTTAAAAGATAAAACGTTTGCGAAAACTGTTTTCAAACTGAGTGTCGGGTAGGCACTGTTTTAAACCTTGTGGCTTTATCCTTTCAACTTAGAGTATGTCGAGTGGTCGATCTTCTCTTGTATGTTGTAAAAGTTTAGTTAATCCCTTATCTGCTCTGTGTGTATGTTAAATTGGTGATGGTTGGTGAATGTATGTTGTACGATGCCGTGCATATACAAGGGAGACACTGTCCGTTTGTCTAAAGTGATCTTGTATATGTGGCGGGTCTGGGCACGTGCCGGGGTGAAGGCTTTTAGAAAAAAATTGGGTTGTTTTTCGCTTTCAAACCACTCCCGGGGCGTGACAGATTAAGATGGTATCAGAGCGTAAAGGCATTAACCGCGCAATTTGCATATCTTTAAGTTCTACATATGTCCAAACATTCACGGTATTTGACTTTCATGCTATCAACTAATGTAATCATCAAGGTCCCCGGTCATGCAAGAATGTGGGTTTTAAGTGTCGTCTTGTTGGTTTGTATGACGTTTTTTATTATGTTTGTTCCGTCGGTTTTGTTTGTTTTGTTGGTTATATTTGGTTGCTAACCCCTTTAGTCGTGTATACAGAGTATGGTTCGTACTCGATCGTCGGGTGATGGCGGAGGAGAGGAGGGGGCGAGGTCGACTGCCGCCGAGGCTTCTATAGCCATAGAGCACCGGTTGCTTTGGCAACAGGTTCAGGATTTGTCAAGACAATTGACGGCGCTCACCGACGTTGTTCAGTGGATAGCCCGCCAGACGGCGACTTTGGTTACTGCTTCCTAGACTCTTGCTACTAGGTCGGTTCTGCCTGAGGCGCACGCACCGGCAGCAGGCGGTGATGACGGTCTTCCTACAAATACTACTACGACGAGGGCATCAGTGATTCCGGTGACAGCACCTCCGGATGTTCCTTCACCGGTAGCTTAGGTACCGGGAGCTACGGTCGGGGATCCGATGAGGGAGGCTGGCATTACACCTTCCCCCACTCAGTCCACTGCCATTGCAGGTAGATATCCGGCATTGCATCCAGGGCGGGCTAGGGTAAGGGCGAGTCTTGCGGAATTTCGAAAGTACAAGCCACCCGTCTTTGAAGGTGAGATGACAGATCCGTGGGTGGTAGAAAAATGGGTGGACACCATGGAGAAGTTATTTGAGGATTTGATTATGGAGGAGGATGATCGGGTTCCTTTGGCGGTTCACTTTCTGGAGGGCACAACCCGGATTTGGTGGAAGACAGTGCAACCTACTCCTTCCGGTGGCACTGCCTTTCCTTCATGGTCAGCATTTAGGGAGATGCTATTTGGGGCTTTATTCTCGGACAGCATAAATGTGGTGACCCGGATCTCTGCAGGGCTTTTACAGTGTGACCTGCAGCTTCTGGAGGCCTACGTGGCGTGTTGGCGGTGTTTGTGCACCAATTTGGACACAAGTGATGTACTTCGGGTGTTAAATGGATCACGTGGGTAATCGGAGACCCCCGCCGATTGTTTAAAAGTGGTTTTGCGCGAATCGGACATCAGAATGGGACTCAGCGCGAAATTTAGGTTAAGAACACTTATCTGGATGCCTTCGACAAATTTTGGAATTGGAATTTGGCAAAACGGACAGCGGATTTGGATTCAGCGCGCGAAAACGATCAAGATGGACTATTTATTTGTATTTTTCGGAGTCCGGATGCAAAAGCATGTTTTTCGAGGCAGTGGGTTACTGTTCCGGCCGGTGGGCAGCGGCGGCGCAGGCGGCGGAGCAGGCGCGGGCAGGCGCGCGGTGCAGCGCGGGAGAGTGCCACGTGACATCTTCCTATTTGCTGAGGGTTGAGCACATGGCAGAGTGTGATTGGATGGTGCATCAGCGCGGTCCACGGAGCAGAGAGGCAGGTACCTCGGGCTGCATGCGCGGCGGTGTCGGCGGCAGCGCGGGTGCACGCACGTGGGCGCGCCGACCGAGTCGCCTACTCTGGCGGGGGGGCTAGGCCACGTGTCGCGAGCGGGATGGCCAGGCCCGCTGTTTGCTGTTCTGGGCCACGTGTCGCCACCAGGTTGATTCGGGTGCTGATGGTTCGGGGTACGTTTTGGTGGATTGTAGCAGCCCGAATCCTTCCAGGCGCCCGAAAGTGGGGACATGGATGGAAGTTTGGAATTTGTTCAGTTGAGGCTATATAAACCCCCCTTTGGCTGCCATTTCAGGCCCTTTCCTGAGCTCTTCTACGACAGAGCCTTGAAGCAACATTGTTCCTCTCCCTTTTCCCCATCTTGTGAGGAGTTTTCAGATTTTTTGGAGGCCGCGACATCTGCGTTTTCTGCGACGCGGCGCACTGCGACGCTTCTTCGATTTTGGCTTCCACCGTCACTTTTCTGTCCACGAGCCACTCTGGATCACCCCGATGGTATTTTGAGCCGATTTTTGTGGAAGCGCGTTCAAGAGAGGTACTGCTTCGTTTTCCATGTTGATCACTTCTCCGCATTTCGAGTTTTTGGCATAGTTCCCGAGGTGTTTTGGTGACCCTTTTTCTGCTGTGAGATTTTGGACAGCGGAGGCTTGTCGATTTTCTATCTCGACCTACAAGCATTGGAATGAGGCTTTTAAGGACTTGATTGACATCTAATCTTCGAGAGGAACGCGATCGTATTTTTATTGGATTTTTCTGATGACTCTTCGATGGTGAGATTTAAGCTTCTTTGGGGTTGTATCCCGCAGTTTTCGCAGTATTGTGGTTTGCCGACGCACCACCTCGTTTAAGTTGTATCTTGCTTTACAGGCGTCGGAACGGGGCATATAAATACTCGTTTTGGGGCTACTCGTCGCGAGGATCGCAACCGTGAATTTTCTGGAATTTTTGGAGCACTGTTTGGAGGTGAGAATGCCCTTCTTTGTGCTATTTGGGAAAAATAGCAAGTGTATGTTTGGGGTATTGTTTGTGTGTGATGTTGATTGTTGTGGTGTTGCATTGTTGGGGTGATGTTGTTTGGAGCCGAGGCTTGCGCGACTTGTACCGAGGATACGGGTTCAGTGGAATTTGGTTAGCATGTGGCTACGCACTTCACTGACTTCGGCTTTGCCTGCGGAAAGTGTTTCAGGTGGGTTGCTTCATCTCCAGAACCGGTGGACGGTTCTCTAATTCTTTATGTTAGAATGCATGCATGTTTAGGGTACATTGTATGTTGTTGTAAGGTAAGCCAGGAAGGATAATTGTATAAGGGAATTGCAAGATTAATGTTCATGATGATGAATAGTAAATGCTTACCTAAGGGATTTACCCTATGTGATTGTTAGCATGCTTGTTTAACTGTACAATATTTAGCATCGAGATGGAAGCTTGTGGAATGGCTTAGATCATGCAGATTGATATACTATAGTAGTGATCTTTTAGCATGCCTTGTTGCACATAGTCTTTTATGTTATGATTACTCGATGGAGTAGGAGGCTATATCTATGTGCGGGTATTATTCTGATCATTCTTTTGATTGACCCTAGATTATGGGCAGGTGTAGTTCATTAGGGATTCTGGCATATTGTTTATACCCTAGTGGATCTATTATATGCTTTACTCCCTTTCATTTCCATGAGGACATTGGCATGCTTGTATGGACATCTAGATAGGCCATCATTTATTGCTACACTATCATGTTGGAATCTGACTTAGGAGAAACCATGTATGTTCTTTCTCCTTTCCTTCTAGATTCAAGATTCGTGTTGCTCGGGTTGAGCAGGGTTGTGGGATAGTGTAGCCGGGTATATTGAGTGGATTTGCCATATCAGATTGTTGGATTTGTGGGTTATTGCGGCAACCGCGGATAGTAGGCGGTTGACCGGATATTGATTATTTTACCCGATTGTGGATTGGGGGTTATTGTGGTAACCGCGAACATTAGGCGGTTAGCCAGATGTTGATTACTTTATCAGATTGTGGGTTGTGGGGAATTGCGGCGACCGCGGACATTGGGCGGTTGACCGAATGTTTACTGTGCATCAGATTGGGTATCAGATTTCTCTTTAGTGGATGGAGTTTCCCACTTATTGAATACTGTTGCATCAGATTGGGTATCAGATTTCTCTTTAGTGGATGGATTTTCCTACTCTGACCATAGTCGTGATCCAGTCCTGCTATATTGAGATACTTGACAGAGATACTTGTGATACTGATGACAGAGATACTTGTGATACTGATGACAGAGTTACTTTACTCGTGTGGGTCGCTCCCCTCGAGTGCCACTCCGGAGTAGGCTTTAGACCGTGTTGGGTTCCGGTCATTTGGACAGTGGAGATACTGAGTTCGTGAGATTGATGACAAAGCAGGCAGTACCGGGTTTTATACCGGTTCATTCGATTGGGTTTGTTCGGTCAGATACTTTTATTGTTGCACTCGTGCCTGTGGGCTGAGTGGAGTCTAGTAGCTATGTTTAGACCAGTGCTAGTGTTGTTGGGAGCCGTTTGGTTTGACCGTGGTCCCGTGTCGTTGTGAGTACTTTGACCGTTGTGTGAGAGGTTGAGCATCTTGAGTCTATCCGTTCTGAGAGAGCGTGGATTTTGACTATAGCCTGCATGAGCCACTATTCGATAGCGAGTTAGTCCGTTTGGACGCCCTACGTAATTACTGCCCGTCAGCGGGAGGTGGTTGTAGGTGGGCGCAGGTTTGACTGGACCCGATGTGGCAGTCAGCTCGATTGGGTCAATTGAGCACCTCGTGTGCGAGTGTTGCATATCTTTATCAGAGTTTCCCCATTTGAGCCTTTAGATAGAGGCATGATAGCCGTTGAGTGTCTCCAGCTTTCTTGTTCAATTTTTACTTCATTGGTTATCCTATGCCTCTAGTGGACTTAGTGGGCAGATCGTCGGGCCTGGCGGTGGTACCACTGAGAACTCCCTTTTGGGTGTAGTTCTCACACCCATTGGGGGTTTTCCCCCTCCCTTTCTTTTCTCTCCTTTGTTTTGCAGGGTCTTAGCGGGTGTTGCTGATTCTGCGGTTGTTGATCGAGGCGAGGGAGTCGCGAGCTAGATCCCTACCCGTCGTTGGAGAGTAGCGGTACCCCTTCAGAGGAGATCTTCAGTAGATTAGTTATTTTGTTTCCTCTTTTGAGAGATTGTTGTAGTGAGGATATGTTATGTATTGAGAGCCTGTACACTGATGTATTTATTGGAGATACCTCCCTGTTGAGTTCTGGGTTTTGTATCTGAGGATATTGTATGATTATCATTTTGGGGAGATGGACATTATTGTATTGTTTCCAGTTGTACAGATGGTTGGTTTTAGTTTTACATCACTTTTATTTTATAGCTTTGATATCTGTTTAGTTGTAGCCCCTTTTTGCAGGTAGGACGCTTCGCCTATGCGGGGTTTTGCATAGGCGGCGGATCTGTTGGCGAGCCCGGGTCGCAGTTTCGACCCCGGGGCGTGACAATAAAACAGAAACTTGGGGATGATTTGATGACCATTAAACAGGGCAGCAGTTCAGTCATGGAATATCAAAGGGAATTTGTAAGGTTGGCAAACTGTGTTCCCTTTGTTATTCGGGATGAGTCTCACAAGGCTCGTCTCTGTTTTGATGGATTGAGAGGGGATATCTTCAGACTTGTTCAGTTGGCGGATCTACATACCTTCCAGCAGGTGGTCGTCAGGGCCACGTTGGTAGAGCGGGGGTGCCGTTCGTGCTCTTGCTCGGATTGAGGGTGTAGTGCACCGATTTTCGCAAAATGGCGAAACTCGGCAAAAATACTTGTAACACATTTCAAATGTAATTACAAGTGGGTTGGAAGAATTTCGAATCGACGCAAAAGCCGTCGAGTCGAAAAGTGAGTTGGAGTTGAGAATTTGAAGCTTTAAGTTGTAAAGCTTAAGTCCTTGTTCGCCGATTTTGCAAAATGGTGAAATGCGGCAAAAAGACTTGTAACATATTTTAAATATGATTACAGTCGAGTTCAGTGCGTTTCGGACCGACGCGAATAGCATCGGGTCGAAAAGTGAGTTGAAGCTCAAGGACTTGGCAAAATTCAGGAATTCTGAATTCTGTTATCGACAAGCTTTTTCGGATCCCTATTTCGAGGACTTAGAGTAGTCAAAAAATTAAAAAGAAATCGTGGGGTGTCTCAGTAAAATTTGCTGATAAAAAAGGATAAAGTACCGAGGTGACAGACTGAAAGAAAATAGGAGAACGAAGAGGAGCAAAACGGTTGAAGAATTCTGAAAGTGCAGTTTTGCCGATGCAGTTTTATTGGCAAGCTTTTTCGAGGCCCTCTTTGTTACGGAATTTGAGTTGGCGTAGTTTCGTGAAAGTCTCAAGTCTTGAAGATTGAAGGTGAAGAAAGTTGGATCATTTAACTCAATCTTAAGAAAGAAGAATTCAAAAGGATCAGGTATGTTTAACTAAAGATTTTGTGTGATCCGAATACTTCTTGTAGTGTAGAAACACTTGGAAGAATCTTTCATTGCATAAAAATCAAAAACTGGACTTGGGACATGTTTAGGATCCGGATCAGGTTGTTCGATCCGGATCCCGAAGGTGGTTCGTTCATACACCAGTTCAATCCGGATCGTAGCCTCTCTTGATCCGGATCCCGAACACTGAGTTTACCATCTTCCTTGAACGATCCGGATCAGGCTTCGCAATCCGGATCCCGAACGTTGATGTTTCGTGAACTGTATGAACGATCCGGATCAAGCACTTCGATCCGGATCCCGAACCTTCGTTTTTCTGGAATTGCCTGACTCGTTACGACGATCCGGATCACAGCTAATCCGATCCGGATCGCCGTCCGTAAAATTTCCAGAAATGTTAGGTTTTTTATTCTTATCTCCTTCCTAGGGTTTCTAACCTATAAATAGACCCTATGACTCTTTTTCTAGGGTTAATCCAAAAAGAGGCCGAAAAATCCAAATAGCCGTCATTTTCATATATCATCATATACGGCTCTAGATCCACATATAGAGAAGAAAGGAAATCATTAGAGAATACTCTATGTTTCTTCATCTATATTGATTAGTTTGATTCTAGTTTG
>CM055070.1:23714665-23734612 GCA_029204045.2 Tillandsia leiboldiana
CCTCAACTGGAAACAGTTCCAATTTCGAGTGCAGACCGTTTTGTGGGCCTCAGTCGGTATCTCCTCCTCCGACACGGAATTCAAGACAAACCACGACAACACACCTACTTCATCCTCTTGGGATCGTCAAGATCTAAGTATGTTTTCGTTGTGGTGTTTCAGGGCACATACGAAGATATGCAAGACGGGAGTCGAACGCTTCATCTCAAGCACCTCTGCATCAACTACCAAAAGGGCTCCTTTCCGGAAATCAAAGCAAAACTTTTCAAATGAAAAGAGACTTGGTAGTTCACCGCGCAAGACGACTTCATCAAGGAGCAACAATCGTTTTAACAAGACGCTTTCACCTAGGCACAAAACTTCACGACCATTACAGACGCATTCCAAAAAGGTTTGGGTGCGCAAAGGTGAAATTTTCCCTTGTCTTGTTTCCAATATTTCCTTGCATGCATATGATAGCTCGTCTTGGTATCTGGATAGCGGGTGTTCCCGTCACATGACCGGTGACAAAAATAGTTTTCAAAATCTTGAGAAAATCTCCGGAGGACACGTTGTTTTCGGAGACGGTCGATCTTCCAAAATTGTTGGAAAAGGGACGGTAGCTATTCCAGATGGCCCGATTTTGAAAAACGTCTTATTTGTTGATGGCCTTAAGACTAACCTCATAAGCATAAGTCAACTTTGCGACAATGGTTTTTCAGTTAACTTTTCATCGGTTGAATGCGTTGTAACTGATAAGGACCATGCTTTCTTTCTAAAAGGGGTTAGATCTGAAAACAATTGTTATGTTGTTCCTAATAAATTTTCTGAAAATTGTAACTTAGCCGCTTTGAATAATGAAACTCTTTGGCATGAAAGGCTAGGTCACTTAAATTTTAAGGAACTTACTAGAATTTCAAACAAGGACGTGGTCAAGGGGATTCCAAAGCTTTTATTTAAACAAAACGTTGTGTGTGGTGGTTGCCAAAAGGGAAAACAGCCTAGGACTGCACACAAGAACTTGAACCACGTTGGTACAAAACGGCCCTTGGAACTTTTGCACATGGACTTAATGGGGCCGACCCGTCAACCATCTTTGGGAGGTAAATGGTACATCTTTTTATTGGTTGATGATTTCTCTCGGTTTTCTTGGGTAGCATTTTTGAGAGAGAAAGCTGATACGTTTGACTCTTTCATGAGATTTGCCATCGTATTATGATTGAAAAGAATAAAAAGATCATTCGTGTTAGAAGTGATAGGGGTGGAGAATTCATAAATTCAAAATTCATTGACTTTTGTACTTCAAATGGCATTAAACATGAATTCTCGGCACCCTATACACCTCAGCAGAATGGTGTTGTTGAGCGCAAAAACAGGGTTGTTCAAGAGATGGCGCGTGTGATGCTTCATAGCCGGAAATTACCGCTACATTTTTGGGCTGAAGCTGTGAACACCGCTGTCTATGTCATTAACAGAGTGTATTTGCGCCCAGGAACCTTGAATACACCATATGAGCTGTGGTTTAGCAGAAAACCGGATATCAAGTACTTTCGTATCTTCGGGAGTCGATGTTACATCTTACGTGACCGTGAAAATCTTGGAAAGTTCGACTCTCGAAGTGAAGAAGGGATCTTTTTGGGTTATTCTACGAATAGCAGAGCATATCGAGTATTTAACATTGAATCTAAGACGATCGTAGAATCTATAAATGTTAAAGTAGATGAAGCTTCTCATTTTGAATCTGAAAAATCTACCCTCGATATCTCTCTAGATGATGATTCTCCTGCTAGTGCATCTTCTCATAATAATACTTCCAATATTAATGATGCATCTAATGGTTCTTCTAGTTTATCTGATGTGCAGGAATCATCTCGTGTACCTCCGAGTACTCCGTTTCAACAAACGCTACGAATCTCCAAGGATCATCCGGAATCGAACATCATTGGAGATCCACAAGAAGGAGTTAGAACTCGAAGGCAGTTGGTTTGCGGATTTGCTTGCTACGTATCTTTAATCGAACCAAAGACAATAGATGAAGCTCTTCAGGATGACTACTGGATTAAAGCAATGCAGGAAGAGCTCCATCAATTTGAGCGAAACAAAGTCTGGGAATTAACGAAGCCTCCAAAGCAACATAATGTGATAGGTACCAAATGGATCTTCAAGAACAAGAAAGATGAAGATGGTACTATCATCAGGAACAAGGCACGACTAGTTGCTCAAGGCTACTCTCAAGTAGAAGGTATAGACTTTGACGAAACTTTCGCCCCTGTAGCTAGACTCGAGTCCATTCGTATATTGTTTGCTATTGCTTGTCATTTTAAAATCAAATTATTTCAAATGGACGTCAAGAGCGCATTTCTAAATGGGTTTTTAAATGAGGAAGTTTATGTAGCTCAACCGAAAGGTTTTGTAGATCATAAACAACCTAACCATGTTTTTCGTTTGAAAAAGGCTCTTTACGGTCTGAAACAAGCACCGCGAGCATGGTACGAAAGGTTAACAAAGCACCTTTTGGAGAAGGGCTATACTCGAGGGGGAGCTGACAGGACTCTCTTTGTGAAGCATTATCAAAATAATTTCATTGTAGCACAAATCTATGTCGATGACATTGTATTTGGTGCAACAAAAGATAATGATGCTTCTAAATTCGCGGAGACCATGGAAAGCGAATTTGAGATGTCCATGATGGGCGAACTGTCTTATTTTCTTGGATTGCAAATTAAGCAAAATGATGAAGGTATTCACTTGAGTCAATCCAAGTATGCACTGGAGTTGGTCAAAAAGTTTGATCTAGAAAATTTTAAAGATTTTCCAACTCCAATGGGAACTAGCCACAAGGGACTTGGAAGTGAATCACATAGTGAGAATGTAGACGAGAAACTGTATAGAAGTATGATTGGAAGTCTACTTTACCTCACGGCTAGTCGCCCGGATATATCCTTTAGTGTTGGGATTTGCGCGAGATATCAATCAGCACCAAAGGAGGTTCACCTGAAAGCGGTGAAACGGATCATCCGGTACATCAAAGGATCAATTAATTTCGGAATTTGGTATCCTATGGGAACAAGTCTGGACATTGTTGGATACTCAGATGCCGATTGGGCAGGATCAGTGGATGATCGGAAAAGCACGAGTGGTGCATGCTTCTATCTTGGCCATTGCCTTGTTGCATGGCACAGTAAAAAGCAGAATTGCATAGCACTCTCGACTGCCGAAGCGGAATACATTTCAGCTGGAAGTTGCTCAACTCAACTCATTTGGATGAAAAGCGTATTGAGTGACTTCCGCATTTCAGCATCTTCGGTAACAATTCTTTGTGACAACACAAGTGCAATTAACATTTCTAAAAACCCTGTGTTGCACTCTAGAACAAAACATATTGAACTTAGATATCATTTTCTTAGAGAGCTAGTTGAATCAAATACTCTTCAACTTTCATATGTTTCAACTGAAGATCAATTAGCTGACTTTTTAACAAAACCTTTGGATCAAAAACGTTTTATTCATTTGCGAAAAGCAATTGGTATGCTTTCTTTGAAATAAACTTCTTTTTGAAACCTTTGCTTAAAATAGGTTTTGTATTTGTTTTGTTCTATTCAATATCTATGTTTATACATAGGATAGTAATTGAGCATAGATCTTAATTGACTTTAATTGCATCTGTTCACACATTTAGAAATTTATTATGCTTTTGCCATCATAATATTTCTTTGTTGCAATGATCGTTTATGTTAATTAAATCATCTTCTAAAGTGATCAAAGTCAATTTCTCTCTCAATGATCTCTTGGTATAGTCATTATCTTATTTGACTGTTTAGTCGAGTATGAAATCGAGATCAATTTTTGGTTGAATACTTTATATCTTAAATAATTGATAGCCAATTGAGGGGGAGTCAAAGATAATGTAAAATGCTCAAAAGATGTGGAAAGAGTTACATCCCAATGAGGAGTGTGAAAACTACCACCACATGGAGGAAAGAGCTACCACCTCGGTCGTCCGAGTATTGTGTGCAGCTACCACATGTATACCAAGCATGGTTGTTCAAATTTTTGATTAAGTAAAATGCATGTTGAAATACTTGAATCTGTCAAATTTCAAGGTTGGTATAAGGTGGGATTTTAAAGAAAGATGCTCAAAGAGCCACTCTCTTCAACAGATTGTCTAGAAATATTATCTACCATATTTGGGATTTCAAACATCTATTGATCTTTGTATTTCATTTTCTTTACCGAATTGATTATTTGATAAAGGCATTACTCATAAGATCAAGTTAGATGTAATTGAAGGTGTTCAACTTTAAGGGATTTAATTCTTGTAAATTTTCGTTTCATTTTTGGATATTACTGATAGATTTGGCATAATCTAATTCTTGTTGTGTGAAACGATGCTTTTTGTTTAAAGTTGATACACCTTTGTGCTTACAATCTTTTTCTGGTTTTTCTTGAATTTCTCTGAAATTTTTCTAAAGAAAAAGTTGGGGCCGATCCGGATCGGGCAAGGTGATCCGGATCCCGAACGCAGGTTTTCTCCTGCGGGCTGACGATCCGGATTGGACCTGCCGATCCGGATCCCGAACGCAGTTTTTTCACTGCGGGTAGCCGATCCGGATCGCAAGCTCGGGAGGATCCGGATCGCGGCTAGGTTTTTATAAAGAACAAAAGGGTTTTGATTTCTTTTACTCCAATCTTTTGTTCAAAAGTTTCCAGAGCGCTTCTCTCTAGATTTCATCCTCCTTGGAAGCTTTCTAACTCAAGTTCTTCAGTTCCAAGTAAGTTTTATTGATCAAAATCTCGGTTTTTCACCGTTTTTCTCTTTTCCTCCTCAAACGTACGAAATTCTTGGATCGATTTTGTTTGTGGATGGTTTTTGATCAAATTTCTTTTGAAATAAGAACTCTGGGTTGTTTAGTTTTGATTATATGCTAGGTTTTCTCCTGATTAACGGATTTTTAGGCTTCGATTTCTAAAATTTCGATTTTAGGGCATATAATAAGGATTTTCGAAATTCATGCAATTGATCTATTTTTAAAAGTCCTTTTGCAAAACTAATTTGATTCTTAGTCTCTCTACATGATTATGATTGTTTGGGTACAATTTTTCCAATTTTTGAAAACTAAGAATTTTTGTGTTCTTGAGTTGGTTTTCACAGGACACCTTCTTTACTCAAACATTTTGTTCAATGGCACTTAATTCAATGTGTTTCTCTTGGTTAATCCTTCTCCTGGTCTCAATGGTACACACTCGCCCTACAAATAAACTAAAGAGAGCCAAGAACCTCCAACAAAAAGGTGATTTTGTCGAGGTCAGTGACACAGGGGTAGATTGTCATGAGGTTGACTGGGCAGCATTGACGGATGATGATGACTCAATGTATGAACAAGAACCGTCTGATGATTCAAGGAGAAAGGCGCCTGTTAAATCAAAAGAAAAGGCAAATAAAGGACCAGGAAAAGCATCAAAGGCAGCACCAATCATCTCCATGAAAAGAAAGAGAATAACTAGACGCTGTGGGCTACGACAGGACATTAATGTTGACACGCCGATAGCTCCTGACTCCCCACATCGCTTGGAAGAAGTATTCGTTAACACTGATCGTCTTCGAGCCTTTGCACATCGCGAATGCATTGGTGAAAGGCATGTTAACTTTGAGGCTCTGCAAGGTCACTCCCCTGCCTTTGGCATTCTGATTGAACAAGCAAACCTTATTCAAGTATGTCGTTTCCCAGAAACTCTTGGCTACTGTTTGCATCATGTGAGGACCTTCTACACTAATGCACGACATCTTCGAGAGGTTGAGAACGGTCCTATGGAGTTCTACACGAACATCCAAGGCACAAGGTTTAAGATTACTCCACAATTGATTGGCGAGGTTTTGGGAATGGAAGCCAGCAAGAAAGGAGTTCACTTCTTGAAGGGGGTAAATTTGACAAACACATTATGGCAAAAAGTTATAGAGGGAATTTGTCTCGAGGGAACACAATCAACCGAAAAATCTGTTCGTTCTAAAGAACTTCGTCTTGAATATCGCTTCTTAAACTTCATCACATGCTACAATATACTTCCAAATATGCAGACAAAGGTTGTGAGATGGGACCGGTTGCTGTTTTTGTATCTCATAGGACATCGATCAGAGGCAACGGCATTGAATATCAACATTCCATACATTATCTGGAATAGAATGGCGCGATATGTTGAGCATCCTCACCCCACTGAGAGAATTCCATTTCCCTTGATTATAATGAGGATTTTACAGAAATTTCAGGTTGACATTACTTCAACAACTTATCATCAATGTCTGAGCATGATAAATGAGTCTACTATTGTCAAATCCCTCCATAAGTTGCCGCATGTCACTCCAGTTCCTGCATCTGGAACAAAGCACAGTACAAGCACTGCCGCATCACCATCTCGACAAGCAACTGGCACAGATGATGAAGCATCAATAACATCGATTATCAAGGAACAACAGCGACTATCTGTTAAGCAAGAACAAATTTTGACGGAGCAACAACGAATTACCAAAGAGCTTGAAATTACAACGGCAGCTCACATTACCATAACGAAGAAGATCAATTCAATGGACAAGCGGATGCGAAAGATACTCTCTAAGATGGGTTGCACAAGCTCTGAAGACTCAGATTCTGACAACTGATTACTTTTGACTCATTTTCTTTTCCTTTCCTTTTGTGCAGGATTACGATTTTAGGATTTAGTTTTATACTTACGTTAGCTTAGTTCTCAGGTTTTACATTTTATTGGAACTTTTTACTCTCCTCACATTTCGTAGTCTTAACTACATTTTGGCTTTGTTTTGTGACAAAAAGGGGGAGAGAGTTAGAGAGAACTTTGAACAATGTTGACTGCATGAAACATCAAGGTAAGTGAACAATGTTTGATATGAAAACTGGATGAATATCAAGGTAAGTATTACTCCAACTTCCATTCTCAACTTGAGGTTTTTCAGCTGTATGAATGCATGCCTCGACTAACTATTTGCTAACTATTTGGGCATGTAATATAACTAACAAGTTGATGTTCACTAACAAGTTTGTGACACTTGGTTTTTGATTGCATAGAAGATATGTTGGTTCTTAACTCTGATCAATTACATATCTATATATATATTAGTTTGTCACAAACATGTTCATGACATTTGGTTTTTACGTGCAAAGAAGATATGTTGGTGTTTTTTTTTAACTATGATCAGTTTACATATCTGAATATAAATGTCATGGTAAGTATAAATGAGTTTAAACTTCATCTCTGTTTGTGGTTTTTGAATAATACAAAATTCTTGAGGTATCTAACGATTTCTTTTGTCAAGAATGATTTCTTTTTGCAGAGAGTACAGATGTCTAAGTCTAGAGTCTGTTTTAGGAGTTTAACTCATGTATTGTATTTTCGATCTCCATTGTAAATTTTTGTTGTATGGTGATAGCAACAAAAATATCTTTTTGAATTTTCTTTAGTGGATCTGTGTTTTGTCACGAAACCGCCAAAGGGGGAGATTGTTACGGAATTTGAGTTGGCGTAGTTTCGTGAAAGTTTCAAGTCCTGAAGATTGAAGGTGAAGAAAGTTGGATCATTTAACTCAATCTCAAGAAAGAAGAATTCAAAAGGATCAGGTATGTTTAACTAAAGAATTTGTGTGATCCGAATACTTCTTGTAGTGTAGAAACACTTGGAAGAATCTTTCATTGCATAAAAATCAAAAACTGGACTTGGGACATGTTCAGGATCCGGATCAGGCTGTTCGATCCGGATCCCGAAGGTGGTTCGTTCATACATCATCGCAATCCGGATCGTAGTCTCTTGATCCGGATCCCGAACGTTGAGTTTACCATCTACCTTGAACGATCCGGATCTTGCTTCGCAATCCGGATCCCGAACGTTGATGTTTGGTGAACTGTATGAACGATCCGGATCGTAGTCACATGATCCGGATCCCGAACCTTCGTTTTTCTGGAATTGGCTGTTTCGTTATGACGATCCGGATCTCAGTTATCACGATCCGGATCGCCGTCCGTAAAATTCCAGAAATGGCAGGTTTTTGATTCTTATCTCCTTCCTAGGGTTTCTAACCTATAAATAGACCCTATGTCTTTCTTTCTAGGGTCAATCCACATAGCCGTCATTTTCATATATCATCTTATACGGCTATAGATCCACATATAGAGAAGAAAGGAAATCATTAGAGAATACTCTATGTTTCTTCATCTATATTGATTAGTTTGATTCTAGGTTTTCATACTCACATCTTGAGTTGAATCAAACTAATGAATACTTAGATGGTATTTCCGATCTATCTTTGATCTAAGTATTCGGCGGATCATCACCACCCAAAAAACAACGATTACCCCAAAATCGGCGCGTGGATTCGCGTGTCCTTGTGGATTCAAGGTTCATTCGCTCTCGTGGATTCGGAGCGAGGCACGTTCGTGGATTCGAAGGGTGCTATTGGGTGAAGACCGTGGATTCGGTCGGACGTCGTGGACTCGACGTTGGACGCCGTGGATTCGGCGTTGGGCGCAGATCGTGGATTCGAGAAGCGTCTGGAGCGAGCGGAGAAGATCCTCTAGGAGCGTATGGAAAAGGTTGAGTCGTAAGTGTGTACGGTAAATCACCTTGTACGTGTTTTAATTCTAGTGGATTTCTGCCGTGTTATCGGTCCCGTGGTTTTTTACTCCGGTGATGGAGTTTTCCACGTAAAAATCTTGCGAGTTATTTTCATTTCCGCATTGGGTTTTTTATCGCAACGATTTTTGAGTGTTTATACGTTTACACCTATTCACCCCCCTCTAGGTGTTTCTTCCCCTATTTAGATCCGTATTATATACGACCCAACATCCCAGAGGTATACATCTTCCTTTTCATCTGTGCAAGACTTTACAGTTGTGTGGTTGTGTGTTTTCGCGCGCCCGTATTGTGGAATTTATAACTTGGCCTTCGGGACTCCGATTTGGGCGTGCATGTACTTGTTTCGAAGCTACCGACGCGTAGAACGCAGGGATATTTTATTTGGAATTTATTGAGCACTTTCAGTAGGTGAAATATTGCTTCTTTGCAGCTGAAATTTCAGCGTTGTGATTTTGGGCAGATTTTGGGATTTTTGATGTAACTGTAGCCTTATGTTGTACCCAGGAGGGATTGTGGACTGTACCAAACTTATTGGACTTTGAGTTGCTGTTTTTCTGGTATTATCAGCTGTAGGACTTGGACAGTTCAGCACTTCAGGTGGGTGACCTCATTTTCAAGATCAACGGACTGTGTACTAATTCTAGCTATATAGGGACTTGCATATTATGATGTTTTATGTATAGCATGCTAGAATGTAGGAATTGATGTTCCTGTTGTGATTAGATGATCCTGTGGTTCTTTCTTCCCTACAAGCTGTTGTTTATTGTTATCTTGGAACTTGACCTAGCACCACCGCCATATGTTGCATGTTCAGCCAGACTGTAGAAAACCTCAACTTGGGCTAGGTTGTATTGCTCTAGACATTCCCACATCATTATTTTTGTATATCACTCTGGACTTAGAGTTTTCCTCGCCCAAGTGGTGGGTCGAGAGGTCGGGTTGTTCTGGGATGCTTTTACACTCGTGTCTGGGGACCGAGTGGAGTTGATAGCAGTCTGTAGACCAGGTTTCTTTGGGAGAGTGACTTTGGTTGTAGATCTGGGATCTTGGGAGCCATCTGAGTGACAGTAGGTCTCGGCTGTGCAGTTTTCCAGCCTGTGTGCGAGACAGTGTACTTTTGGGTTACTGCCGATCTTGTTGATCGAGGATTTGGATTATAGCCTGCATGAGCCACATTTGAGCTCGACAGAGATGCGCGGATACTTTACTCGTTGGGGTCGCGCCCCTCGAGAGCCACTCCGGAGTTGGGCCTGTTACTTCTATCGCGACTTGTCGACGCATTTGTCCCTCTGGCTGGGCCAGTTAGTGGCAGTCACGGACACCGTCCCTCTGGCTGGGCCAGTTAGTGGCAGTCACGGACGCCCTACGTAAGTCCGGTACTCCGGGATGTAACGGCAGTAGGTAGGCGCAGGTTTGACTGGACCCGATGAGGCAGTCAGTTTAGATTGGGTGATTTGAGTCGAGGGCTAGTTGTAGCAACATGTTCTTTCTGTTCCACTTTTGAGCATCTAGATAGAGGCATAGTAGCTTTAGAGTTTACTTCACATGCTTTTCCTTCAGCACTGCATATGCTACTTTTTGCCTCTAGTAGACTTAGTGGGCAGACCGTCGGGCTTGTTGGCGGCACCCACTGAGAACTACTGTGGGAAGTAGTTCTCACACCCGTCGTGGTGTCTTTTCCCCTGGGACTTCTACTCCAGTTCCTGCTGCACCTGTTGCTGATCCGGCTGATCGAGGTAAGGGAGTCGCGAGATAGATCCCTACCAGTTGTCGTCCTGAGAGTAGATGTACCTCCTTACCTTTTGAGTGTTCATGTTGAGTGACCCTGTAGTGAGGATTGAGTTGTACTCTTCTTATTTTGAGAGACTTATGTATTTGTGGTGAGGACTGGAGATGTATATTTGTGAGTGTTGTATTTATGTTATTTTACTCTGCATTTACCTTTCAGCTCTGATATCTGTATAGTATAGATGATCTTTGCAGGTTTGACGCTACGTCTATACGGGGCTTCCCGTATGGGCGGCGAATCTGTTGGCGAGCCCGGGTCGCAGTTTCGACCCGGGGCGTGACAGAAGTGGTCTAAGTGTTACGGCTTTTTGGTATTGGCATATTTCGTGAGTCAAGTCAGTGAGTTGAGTCAGAGTCTTAAAGGGATCAAATTGTCAATCAGCAATCAAAGACTTAGAGAAGATTCAACAAGAGCTCAAGTTGACACCCAGTGTCTTGAGTCTTGAAGATTGAAGTTGAAGAATTGTGGATCAGTTACATCAATCTCAAGAAGAAAGTATTCAAGAGGATCAGGTATGTTTAACTAAATAATTGTGGTGATCCGAATACTTTCTTATAGTGTAGAAACACTTGGATGAACTTTTAATTGCATAATAATCAAAAACTGGTGTTCGGACTTGTTCAGGATCCGGATCAGAGCCAACGATCCGGATCCCGAAGGTTGTTGCTTCATACAAGACTTCGATCCGGATCCATGCAATTTCCGATCCGGATCCCGAATGTTAAGTTTTCTGATTTGTATGAACGATCCGGATCGGGCAATGCGATCCGGATCCCGAACCATGGTATTTCTGGAATCGTCAATCTCGTTACGACGATCCGGATCGCAGTAAATCCGATCCGGATCGCCGTCCTGAAAATTTCCAGATAAGGTATGTTTTTGATTCTTATCTCTTTCCAAAGGTTTCTAAACTATAAATAGACGTTTAGGGTTTCTCAAAAACGTGTGAGCTACGGCCGATCTTTTTATAAAACTCTTGAGAGCAACCCTAGAGGCTAGGTTTTCATCGTTCTTCTTTATAGCCTCTTTTAGGTCAATTCGATGGTTCTTTCAAGAACATATCTTTTGTCGAATTGATCTAATCTTTGCTTAGAGATTTCTTCTACGGTTCTTCATTGATAATCTAAGCAAAGGATCACCATCGAAGTCAATATTCTTATCGACTGAGTTTGCGTCGTGGATTCGACGTGGCATCGTGGATTCGGTGTGCTAAAGGCGTTTCGTGGATTCGAAGCGTGCGTTCGTGGATTCGAACGTGAGCAGTGGACGTGCAAAATCGGTGGAGCGCGAGGTCCAAGAAATTGAAGGAGGGGTTAGATCCGTGGAGACGGTAATCACCTTGTTATTCTTCTTTTCTTAGGGATTGTTATTGCGCGGATATCCAACCGGTCAGCGCAAGGTCCGAAGAAGCTGAAGGAGGGGTTGAGTCCGTGGAGTCGGTAATCACCTTGTTATTCTTCTATTCTTAGTGGATTGTTATTGCGTGTTGGTCCCGTGGTTTTTCTCCTGGATTGGAGTTTCCACGTAAATCTCGGTGTGCTGTTTTATTTTCCGCATTGGTTTTTATTTTGCACTGAGATTGAGTTTTTAAGTATTACACCTATTCACCCCCCCTCTAGTTGTTTGATAGTACCTATTTAGATCCTTGTGGATCCATAATAACTCTACAATTGGTATCAGAGCGGGTTTTAGGTTTATCTATCTTGATGGGTGAAAGTGGTAATATTTATAGACCTCCTCTTTTTGATGGGACTAATTATGCTTATTGGAAAGTGCGGATGAGAGCTTTTCTCATCGCAATTGATGAGCGAGTATGGCAATCCGTGGAATGCGGTTGGGTGCATCCTGTTGAGGAAGTAGGAAATTCTACTACCCCAAAACCTCGCTCTAGATGGTCGAAAGAGGAATTTGAAAGATCTTCTTACAATGGGAAAGGTATGAACGCTTTATTTAATTCTCTTTCCTCGACTGAGTTCACAAGAATTTCCGCGTGTGAAACCGCGAAGGAAATTTGGGATATTCTCAAAATTACACATGAGGGTACTAATCTTGTAAAAATTCAAAAGCTCCAGATGCTTACAAGTCAATTTGACTCTATTCATATGGAAGGGCATGAATTGTTTACAGATTATTACACTAGACTTCAAGATGTAATAAATACATGTGCTAATTTAGGAGAAAAGATCCCGGAGTCGAAAATTGTAAGAAAGATACTTCGGACTCTTCCGGAACGGTTTAGGGCAAAGGTTACCGCCATTGAAACCGTTAGTCATCCGGATGAGATGAGTGTAGAGGAATTAGTAGGTGCTTTGCAAACTTATGAAATGACTTTTCCTACTAATCAAGTTTCTTCCAAGTCTTCTTCTAAGCTTACAGGTATTGCATTCAAATCAACAAAGGAAGAAGATAGCGAATCAAGTTCCGACGATGAAATCTCTTTTGCCGATTTTGAAGAACAATTGGCGCGGATCGTAAAGAAATTTCGTCAAAAATTTTGGAAGAATCGAACCGATGGATCTTCATCCATGAAATCTTCTAAAGGATCATCGGGTTCTAAATCCTCTAAACTCAAAAGCTTTGCAAAACCTTCTAAAGAAAAAGAAAAAGATGATTTCGAAGGGGAAATCCAATGCTATCGATGCAAAGGCTACGGCCATTTTTCAATGGATTATCCTTCTAAGAAATCATATAAAAAGAAGGCTTTGCAAGCGAAAACTTGGGACGATTCTACTTCTAACGAATCGACCTCAAGTATAGAGGAAAAAATCGTTGCTTCTCATGCCTCTCATTTTCCCTCTTCTAATAATTGTTTATCATCTTTAGTCACTGACTCTACTCCTTTGATTTTGTATGAAACATCAACAACCGGCGGAGAGTCATCAAGTGAGGGGGAGTCGGACGAGGAAGAACTCGTTGAGGCATATCAACAACTTCTTGCGGAATCTAAGAAGATGGCCAAACATATCAAGAAGTTGAGAAAGCAACGACTTGAGAATCAAGACGAGAATCATGCTTTAAAGATCAAACTTCATGATCTCGAGGAGGAACGAGAGCTTTTATTGAATAATAATAAAATCCTCCAAGAAAAGATAAATCAATCGGAAACGGTCGTTAATTCCCATATTGACAAGATTGATTTTCTAGAAAAAACAGTTTGAGGAGATTCATGTCACCAACCAAGCATTGACCAAACAAGTTCATCAACTTAAATCCGACATACAAAGGATCTCAACCGATTCCAAGAAACTTGAGTGTATGTCCGGTTTAGGTCAAACAAGTAAGGTTGGTTTGGGATTCAAAAAAGGACCAAACTGTGCATGCTTCAAGTTCCACAATGAAATTGAAAGGAAGAACTTGTCACTTATGTGGACTTGAAGGACATTTGGTGAGGGATTGCCCGAAAAAGAGAAAGAAAAATCCTTCGGCAACTTCATCTACGGAGCGGACTCAACGGACTCAAAAGACACATCAAGTCAAAAGAGTTCACTCAATCCATCAAAGGTCCGAGCCACATCATCAATCATACAAGTGGATCATTGCAAGGCAAAGACCTAAGGTGGATCAACAGTCAAAGCGGACAACCCCGGCCACAACGAATCAAGACAACCCAAAAATCCAGCGATTTTGGATTCGGAAAGGTGATATCTTTCCTTGTCTTAAGTTCTAAATAGCTTATGACTGTATGTAATGCTTTGATTGGTTTTCCCTTCATATCTTTCTTAATCTTTGCATTACATGTTTTTCAATGCTCTTCGTTTTTATACTTTGTTTTTGAACAAAAGGGTTTTTAATGAACAAGTGCATTGAATGAAAAGGGCTTTCACTTTCATTCACTCCAAATTAATTTTATATGGATTATCAACTTTACTTCATAATCATAATCTTGAAGATACTTCATTATAGGAGTTTTTGATATTATAAGCATCAAATTTAGAAATCATGTGTGATCTTCAGATGCTTAATCTATCTCGGTTGTGTGAGTTCTTTGTGATAAACATGAGACAACCGATTGACTAAAATTTGGGATTTAATTCTTTCACGTAAGAGATTGCCTTCTTACAAGGGTAAATAATTGAATTATGAAAGATGTGGAAAGAGTTACATCCGAAAGGAGTGTGAAAACTACCACCACATGCTGGAAAGAGCTGCCACCCCGGTCGTCCGGTTTGTGTGTGAAGCTACCACATGTTATGGATGCTTGATAGTATTTTATGAGAAAATCTTTAGTTGAAGCATTTGGAGATTTATATGCAAAACTCTTATATTTTGAACAATCTCCTGGTTGGTATAAGGTGGAATAGTTGAAAGATGCTCAAAGAGCCACCCTTAGGTATTTTAGTGCTTATCTCAAATTTGAAAGGGTAAGAAATAAAATTGATGTCATTTGGAAATCTCTGTAAGTCATCTTTGTAAATCCGTTACATCTTGATAGAGTTTGGATCTCAAGATTATTTTTGATGACTTGTGTTTGATGAATATAACATGAAAAACGGTTTATAATGTTTTACCTTTATTTTTCATGATTTGGAGTAAATCTTTTTAATTTTGTGAAATTAATTGGATTGAATGACATCTGTGTGAATTCACTGTTTAAAGCACTTAAATTGATTTCTTGATGGAATACAAATCGGTATTTGAAAAGATTCTAAAATCTGGATTTGTTTCAAGAAATTATTTGATTTTTGCTTTCTGGTATAGGTACGGAATCTGCATTTTTGTTATATACCAGAACTGAGTTTTTATCTCTCTTTCTCTATGAACTAATATTGTTAGTGATTTACTTTTGTCTAGTATGTTCACTGTTTGACAATTTGTGACAAAAAGGGGGAGAAGAGAAATGATCGGAGATGAGATCATCAAGAGAGTACAAACGAAAATGGAAAAATGGGGGAGAACGGAAAATGATGATCGTATCACAAAGGGGGAGAACATAGATGCTCAAGAACATGGAGAACATGGAAAACATGTTAGAGATGCTCAAGATAGGGGGAGACAAAGAAAAAATTGAAAAGAGCCGAAAAACAAAAGAACCAAAAGGAAGACGGATCAAATGTAGGATTTTAATTTCTAACAACTAACGTTTGATTTTGTTTGGAGTTTTGTTTTGCAGGAATTACATCACTTTAAGACTCCAAGTCCTAAGTCATAGAGTATGTTCTAGGACTGTTTGGTTCAAATGTAATTTTGTATGTATTGGATCTTTCACGCAAAGAAAATCAATGTTTGGTGATGACATTGAGTTTCGATTTTTTGGTTTAAGATGAGTGACTTGAGCGCTTTTATGTATTTTTGGGTTTTGTCACGAAATTGCCAAAGGGGGAGATTGTTACGGCTTTTTGGTATTGGCATATTTCGTGAGTCAAGTCAGTGAGTTGAGTCAGAGTCTTAAAGGGATCAAATTGTCAATCAGCAATCAAAGACTTAGAGAAGATTCAACAAGAGCTCAAGTTGACACCCAGTGTCTTGAGTCTTGAAGATTGAAGTTGAAGAATTGTGGATCAGTTACATCAATCTCAAGAAGAAAGTATTCAAGAGGATCAGGTATGTTTAACTAAAATATTGTGGTGATCCGAATACTTTCTTATAGTGTAGAAACACTTGGATGAACTTTAATTGCATAATAATCAAAAACTGGTGTTCGGACTTGTTCAGGATCCGGATCAGAGCCAACGATCCGGATCCCGAAGGTTGTTGCTTCATACAAGACTCGATCCGGATCCATGCAATTTCCGATCCGGATCCCGAATGTTAGTTTCTGATTTGTAATGAACGATCCGGATCGGGCAATGCGATCCGGATCCCGAACCATGGTATTTCTGGAATCTCAATCTCGTTACGACGATCCGGATCGCAGTAAATCCGATCCGGATCGCCGTCCTGAAAATTTCCAGATAAGGTATGTTTTTGATTCTTATCTCTTTCCAAAGGTTTCTAAACTATAAATAGACGTTTAGGGTTTCTCAAAAACGTGTGAGCTACGGCCGATCTTTTATAAACACTCTTGAGAGCAACCCTAGAGGCTAGGTTTTCATCGTTCTTCTTTATAGCTCTTTTAGGTCAATTCGATGGTTCTTTCAAGAACATATCTTTTGTCGAATTGATCTAATCTTTGCTTAGAGATTTCTTCTACGGTTCTTCATTGATAATCTAAGCAAAGGATCACCATCGAAGTCAATATTCTTATCGACTGAGTTTGCGTCGTGGATTCGACGTGGCATCGTGGATTCGGTGTGCTAAAGGCGTTTCGTGGATTCGAAGCGTGCGTTCGTGGATTCGAACGTGAGCAGTGGACGTGCAAAACGGTGGAGCGCGAGGTCCAAGAAATTGAAGGAGGGGTTAAATCCGTGGAGACGGTAATCACCTTGTTATTCTTCTTTTCTTAGGGATTGTTATTGCGTGGATATCCAACCGGTCAGCGCAAGGTCCGAAGAAGCTGAAGGAGGGGTTGAGTCCGTGGAGTCGGTAATCACCTTGTTATTCTTCTATTCTTAGTGGATTGTTATTGCGTGTTGGTCCCGTGGTTTTTCTCCTGGATTGGAGTTTCCACGTAAATCTCGGTGTGCTGTTTTTATTTTCCGCATTGGTTTTTATTTTGCACTGAGATTGAGTTTTTAAGTATTACACCTATTCACCCCCCCTCTAGTTGTTTGATAGTACCTATTTAGATCCTTGTGGATCCATAATAACTCTACACTAGGATCTGTGATCTCATGTGGTGACTTCGTATGGGCCCTCTGTGGCTAGCGGCGAGGGGTTAAAGGGCACCAAAAAATTGTGCAGGTTTTGATATTCCCTTAGTCTACGGCCTGAGGGTATGGTATGATTGTTCGGATGTTCCAGGTTGCGGTTGATGTCCTATTTCTTTTTGTACTTATGATGGCATATTGTTATTGTTATAACGGTTTTCTTCCTATGGTTTTAGTCACTGACTCCCACCATGTGACAAGTTCGGGCGGGGACGGGGGAGAGGCATCGTCGCGAGAGTGACTCGCATTTCGTCATTTCGGTGACACTTTTACTCCTCTTTTGATCGTTACATTTTATAGATACTGTGCATGATACTTGAACATATTGTGATGTGGATGTGTTTGACATAGATTATAATATACGAACACCGTGAATGCTTGGGAAATGGACTTTAGAATTCATTTTACCCGTGATTATTATATGTGGAATGTGGAGATCTTTTTAAAAGATAAAACGTTTGCGAAACGTTTTCAAACTGAGTGTCGGGTAGGCACTGTTTTAAACCTTGTGGCTTTATCCTTTCAACTTATAGTATGTCGAGTGGTCGATCGTCTCTTGTATGTTGTAAAAGTTTAGGTAATCCCTTATCTGCTCTGTGTGTATGTTAAATTGGTGATGGTTGGTGAATGTATGTTGTACGATGCCGTGCATATACAAGGGAGACACTGTCCGTTGTCTAAAGTGATCTTGTATATGTTGCGGGTCTGGGCACGTGCCGGGGTGAAGGCTTTTAGAAAAAAATTGGTTGTTTTTCGCTTTCATTCAAACCACTCCCGGGGCTGACGATTAGATGGTATCAGAGCGTAAAGGCATTAACCGCGCCCTTTGCATATCTTTAAGTTCTACATAGTGTCCAAACATTCACGGTATTTGCTTTCATCGCTATCACAAATAATAATCATCAAGGTCCCCGGTCATGCAAGAATGTGGTTTTAAGTGTCGTCTTGTTGGTTTGTATGACGTTTTTTTATTATTTTGTTCCGTCGGTTTTTGTTTGTTTTGTTGGTTATATTGGTTGCTAACCCCTTTAGTCGTGTATACAGAGTATGGTTCGTACTCGATCGTCGGGTGATGGCGGAGGAGAGGAGGGGGCGAGGTCGACTGCCGCCGAGGCTTCTATAGCATAGAGCACCGGTTGCTTTGGCAACAGGTTCAGGATTTGTCAAGACCTTGACGGCGCTCACCGACGTTGTTCAGTGGATAGCCCGCAGACGGCGACTTTGGTTACTGCTTCCTAGACTCTTGCTACTAGGTCGGTTCTGCCTGAGGCGCCACGCCCGTCAGCAGGTTCGGTGATGACGGTCCCTTCCTACAAAACTACTACGACGAGGGCATCAGTGATTCGGGGACAGCACCTCCGGATGTTCCTCACCGGTAGTTAGGTACGGGAGCTACGGTCGGGGATCCGATGAGGGAGTGCTGGCATTACACCGTCCCCCCCACCGCATCAGTCCCACTGCCATTGGCAGGTGATATCCGGCATTGCATCCAGGGCGGGCTAGGGTAAGGCGAGTCTTGCGGATTTTCGAAAGTACAAGTCCACCCGTCTTTGAAGGTGAGATGACAGATCCGTGAGGTGGGTGAAAATGGGTGGACACCATGAGAAGTTATTTTGAGGATTTGATTATGGGAGGAGTATGATCGGGTTTTTCCTTTGGCGGTTCACTTTTCTGGAGGGCACCCCCGGATTTGGTGGAAGACAGTGCAACCTACTCCTTCCGTGCACTGCCTTTCCTTCATGGTCAGCATTTAGGAGATGCTATTTGGGGCTTTATTCTCGGACAGCATAAATGTGGTGACCCGGATCTCTGCAGGCTTTTAACGTGTGACCTGCAGCTCTGGAGGCCTACGTGGCGTCGTTGGCGGTGTTTGTGCACCAATTTTGGACACAAGTGATGTACTTCGGGTGTTAAATGGATCACGTGGGTAATCGAAGAGACCCCCGCCGGATTGTGTTAAAGTGTTTTTTGCGCGAATCGGAACATTCAGATGGGACTCATCGTCGAAATTTAGGTAAGAACACTTATCTGGATGCCTTCGACAATTTGGAATGGAATTGGCAAACGGACACCGCGATTTGGATTCAGCGCGCGGGAAAACGATCAAGATGGACTAATTGTATTTGTATTTTTCCGAGTCCGTCTCAAAAGCATGTTTTTTCGAGGCATTGGGTTACTGTTCCGGCCGGTGTGGGCAGCGGCGGCGCAGGCGGCGGAGCAGGCGCGGGCAGGCGCGCGGTGCACGCGGGAGAGTGCCACGTGACATCTTCCATTTGCTGAGGGTTGAGCACAGTGGCAGAAGTGTGATTGGATGGTGCATCAGCGCGGTTCCAGGAGCAGAGAGGCAGGTACCTCGGGCTGCTGCGCGGCGGTGTCGGGCGGCAGGCGGGTGCACGCACGTGGGTCGCGCGGCCGACCAGTCGGCCTACATCTGGCGGGGGGGCTAGGCCACGTGTCGCGAGCGGGATGGCAGGGCCGCTGTTTGTGCTGTTCTGGGCCACGTGTTCTCACACCAGGTATGATTCGGGGTGATTGGTTCGGGGTACGTTTTGGTGGATTGTAGCAACAGCCCGAACCTTCCAGGCGCCCGAAAGTGGGGACATGGAGGAACGTTTGAATTTGTTCAGTTGAGGCTATATAAAACCCCCCTTTGGCTGCCATTTCCAGGCCTTTCCTGAGCTCTTCTACCGAGCCTTGAAGCAACATTGTTCCTCTCCCTTTTCCCCATCTTGTGAGGAGTTTTCAGATTTTTTTGGAGGCCGCGACATCTGCGTTTTCTGCGACGCGGCGCAC
>CM055070.1:23734712-23773199 GCA_029204045.2 Tillandsia leiboldiana
AGATATAAGTATTCAACCAAAAATTGATCTCGATTTCATACTCGACTAAACAGTCAAATAAGATAATGACTATACCAAGAGATCATTGAGAGAGAAATTGACTTTGATCACTTTAGAAGATGATTTAATTAACATAAACGATCATTGCAACAAAGAAATATTATGATGGCAAAAGCATAATAAATTTCTAAATGTGTGAACAGATGCAATTAAAGTCAATTAAGATCTATGCTCAATTACTATCCTATGTATAAACATAGATATTGAATAGAACAAAACAAATACAAAACCTATTTTAAGCAAAGGTTTCAAAAAGAAGTTTATTTCAAAGAAAGCATACCAATTGCTTTTCGCAAATGAATAAAACGTTTTTGATCCAAAGGTTTTGTTAAAAAGTCAGCTAATTGATCTTCAGTTGAAACATATGAAAGTTGAAGAGTATTTGATTCAACTAGCTCTCTAAGAAAATGATATCTAAGTTCAATATGTTTTGTTCTAGAGTGCAACACAGGGTTTTTAGAAATGTTAATTGCACTTGTGTTGTCACAAAGAATTGTTACCGAAGATGCTGAAATGCGGAAGTCACTCAATACGCTTTTCATCCAAATGAGTTGAGTTGAGCAACTTCCAGCTGAAATGTATTCCGCTTCGGCAGTCGAGAGTGCTATGCAATTCTGCTTTTTACTGTGCCATGCAACAAGGCAATGGCCAAGATAGAAGCATGCACCACTCGTGCTTTTCCGATCATCCACTGATCCTGCCCAATCGGCATCTGAGTATCCAACAATGTCCAGACTTGTTCCCATAGGATACCAAATTCCGAAATTAATTGATCCTTTGATGTACCGGATGATCCGTTTCACCGCTTTCAGGTGAACCTCCTTTGGTGCTGATTGATATCTCGCGCAAATCCCAACACTAAAGGATATATCCGGGCGACTAGCCGTGAGGTAAAGTAGACTTCCAATCATACTTCTATACAGTTTCTCGTCTACATTCTCACTATGTGATTCACTTCCAAGTCCCTTGTGGCTAGTTCCCATTGGAGTTGGAAAATCTTTAAAATTTTCTAGATCAAACTTTTTGACCAACTCCAGTGCATACTTGGATTGACTCAAGTGAATACCTTCATCATTTTGCTTAATTTGCAATCCAAGAAAATAAGACAGTTCGCCCATCATGGACATCTCAAATTCGCTTTCCATGGTCTCCGCGAATTTAGAAGCATCATTATCTTTTGTTGCACCAAATACAATGTCATCGACATAGATTTGTGCTACAATGAAATTATTTTGATAATGCTTCACAAAGAGAGTCCTGTCAGCTCCCCCTCGAGTATAGCCCTTCTCCAAAAGGTGCTTTGTTAACCTTTCGTACCATGCTCGCGGTGCTTGTTTCAGACCGTAAAGAGCCTTTTTCAAACGAAAAACATGGTTAGGTTGTTTATGATCTACAAAACCTTTCGGTTGAGCTACATAAACTTCCTCATTTAAAAACCCATTTAGAAATGCGCTCTTGACGTCCATTTGAAATAATTTGATTTTAAAATGACAAGCAATAGCAAACAATATACGAATGGACTCGAGTCTAGCTACAGGGGCGAAAGTTTCGTCAAAGTCTATACCTTCTACTTGAGAGTAGCCTTGAGCAACTAGTCGTGCCTTGTTCCTGATGATAGTACCATCTTCATCTTTCTTGTTCTTGAAGATCCATTTGGTACCTATCACATTATGTTGCTTTGGAGGCTTCGTTAATTCCCAGACTTTGTTTCGCTCAAATTGATGGAGCTCTTCCTGCATTGCTTTAATCCAGTAGTCATCCTGAAGAGCTTCATCTATTGTCTTTGGTTCGATTAAAGATACGTAGCAAGCAAATCCGCAAACCAACTGCCTTCGAGTTCTAACTCCTTCTTGTGGATCTCCAATGATGTTCGATTCCGGATGATCCTTGGAGATTCGTAGCGTTTGTTGAAACGGAGTACTCGGAGGTACACGAGATGATTCCTGCACATCAGATAAACTAGAAGAACCATTAGATGCATCATTAATATTGGAAGTATTATTATGAGAAGATGCACTAGCAGGAGAATCATCATCTAGAGAGATATCGAGGGTAGATTTTTCAGATTCAAAATGAGAAGCTTCATCTACTTTAACATTTATAGATTCTACGATCGTCTTAGATTCAATGTTAAATACTCGATATGCTCTGCTATTCGTAGAATAACCCAAAAAGATCCCTTCTTCACTTCGAGAGTCGAACTTTCCAAGATTTTCACGGTCACGTAAGATGTAACATCGACTCCCGAAGATACGAAAGTACTTGATATCCGGTTTTCTGCTAAACCACAGCTCATATGGTGTATTCAAGGTTCCTGGGCGCAAATACACTCTGTTAATGACATAGACAGCGGTGTTCACAGCTTCAGCCCAAAAATGTAGCGGTAATTTCCGGCTATGAAGCATCACACGCGCCATCTCTTGAACAACCCTGTTTTTGCGCTCAACAACACCATTCTGCTGAGGTGTATAGGGTGCCGAGAATTCATGTTTAATGCCATTTGAAGTACAAAAGTCAATGAATTTTGAATTTATGAATTCTCCACCCCTATCACTTCTAACACGAATGATCTTTTTATTCTTTTCAATCATAATACGATGGCAAATCTCATGAAAAGAGTCAAACGTATCAGCTTTCTCTCTCAAAAATGCTACCCAAGAAAACCGAGAGAAATCATCAACCAATAAAAAGATGTACCATTTACCTCCCAAAGATGGTTGACGGGTCGGCCCCATTAAGTCCATGTGCAAAAGTTCCAAGGGCCGTTTTGTACCAACGTGGTTCAAGTTCTTGTGTGCAGTCCTAGGCTGTTTTCCCCTTTTGGCAACCACCACACACAACGTTTTGTTTAAATAAAAGCTTTGGAATCCCCTTGACCACGTCCTTGTTTGAAATTCTAGTAAGTTCCTTAAAATTTAAGTGACCTAGCCTTTCATGCCAAAGAGTTTCATTATTCAAAGCGGCTAAGTTACAATTTTCAGAAAATTTATTAGGAACAACATAACAATTGTTTTCAGATCTAACCCCTTTTAGAAAGAAAGCATGGTCCTTATCAGTTACAACGCATTCAACCGATGAAAAGTTAACTGAAAAACCATTGTCGCAAAGTTGACTTATGCTTATGAGGTTAGTCTTAAGGCCATCAACAAATAAGACGTTTTTCAAAATCGGGCCATCTGGAATAGCTACCGTCCCTTTTCCAACAATTTTGGAAGATCGACCGTCTCCGAAAACAACGTGTCCTCCGGAGATTTTCTCAAGATTTTGAAAACTATTTTTGTCACCGGTCATGTGACGGGAACACCCGCTATCCAGATACCAAGACGAGCTATCATATGCATGCAAGGAAATATTGGAAACAAGACAAGGGAAAATTTCACCTTTGCGCACCCAAACCTTTTTGGAATGCGTCTGTAATGGTCGTGAAGTTTTGTGCCTAGGTGAAAGCGTCTTGTTAAAACGATTGTTGCTCCTTGATGAAGTCGTCTTGCGCGGTGAACTACCAAGTCTCTTTTCATTTGAAAAGTTTTGCTTTGATTTCCGGAAAGGAGCCCTTTTGGTAGTTGATGCAAGAGGTGCTTGAGATGAGCGTTCGACTCCCGTCTTGCAATATCTTCTTATGTGCCCTGAAACACCACAACGAAAACATACCTTAGATCTTGACGATCCCAAAGAGGATGAAGTAGGTTTGTTGTCGTTGTTTGTCTTGAATTCCGGTGTCGGAGGAGGAGATACCGACTGAGGCACAAAAACTGTCTCACTCGAACTTGGACTGTTTCCAGTTTGAGTGTATCCGAGGCCGAACCTATTTGATTGACCAAGACCAAGAAGTCTATCCAACTTACTCCTTCCTGAAGAGAATCGCTGTAAGTCATTCTTGAGTTGGAAAATGGTCTTTGTCATTTCCAGGTTATCCTGTCGAGCCTCGTTGTAGAGCTTTGAAAAGTGATTCGCGTTATCCACCAGATTTGTATGTTCCTTTTCAAGTTGCTCATTGGACTCTTGAAGGGAAGCATTTTCTTTTATCAGGTTTTCCCTTTCCACTTCAAGAGCGTTTGAGAGAGAAGTCGCTCTTTTTGCTTCTTCTTCGAGATCATGCAATCTCCCTCTCAAACTCTTGTTTTGCTTAGCCACTTTCTTTGAGTCCCTCAAAAATCTGTGGTAGGCTAGAGCAAAATCTTCACCTTCCGAATCATCCGATTCATTGTCCATTGCATTCTTTTCAACAGTGGAATTGGACAATGATTCAGACGTACTTGCCATAAAGCACATGAATGGTGAAGATGTGGACGCGTGGAATGCCGTGGAGCTCTTTTCTTCATCACTTGAAGACGACTCATTTGACGTTGAGTTGTCATCCCAAGTGACGACTTGCATCGCCTTCTTCTTTGCCGGATACTTGTTAGGACACTCCGTTGCAATGTGGCCGTAGCCTCGACATTTGAAGCATTGCAGTTGTCCTTCTGAACTTTTCTTATCCTTTGAGAAGTTCTCCTGCTTTCTTGACTTGTGACTTGGAGTACCCTTGCCTTTGTTCCACTTTCTGAAGGATGGAGATTTGCTTGAATTACCCCTTCGAAAGTTGCGGCGAAAATTCCTTGTCAAGAGAGTGAGCTGCTTCTCAAATTCCTCCATAGAAAGGTTCTCGTCATCGTCCGAGGAGGATGTATCCGCGTCTTCTTCCTTAGTTGTTTTCAATGCATAACCTGAAGACTTAGAAGTGGATGCTTTTCCAGAAGAATTGTTAGTATTAAAAGTCATTTCATAAGTTTGTAATGAACCAACTAATTCTTCTACACGTATTTCGTCCGGGTGTTTAATAGTTTCAATGGCAGTAACCTTTGGGCGAAATCGTTCAGGAAGAGTTCTTAAGATTTTTCTTACAATCTTAAATTCTGGAATCTTCTCTCCCAGATTAGCACATGAGTTTACGATGTCTTGCAATCGTGTATAGTAGTCCGTGAAAGATTCATTTTCTGCCATCAAAATAGAGTCAAACTTGCTCGTAAGCATCTGCAGTTTCTGAATCTTCACGAGGTTAGTTCCCTCATGTGTAACCTGGAGAACATCCCAGATTTCTTTCGCAGTCTCACATGCCGAGACGCGAGAGAATTCAGTTTGAGATAAGGCATTAAAAATAGCATTAATTCCCTTGCCATTGTAAGAAGATAACTCAAACTCTTCCTTGGTCCATTTCGACCTAGGTTTTAAGGTGTGAACATCAGAGATAAGTTCAGTTGGATTAGTCCATCCTGATTCAATTGAATGCCACACCCTTTCGTCGATGGAAGATAAAAAGGCTTTCATCCGTACTTTCCAGTACGCATAATTTGTTCCATCAAAGAAAGGGGGCCGATTGATGTTTCCACCTTCAACCATTGTTCACAACCCTATTCCCGCTCTGATACCACTTGTTGGGTCGTATATAATACGGATCTAAATAGGGGAAGAAACACCTAGAGGGGGGTGAATAGGTGTAAACGTATAAACACTCAAAAATCGTTGCGATAAAAAACCCAATGCGGAAATGAAAATAACTCGCAAGATTTTTACGTGGAAAACTCCATCACCGGAGTAAAAAACCACGGGACCGATAACACGGCAGAAATCCACTAGAATTAAAACACGTACAAGGTGATTTACCGTACACACTTACGACTCAACCTTTTCCATACGCTCCTAGAGGATCTTCTCCGCTCGCTCCAGACGCTTCTCGAATCCACGATCTGCGCCCAACGCCGAATCCACGGCGTCCAACGTCGAGTCCACGACGTCCGACCGAATCCACGGTCTTCACCCAATAGCACCCTTCGAATCCACGAACGTGCCTCGCTCCGAATCCACGAGAGCGAATGAACCTTGAATCCACAAGGACACGCGAATCCACGCGCCGATTTTGGGGTAATCGTTGTTTTTTGGGTGGTGATGATCCGCCGAATACTTAGATCAAAGATAGATCGGAAATACCATCTAAGTATTCATTAGTTTGATTCAACTCAAGATGTGAGTATGAAAACCTAGAATCAAACTAATCAATATAGATGAAGAAACATAGAGTATTCTCTAATGATTTCCTTTCTTCTCTATATGTGGATCTATAGCCGTATAAGATGATATATGAAAATGACGGCTATGTGGATTGACCCTAGAAAGAAAGACATAGGGTCTATTTATAGGTTAGAAACCCTAGGAAGGAGATAAGAATAAAAAACCTGCCATTTCTGGAATTTTACGGACGGCGATCCGGATCGTGATAACTGAGATCCGGATCGTCATAACGAAACAGCCAATTCCAGAAAAACGAAGGTTCGGGATCCGGATCATGTGACTACGATCCGGATCGTTCATACAGTTCACCAAACATCAACGTTCGGGATCCGGATTGCGAAGCAAGATCCGGATCGTTCAAGGTAGATGGTAAACTCAACGTTCGGGATCCGGATCAAGAGACTACGATCCGGATTGCGACGATGTATGAACGAACCACCTTCGGGATCCGGATCGAACAGCCTGATCCGGATCCTGAACATGTCCCAAGTCCAGTTTTTGATTTTTATGCAATGAAAGATTCTTCCAAGTGTTTCTACACTACAAGAAGTATTCGGATCACACAAATTCTTTAGTTAAACATACCTGATCCTTTTGAATTCTTCTTTCTTGAGATTGAGTTAAATGATCCAACTTTCTTCACCTTCAATCTTCAGGACTTGAAACTTTCACGAAACTACGCCAACTCAAATTCCGTAACATGGGAAAGTCTCCAAAAATTCCAAGAAAAATCCACGATGATCCTCGCGTTGAGTAGATAAAAAAAGTCTATAAGCACGTCCTGATCCGAGACTTGTGCGCGGAGATCTCCTCAAAGAAGGTGCTGCCCTCACCAAAATCTCACAGCAAAGAGGGTCCCAGTGAGCACGAGAAAACTCCTCGAAAAACGCGCAACCAGAAAATGTGGAAGAAACCAAAAATATAGCCTCACCTGTCGCGGATCCAGCAGCGAAGAAATCGCTCGAAAATATCGTCAGAGTAGGTCGGGAGAGCCCGTGCACCGAAGAGCAATGGAAGAAACACCGAAGAAGGAGCGTCGCGCCGCGCCAAGAAAATGAGAATTTCGAAAAGCGTGCCCCCAAAAATCCCCAAACTCTGCAGATGGAAGCTACACGGTGTGAGGATCAACTTTGGTGAAGAACACTTGCCGGTTTGAATCTCGGAAATGCCAAAAGAACGAAGAAGAAAGGATTTAGGGCTATTTATAGGCCGCAGAAAACAAATGGAAAAATTCCCATTTTGTCCCAAGATTCGGGCGCAGGGGAATTTTCGGGCGGCTACAGTGTTGGGCCTGGCCCAACACTGTGCGCGCCAGAAACCTTCCCGTGCAGCCACGTAGCCCAGCAAACAGGCGGCAGCGGGCGGAGCTACTCAGCGGCGGCCACGTTGCGCGCCTCCCCGCCCGACACGCGTCCCGCACAGCGAACAGCTGTGCGGGGCGCGCGAACCGCCGACACATGCCCCTCCCCGCGGTCAAAGCGGGTAGGTGGCGCCCGCCAGTGGCAGGGCGACACGCGTCCCTGCCACTGTCGCGGTCACACGTGCGGGCAGGGCGCCGCCCTGGCCGCCTGCCACGCACGCGCCCCGAGGCGCCCGTCCGCGACTCCGTGCGCCGCGCCTCGTGAGCCCGCGAATAGCGTGACGACACGTGTCCTATGCACCTGGTCCACGCACCCAATTCAGTTTCCGTGGACCGCTCCGCGTGCACCGACCAACCGAGGGATGCCACGCGTCCCCCCGCCCCGGTCCATGCACCGCCGCGCAAATTCTGTAGACCGCACCTCACAGGCCCGCCAATCAGGCGGCGCCACGTGTCATGCGCCGGGTCTGTGCACCCAGCCGCGACACTCTGTGGACCGAGTGCTGCAGACCGGCCAATCATGGGCTGCCACGTGGCAGCCGGCGGTCCACGGTCCCTCCCATGCACCGAAAATCAACAAAAACTTCCGGGAGTCCATTTTTGGGCATCCGGACTCGGAATTTAACAAGCAAATAGCCGTTTTCAAGTGTTTTTCCGTGCTGAATCCAATTCCAACCTCTGATTGGCCTAAATCCACTTCAGAATTTTGGCAAATGCAGCCGAAAGCCAACACAGCTAAAAATAGCTCACAGGGTCCATCTGTGGCATCCCTTTGATGCACCATGGGCCAGATACACCAACACTAGGTGTTCCAACAGTGGATTCACCGGAAAAGGTAGCATGGGAACCAGGGTCACCACATCCTCCCCCACTAAAAGGAAGTTTCGTCCCAGAAATAAGAAAAACAAACAGACGTACCTCAACCGGAAGCCTCGAACAGAAAGGGGTAGGAATCTCTCATCACTGTCTCCAGCTCCCAAGTGGCCTCTCGCTCCTCGTGATTGCTCCACAGGACCTTCACATACGGAATGGCCCGGTTGCGTAATTTCCTCACCTCTCGAGCAAGAATTCGCGACGGGCGCTCCTCATAACCCAGATCCTCGCCAACCTCCAAAGAAGTGAAGTCAATCACGTGCGACGGGTCAAAAACATACCTCCTCAGAGCCGAGATGTGGAATACATCGTGAACTCCGGCCAGGCGCGGTGGAAGGGCAACTCTATAAGCCACAGGACCAATCCTCTCAAGTACCTCGAAGGGTCCAATAAAACGGGGACTGAGCTTCCCTCGAACTCCGAATCTCCGGACCCCTTTCGAAGGCGAGACCTTCAAAAAGACATGATCACCAATCTGAAACTCAAGGTCTCGCCGTCGAGTATCAGCGTAGCTCCTCTGACGACTCTGGGCTATCTCAAGATGTCGGCGAACTAATCTGGCTTTCTCCTCTGCCTCCAACAGTAAATCCGGTCCCAAAGTCCTCTTCTCACCCACGTCACTCCAATACAAGGGCGACCGGCACTTGCGTCCATACAACGCCTCAAACGGAGCCATCTGAATGCTCGCCTGATAGCTGTTGTTGTACGCAAACTCAACCAGTGCTAAGTGCCGATACCACCCTCCTCCAAAATCCATAACGCACGCTCTCAACATATCCTCAAGGGTTAGTATGGTGCGCTCAGACTGGCCATCAGTCTGAGGGTGGAAAGCAGTACTAAATCTGAACTGGGTCCCCAAGGCTGACTGGAGACTCCCCCAAAAGTGTGATACAAACCTCGGGTCCCTATCTGATACAATCGAGGCGGGTACATCGTGTAGTCTCACTATCTCATCCAAATATAACTGTGCCAGACGCTCCAATGACCAAGTCATCTGTACAGGCAAGAAGTGTGCAGACTTGGTGAGTCTATCCACGACCACCCAAATAGCGTCGGCCCCACTCTGCGCCCTCGGCAGTCCAGTGACGAAGTCCATGGTGATGTGGCCCCACTTCCACTCAGGAATTGGAAGACTCTGTAACTTGCCAGCAGGAACCCGATGCTCTGCCTTCACTTGCTGACAAGTTAAACAATGAGCCACAAATCTTCCAATATCCCGCTTCATTCCGGGCCACCAGAAATGGGCCTTGAGGTCCTTATACATCTTAGTACCACCAGGATGAATGGTATAAGGTGTATAATGGGCCTCTCTCAAAATCTGATCTCTGAGCTCAGTGTCCATAGGCACACACACTCGGTCCCTGTACCGCAGTACTCCCGAGCTATCCACTGCAAAATCCCCTATCTGATCTGCCTGAATCTGCGATCTAATCCTCGTCAAGTGGGGGTTCTCGCTCTGTATCTCTCGAATCCTGTCCAACAGAGTGGGCTGCAAGACCATGGACATGAGTCTAGCAGAGACCCCAGGGGATACAACCTCAATCTGAAGGCGCCTCAACTGCTCAACAAGCGGTGGCTGCTGTGTGATCAACATGCTCAAGCTCTGCGCTGACCTCCTACTCAAAGCATCTGCTACTACATTGGCCTTGCCAGGATGATAAAGGATGCTCACATCATAGTCCTTTAATAGCTCCAACCACCGGCGTTGCCTCAAATTCAGCTCCTTTTGAGTAAACAAGTACTTTAAACTCTTATGATCTGTGTAGATCTCACAGTGCTCCCCGTAGAGGTAATGCCGCCACAACTTCAGCGCTAACACAACAGCTACAAGCTCCAAATCATGAGTAGGGTAATTCTTCTCATAATCCTTTAATTATCGTGAAGCATAAGCAATTACCCTACCATGCTGCATCAAAACACATCCCAAGCCGCTGTGAGAGGCGTCACTATAAATCACGAATCCGTCGCCCATCACTGGTAGTGCTAGAACTGGTGCCGAGATCAAACGCCTCTTCAGTTCCTCAAAACTCTCCTGGCACCACTCAGTCCAAACAAACTTCATCCCCTTCCTGGTCAAACTGGTCAGGGGAGTAGAGAGCTTCGCAAAGCCCTCTACAAACCGACGGTAATAACCTGCTAATCCCAAAAAGCTACGGACCTCAGTAACCGTCGTCGGTCTAGGCCAATCCCGAACAGCATCAATCTTCGTCGGGTCTACTGCCACTCCTGCGGCGGATACAATGTGGCCTAGAAAAGCAACCTCCCGAAGCCAAAATTCGCACTTTTTAAGCTTGGCATACAGCTTCTTCTCTCGCAGAAGCTGCAGCACTATCCTCAAGTGCTCCTCATGCTCTATATCACTTCGGGAGTAAATCAAAATGTCGTCAATGAACACAATGACAAACCGGTCCAAGTACGGCTGAAATTCCCGGTTCATTAGATCCATAAATGCAGCAGGGGCATTAGTTAATCCAAAAGGCATAACTGTAAACTCATAATGCCCGTACCGGGATCTAAAAGCCGTCTTGGGAATGTCCTCGGCCCTCACCCTGAGCTGGTGATAACCTGACTGGAGATCAATCTTCGAGAACACTGACTCTCCCTGCAACTGATCAAACAGATCATCAATCCGCGGTAGGGGGTACTTATTCCGGATGGTCACTTTATTCAGCTCTCTGTAGTCCACACACAACCGAAGCGACCCATCCTTCTTCTTCACAAATAAAATCGGCGCTCCCCACGGAGATACACTGGGCCTCACAAAGCCCACATCCATCAAGTCCTGCAACTGGGCCTTCAACTCCCTCAGCTCGGCAGGTGCCATCCTATAAGGTGCCTTCGAGATTGGTGCGGTTCCTGGAACCACATCAATCACAAACTCAATCTCCCTCTCCGGCGGCAAGGTCGTCAACTCTGAGGGAAACACATCTGGGAACTCGCAGACAATAGGGATATCCGCGAGTCCCAGGGCCGCCGTAGGCACCTCAACAATCGTTGCCAGGAAAGCGGTGCAGCCTCTACTCATCATCCGCCGAGCTCTCGCCGAAGAAATAGTCATCGCAAAGAAGGTGCTCTGGCAGCCTCTAAAAACGAACTCCTCCTGTCCAGGCTCACGGAGGGTCACCGTCCTCTCTCTGCAGTCTATGGTGGCAAAGTACCGAGATAACCAATCCATGCCAAGTACAACGTCGAAATCCTGGAGCTGCCGCAAGACGAGCAAGTCTGCCGGCAGGATCCAGGGTCCCAACTGCACAGGGCAATCCCTACAATGCTCCTCGACATGCAAGACATGGTCTGGAATCTGAACCTCTAATGCATGCGATAATGAAACTACCTCTATACCATGTAGGGATGCAAATGCTCTACTAACAAATGAATGCGATGCACCAGTATCAAAAAGAGCACGAGTACGAACTGCAGAAATCAAAATAGTGCCTGCGACGACATGATCAGCTGCTGAAGCATCCTCAACCTGGGCGGCATAGACTCGCCCGCTTGGCACCGGGGGACGTCGCTCTGGCTGTCGCGAAGAGGAAGAAGCATGATCGGGCCTACCAGAGGCCGCAGAAGGCCCCGCCGGCAGATAAGGAACAGGAAGTGCTGAAGCTGAGGAATGAGCTGGAGGACCTGCTCTGGGGCACGAACTCTGAATGCGACCGGCCTGTCCGCAACGGAAGCAACGGTCGTGCCTCTGCTGACAATGAATCGGTAAGTGCGGCCCTCTACAAAAAAACACATCGGTCCTGCCGGGGCTGCCGCGAGTTCTGCTGCTGCTGCGAAGGCTGCTGCTGCCGAGGCGGTCGGCGCTGCTGCTGCTGCTGCGAAGACTGATGGGATGCTCCAGATCTCTGGCGTCCCTGGTACCCACGACCCTGAGGATAGAATCGTGGAGGTCTCGGGGGTCCCTGCCGACTCGACTGCCCCTCGTCCATCGGTGCCGGGCGCTTCGCCCCAGGAGTCACTACGGGGGCTGGAGCCACCTCTGCCATCACTGCCTCTCCAGACTCAACATATAACGCCTACTCCATCGATGCCTCCAAAGTCTGTAATCTGCAGGAGCGAACAAACTGATAAATGTCCCGGCGCAACCCCCGCTCAAACATGTAAACCTGGTGAGCCTCATCCCTGGCCACGTGAGGCATACTAGCCAACAGCTGATTGAAGTTAGCTATGTACACATGCACGGGCCTATCTCCCTGGCGGAGATTCCTCAGCTGCTCCTCCAGTCTCTGACGTACACTCTCAGGAAAGAAGGCCCCTAGAAGAAGTCTGCAGAACTCCGCCCAATGAAGAATCTGCGTCCCAGGCGGACCAGCAGGCCGCACACGCCGCCACCAAGCCTCGGCGTTGCTCTCCAAGAAGTGTGTAGCCAAGAAGACCCGAAATCGATCCTCAACAAACAAACTCTCAAAATGACGCTCCATGGCCGTGATCCAAGACTCTGCCTCCCACGGCTCAGCACTCATACCAGAAAAACGGGGTGGATCAAACTGGCGGAACCTCATCAACAGATCCACCACCGCACTCTGCTCAGCCGAAGTCAAAGGTCCCGTCGACCCTGGCGGTGGTATGCTAGAAACCGGCGCGACAGGAACTGCCGGCGCTGACGGAACCACAGGGGGCGCCACAGCTGGCGAAGAAGGCACAGGCAAACTCTCAGGGGGTGCTACCACCGGCTGCGCCCTCTGCTCCAACAGAAGCATCAACCGACCCAAGGCCTCCTCCTGGCGTCGAGAAGCCTCCTCCTGGCGCTGTGAAGCCTCCTCCTGGCGCTGAGATGTCTCCTCCTGACGCCGCACCGCCTCAGACAACTGTGCCACCTGGGCACGGAGCTCCAGAACCTCTCTCTGCTGTGCCCGCCCCGAGTCCTCCTGCTCGGGCTCAGAGGAAGAAGGCTGTGAACGCGTCGACATCGTGCGTCGCGGAGGCATCACTCACCTGAGGGAAAAGAAAAGAAACAGTCAGAACCCCAAACAAAACATGACCCAATCTAGCGAAAGTCAAAGAGGCATGTCCCCCTTCCCATAGTACTATGTTGTCTGCAGCCAACATAGTTGCCACCGAAGGAAGACATGTCGATCACTCATCCCATCCACTGGGAGAGTTGGGAACCCAATCAAGACTCACGCTACAAGATTACGGCTCTCACGTAAGTCATCCTAGGGTCCAACCACAAGCCTAGGGTTTCTAAGTCCTCAATGACCTACATCCTAGGCTCTGATACCACTCTAATCTGTCACGCCCCGGGTCGAAACTGCGACCCGGGCTCGCCAACAGATCCGCCACCCATACGGGAAGCCCCGTATAGACGTAGCGTCAAACATGCAAAGATCATCTATACTATACAGATATCAGAGCTGAAAGGTATGCAACCCCAAAGAAGCTTAAATCTCACCTTTGAAGAGTCCTCATAAAAATCCAATAAAAATACGATTGCGTTCCTCTCGAAGAGTAGATGTCAATCAAGTCCTTAAAAGCCTCATTACGATGCTCGTAGGTCGAGATAGAAAATCGACAAGCCTCCGCTGTCCAAAATCTCACAACAGAAAAAGGGTCACCAAAACACCTCGGGAACTATGCCAAAAACTCGAAATGCGGAGAAGTGATCAACACGGAAAACGAAGCCGTACCTCTCTTGAACGCGTTGCCACAAAAATCGGCTCAAAATACCATCGGGGTGATCCAGAGTGGCTCGTGGACCGAAAAGTGACGGTGGAAGCCAAAATTGAAGAAGCGTCGCAGTGCGCCGCGTCACAGAAAACGCAGATGTCGCGGCCTCCAAAAAATCTGAAAACTCCTCACAAGATGGGGAAAAGGGAGAGGAAGAATGTTGCTTCAAGGCTCTGTCGAAGAAGAGCTCAGGAAAGGGCCTGAAAAGGCAGCCAAAGGGGGGTTTATATAGCCTCAACTGAACAAATTCCAAACTTCCATCCATGTCCCCACTTTCGGGCGCCTGGAAGGATTCGGGCTGCTACAATCCACCAAAACGTACCCCGAACCATCAGCACCCGAATCAACCTGGTGGCGACACGTGGCCCAGAACAGCAAACAGCGGGCCTGGCCATCCCGCTCGCGACACGTGGCCCAGCCCCCCCGCCAGAGTCGGCGACTCGGTCGGTGAGCCCACGTGCGTGCACCCGCACTGCCGCCGACACCGCCGCGCATGCAGCCCGAGGTACCTGCCTCTCTGCTCCATGGACCGCGCTGATGCACCATCCAATCACACTCTGCCATGTGTCCAACCCTCAGCAAATAGGAAGATGTCACATGGCACTCTCCCGCGCTGCACCGCGCGCCTGCCCGCGCCCGCACCTGCTCCGCCGCCTGCGCCGCCGCTGCCCGCGCCCGCGCCTGCCCGCGCCTGCTCCGCCGCCTGCGCCGCCGCTGCCCGGCGGCCGGAACAGTAACCCACTGCCTCGAAAAACATGCTTTTGCATCCGGACTCCGAAAAATACAAATAAATAGTCCATCTTGATCGTTTTCGCGCGCTGAATCCAAATCCGCTGTCCGTTTTGCCAAATTCCAATTCCAAAATTTGTCGAAGGCATCCAGATAAGTGTTCTTAACCTAAATTTCGCGCTGAGTCCAATTTTGATGTCCGATTCGCACAAAACCACTTTTAAACAATCGGCGGTGGTCTCCGATTACCCACGTGATCCATTTAACACCCGAAGTACATCACTTGTGTCCAAATTGGTGCACAAACACCGCCAACACGCCACGTAGGCCTCCAGAAGCTGTAGGTCACACTGTAAAAGCCCTGCAGAGATCCGGTTCACCACATTTATGCTGTCCGAGAATAAAGCCCCAAATAGCATCTCCCTAAATGCTGACCATGAAGGAAAGGCAGTGCCACCGGAAGGAGTAGGTTGCACTGTCTTCTACCAAATCCGGGTTGTGCCCTCCAGAAAGTGAACCGCCAAAGGAAACCGATCATCCTCCTCCATAATCAAATCCTCAAATAACTTCTCCATGGTGTCCACCCATTTTTCTACCACCCACGGATCTGTCATCTCACCTTCAAAGACGGGTGGCTTGTACTTTCGAAATTCCGCAAGACTCGCCCTTACCCTAGCCCGCCCTGGATGCAATGCCGGATATCTACCTGCAATGGCAGCGGACTGAGTGGGGGAAGGTGTAATGCCAGCCTCCCTCACCGGATCCCCGACCGTAGCTCCCGGTACCTAAGCTACCGGTGAAGGAACATCCGGAGGTGCTGTCACCGGAATCACTGATGCCCTCGTCGTAGTAGTATTTGTATGAAGACCGTCATCACCGCCTGCTGCCGGCGCGTGCGCCTCAGGCGGAACCGGCCCAGTAGCAAGAGTCTAGGAAGCAGTAACCAAAGTCGCCGTCTGGCGGGCTATCCACTGAACAACGTCGGTGAGCGTCGTCAATTGTCTTGACAAATCCTGAACCTGTTGCCGAAGCAACCGGTTCTCTATGGCTATAGAAGCCTCGGCGGCAGTCGGCCTCGCCCCCTCCTCTCCTCCGCCATCACTCGACGATCGAGTACGAACCATACTCTGTATACACGACTAAAGGGGTTAGCAACCAAATATAACCAACAAAACAAACAAAACCGACGGAACAAACATAATAAAAAACGTCATACAAACCAACAAGACGACACTTAAAACCCACATTCTTGCATGACCGGGGACCTTGATGATTACATTAGTTGATAGCATGAAAGTCAAATACCGTGAATGTTTGGACATATGTAGAACTTAAAGATATGCAAATTACGCGATTGATGCCTTTACGCTCTGATACCATCTTAATCTGTCACGCCCCGGGAGTGGTTTGAAAGCGAAAAACGACCCAATTTTTTTCTAAAAGCCTTCACCCCGGCACGTGCCCAGACCCGCCACATATACAAGATCACTTTAGACAAACGGACAGTGTCTCCCTTGTATATGCACGGCAGCGCACAACATACATTCACCAACCATCACCAATTTAACGTACACACAGAGCAGATAAGGGATTAACTAAACTTTTACAACACACAAGAGAAGATCGACCACTCGACATACTCTAAGTTGAAAGGATAAAGCCACAAGGTTTAAAACAGTGCCTACCCGACACTCAGTTTGAAAACAGTTTTCGCAAACGTTTTATCTTTTAAAAAGATCTCCACATTCCACATATAATCATCACAGGGTAAAATGAAATTCTAAAAGTCCATTTTCCCAAGGCATTCACGGTGTTCGTATATTCCTACATCTATGTCACAACACATCCACATCACAATATGTTCAAGTATCATGCACCAGTATCTACTAAATGTAACGATCAAAAGAGGAGTAAAAGTGTCACCGGAATGACGAAATGCGAGTCACTCTCGTGACGATGCCTCTCCCCCGTCCCCGCCCGAACCTATCACATGGTGGGAGTCAGTGACTAAAACCATAGGAAGAAAAACCGTTATAACAATAACAATATGCCATGATAAGTACAAAAAGGAAATAGGACATCAAACCGCAACTTGGAACATCCGAACAATCCACACCATACCCTCAGTCCGTAGACCTAAGGTAATATCAAACCTGCACAATTTTTTGGTGCCCCTTTAACCCTCGCCGCTATGCCACAGAGGGCCCATACGAAGTCACCACATAGAGATCACAGATCCTTAGACCACTTTTGTCACGCCCCGGGTCGAAACTGCGACCCGGGCTCGCCAACAGATCCGCCACCCATACGGGAAGCCCCGTATAGACGTAGCGTCAAACCTGCAAAGATCATCTATACTATATAGATATCAGAGCTGAAAGGTAAATGCAGAGTACAATAACATAAATACAACTCTCACAAATATACATCTCCAGTCCTCACCACAAATACATAAGTCTCTCAAAATAAGAAGTGTACAACTCAATCCTCACTACATGGTCACTCAACATGAACACTCAAAAGGTAAGGAGGTACATCTACTCTCAGGACGACAACTGGTAGGGATCTTTCTCGCGGCTCCCTTACCTCGATCAGCCGAATCAGCAACAGGTGCAGCAGGAACTGGAGTAGAAGTCCCTGGGGAAAAGACACCACGACGGGTGTGAGAACTACTTCCCACAGTAGTTCTCAGTGGGTGCCGCCAACAAGCCCGACGGTCTGCCCACTAAGTCTACTAGAGGCAAAAAGTAACATATGCGGTGCTGAAGGAAAAGCAGGTGAAGTAAACTCTAAAGCTACTATGCCTTTATCTAGATGCTCAAAAGTGGAACAGAAAGAACATGATGATACAACTAGCCCTCGACTCAAATCACCCAATCTAAACTGACTGCCTCATCGGGTCCAGTCAAACCTGCGCCTACCTACTGCCGTTACATCCCGGAGGACCGGACTTACGTAGGGCGTCCGTGACTGCCACTAACTGGCCCAGCCAGAGGGACGGTGTCCGTGACTGCCACTAACTGGCCCAGCCAGAGGGACAAATGCGTCGACAAGTCGCGATAGAAGTAACAGGCCCAACTCCGGAGTGGCTCTCGAGGGGCGCGACCCCAACGAGTAAAGTATCCGCGCATCTCTGTCGAGCTCAAATGTGGCTCATGCAGGCTATAATCCAAATCCTCGATCAACAAGATCGGCAGTAACCCAAAAGTACACTGTCTCGCACACAGGCTGGAAAACTGCACAGCCGAGACCTACTGTCACTCAGATGGCTCCCAAGATCCCAGATCTACAACCAAAGTCACTCTCCCAAAGAAACCTGGTCTACAGACTGCTATCAACTCCACTCGGTCCCCAGACACGAGTGTAAAAGCATCCCACAACAACCCGACCTCTCGGCCCACTACTTGGGCGAGGAAAACTCTAAGTCCAGAGTGATATACAAAAATAATGATGTGGGAATGTCTAGAGCAATAAAACCTAGCCCAAGTTGAGGTTTTCTACAGTCTGGCTGAACATGCAACATATGGCGGTGGTGCTAGGTCAAGTTCCAAGATAACAATAAACAACAGCTAGTAGGGAAGAAAGAACCACAGGATCATCTAATCACAACAGGAACATCAATTCCTACATTCTAGCATGCTATACATAAAACTCATAATATGCAAGTCCCTATATAGCTAGAATTAGTACACAGTCCGTTGATCTTGAAAATGAGGTCACCCACCTGAAGCGCTGAACTGTCCAAGTCCTACAGCTGATAATACCAGAAAAACAGCAACTCAAAGTCCAATAAGTCCGGTACAGTCCACAATCCCTCCTGGGTACAACATAAGGCTACAGTTACATCAAAAATCCCAAAATCTGCCCAAAATCACAACGCTGAAAGTGCAGCTGCAAAGAATCAATATTTCACCTGCTGCAAGTGTTCAATAAATTCCAAATAAAATATCCCTGCGTTCTACGCGTCGGTAGCTTCGAAACAAGTACATGCACGCCCAAATCGGAGTCCCGAAGGCCAAGTTATAAATTCCACAATACGGGCGCGCGAAAACACACAACCACACAACTATAAAGTCTTGCACAGATGAAAAGGAAGATGTATACCTACGGGAAAGTCTCCAAAAATTCCAAGAAAAATCCACGATGATCCTCGCGTCGAGTAGATGAAAAACGTCTATAAGGACGTCCTGATCCGAGACTTGTGCGCGGAGATCTCCTCAAAAGATGGTGCTGCCCTCACCAAAATCTCACAGCAAAAAGGGTCCCAGTGAGCACGAGAAAACTCCTCGAAAAATGCGCAACCAGAAAATGTGGAAGGAACCAAAAATGTAACCTCACCTGTCGCGGATCCAGCAGCGAAGAAATCGCTGGAAAATATCATCGGAGTAGGTCGGGAGAGCCCATGCACCGAAGAGCGACGGAAGAAACACCGAAGAAGGAGCATCGCGCCGCGCCAAGAAAATGAGAATCTCGAAAAGCGTGCCCCCAAAAATCCCCAAACTCTGCAGATGGAAGATACACGGTGTGAGGATCGACTTTGTTGAAGAACACTTGCCGGTTTGAAGCTCGAAAATGCCAAAAGAACGAAGAAGAAAGGATTTCGGGCTATTTATAGGCCGCAGAAAAAAAAATGGAAAAATTTCCATTTTGTCCCAAGATTCGGGCGCAGGGGAATTTTCGGGCGGCTACAGTGTTGGGCCTGGCCCAACACTGTGCGCGCCCGAAACCTTCCCGTGCAGCCACGTAGCCTAGCAAACAGGCGGCAGCGGGCGGAGCTACTCAGCGGCGGCCACGTCGCGCGCCTCCCCGCCCGACACGCGTCCCGCATAGCAAACAGCTGTGCGGGGCGGGCGAACTGCCGACACGTGCCCCTCCCCGCGGTCAAAGCGGGTAGGTGGCGCCCGCCAGTGGCAGGGCGACACGCGTCCCTGCCACTGTCGCGGTCACACGTGCGGGCAGGGCGCCGCCCTGGCCGCCTGCCACGCACGGGCCCCGAGGCGCCCATCCGCGACTCCGTGCGCCGCGCCTCGTGAGCCCGCGAATAGCGTGACGACATGTGTCCCGTGCACCTGGTCCACGCACCCAATTCAGGCTTCGTGGACCGCGTCGCGTGCACCGACCAACCGAGGGATGCCACGCGTCCCCCCGCCCCGGTCCATGCACCTCCGCGCAAATTCTGTAGACCGCGCCTCACAGGCCCGCCAATCAGGCGGCGCCACGTGTCATGCGCCGGGTCCGTGCACCCAGCCGCGACACTCTGTGGACCGAGCGCTGCGGACCGACCAATCATGGGCTGCCACATGGCAGCCGGCGGTCCACGGTCCCTCCCATGCACCGAAAATCAACAAAAACTTCCGGGAGTCCGTTTTTGGGCATCCGGACTCAAAATTTAACAAGCAAATAGCCGTTTTCAAGTGTTTTTCCGTGCTGAATCCAATTCCAACCTCTGATTGGCCTAAATCCACTTCAGAATTTCAGCAAATGCAGCCGAAAGCTAACACAGCTAAAAATAACTCACAGGGTCCATCTGTGGCATCCCTTTGTTGCACCATGGGCCAGATACACCAACACTAGGTGTTCCAACAGTGGATTCACCGAAAAAGGTAGCATGGGAACCAGGGTCACCACAACTTCCCCGGAAAAGTACACCTTTGCGGTGGCCAAACTGCTGGTGCACGTGACTGCGCCATGAGCTTCACAATTCTGTACTTGTCACTAAATCGCGGTAGTTGTACCCGCTAAAGTCAAACATCCTTCCGTGTCCTTTTATACGTACCAATTTGCCAAATCATTCATAACAATGTCCTTCCTTGCAATTCAGTATAGTTATGCCAAAAACACAATAAAAAGGAAGAGGAGGGCCGGACTCCACAGTCCAACAACATCCCCTACCCCGGTTCGATTACCCACCTCTACCGGCGAAGAAAATAATGTCCACATGTCCTTTCGAATCTCCTCAACCTTGACCGAATGAACACTACACCAAAAACTGTCGTTAAAAACACAATCGTCTCAAAATTCCACAAATCGGGGGTCAAATCGGGGCTCTAACGATAAAAACATCGTCAAAAATCGCTTAGCGAAACTCTACGGGCGATTCCGTCAAGGTGCGAAACGGCGGTAACTCGCGGGGCGGCGGCGACATGCAAAAAGCATGAGCGGCGCATGGCAGCAGCATTGCGGGCGCGCATCGGCTAGCAGCGGCTCAAGTAGAGCGGCGGACCATGAGGGTGCGTGGCGGCCGGCAACACGCGACGCAGGCAGTGCCGCTGACAGGTAGGCGCACAATTAGTGCATTGCGACAGTGCGCTGGCGGCCAGGCGCGCGCACGGTGCGAGGCGCTTGTCGCGCGGGCTGACGACAGCAGGGCTGCGAGGTGTGTGCTGCGCGCGGCAGGAGCAGAGCGACACGGCGCTGGCTGTCACGCCCCGGGTGTAATGTCACGCCCCGGCGTCGAAACTGCGACCCGAGCTCGCCAACAGATCCGCCGCCCATACGGAAACCCCGTATAGACGAAGCGTCTAACCTGCAAGAAGAACCAACTACAGTATACAGATATCAGAGCTGAAAGTAAACTACTGAAAAACAGAAATCCAATCGTTGTACAACTGAAAATAATACAATATCCATCTCCCAAATATGATCGTATGAAAAAAAGTCCTCTGATACAAAACTCAAAAGGGAGATATCTCCAATATATACAACAGTGTACAAGCTCTCAATACAAAAATATCCTCACTACATCAGTCTCTCAAACTGTAAAATAAAATACAACTCTATACCTCACAACAAGGGCCTCTCAACAGAGGGAAAAGAGGTAAACTAATCTTGTGAAGACCCGAAATTCCCACTTATGGAGCACTGTTGCATCTACAGCTTCTGGAGGCCTATGTGGCGCGTCGGCGGGGTTTGTGCACAATTTGGACACAACTGGGGGACTTCGGGCTTAAATGGATCACGTGGGTGATCAGATGGCCCCGTCGAATGCTTAGAAGTGGTTTTGCGCGCAATGGATATTAAAATTGGACTCAGTGCGAAGCTTGGACCAAGGAACACCTTTCCGGATGCCTTCGACAATTTTTAGAGTTGGAATTTGGCAAAATGGACTTCGGATTTGGATTCAGCGCGCGAAAACGATAAAAATGGACTATTCACTTGCATTTTTCGGAGTCCGGATGATTCGGCACGTTTTTCGAGGCAATGGTACTGTTCCGGCCGACGGCAGCGGTGGCGGGCAGCGGCGGCTGGCGGAGGAGCGCGGCGGTGGGGTGAGGCACAGCCGCTCGGTCCACCGGGCGAGGCGTGCACCAGGGGCTTGGACGCGTGGCGTCCCCGGAGTCGCGGGCACACGAGCGCGCGGTCTACGGGGAGTGCGGCCTGGTGCATAGACCGGGTGGGGCCACGTGGAGGCCACCGATTGGCCGGTCAACGTGCATGCGGTCCACGGAGCGGGTGCAGGCCGCCTCGGGGCACGTGCGTGTAGGGTGGCAGGCGGCGGCGCAGGCGCGCACGTGGGCGCTGTCGGCTGGCTGAGTGCGGTCCACGTGTCGACGCCTCCGCGCGCCACGTGTCGAGCAGCGGATGGCCGGTGTGGCTGTCCGCTGTTCGGGTGTCGACGTGGCGGGCCCTGGGCCTTTCGGGCAGCTACAGTGTTGGGCTCGGCCCAACACTGTTCACGCCCGGTTCCTGCGGGCGCCCGGAAATGCGGCCCAAAAGCCCAACTTCGGGATTTTTCTGGTTTGGGCCTATAAATAGGCCCTTTGCACTGCCTTTTCGGGCTTTTCCCGAGCTCTTTGGCCTGAGGGCCCTTCACCAAACTTGTTGCTCACCTTGTCGCGCATCTTGTGGAGGAAGCTCGGAATTTTTGGAAGGCATGGCGTCGACGATTTCGGCATCGTGGCGCAAAGCGGCATACTTTCATCGCAGGCCCGTTATCGTCACATTTTGGTATGAGAGGTCCATGGAGCTACCCTGACAGTATTTTTGGACGATTTTGACGGCGTTGGATTCACAAGAGGTATATCTACGATTCTTGTATTGTCCACTTTTCTCAGATTTGAGCTTTGTTTGGGGTTCTGGGTACGTTTTAACCCCCTTTGCCGCTGATGGAATTTCTGGACAATGACACCTTGCCGGATTTTTATCTCCGCAACCGGGCATCGGATGGCGACGTGCTTGTACACTTTTTTTATCTACTCGACGCGAGGATTATCACAGTATTTTTCCTGTATTTTTCTGAGGCTTGCCCGAAGGTATATATTTTCGCCTTTATCTGTGCATGGAAATACAGATGTGTGGTTGTATGTTTGTGAGCGCCCTGTGTTGTGGAATTTGTAACTCCGCCTGCGGGGCTCAGAATTTGGCGTGCAGGTACTCGTTTCGAAGGTATCGACGCGAGGAACGCGGCAGTAATTTTGTTGGATTTTTCAGAATCCGTTCTGTAGGTGAAAATTGCACATCTTCGGGGCTGTTTTCTGATGTTGTATATACTTGGAATATTTTGGATTAAGTGTAATGTTGGACCTTATTTTTGTACCCAGGGGTGTTTGCAAGTGTTGCTGGACCTGTTGGAACTGGAGAAAATTGGACATAGTGGATTCCGAATGTTTTCAGCTGTTTGAAGCCGGGGCTTTCGCGTCATGTACCGAGGGTGCTGTTTTGGCGGATTTTGGACTGCGAGCGTCTTCACACTTCACCGACTTCGGATTTGCCTGCGGAAAGCGCTTCAGGTGGGTGCTTTATTTCCAGAACCGGTGGACGGTTCTCTAATTCTGTATGTTAGGATGCATGCATGTTTAGGGTACATGGTTTATGTTTGTAAGGTAGGTAAGCTTGATAATGATAATTGTATAATAATTGCAAGAATAGTATTTATGAGGTATACTGAGGACTTGCATGATTTGGACATCTATGTTGATGATTAGCGTAAGCTTACCTAGAATAATGTTACCCTATGAGATCATGTAACATGCCATGTTAGCACATAGCCTTTCATGTGGTTGGTTTATGCTTTGGGACAGGATTTTGTAGCTATGTGCGAACTTGTACTCTGAGTTATTATGATCGAGGATTATGGTCAGGTGTAGGCATGTGGATTACTTTGTTGTATCTTTCTTGAGGACAAATGCATGCTTGTATGGACATATAGTTAGGCCCCCTTTTATTGCTACACTACTTATTGGAACTTGACTTAGGAGAAACCATGCTTTTCCTTTCTCCTTCTTGTTAGTCAGGTGGTCAGTGTTGCTCGGGTTCGAGCAGGGGTCTGGATAGTGTAGTCGGGACTTCGTGTCTGGGACAGGTTGGATTAGTTGTGGGGCTTGCGGCAACCGCGGATATTGGGCGGTTGACCGGATGCTTATCTATGTACCAGATTGGGGATCAGTTTTCTCTAGTGGATGGAGTTTCCCACTTGTCGTTCAGTTGCATCCGATTGAGGTCGGGTCTTTCTTTAGTGGTTGAGTTTTCCCACTTTGATCAGATTTATGATCAAAGTCCTGCTATACAGAGATACTTGTTACTGAGATACTTTACTCGTGCGGGTCGCTCCCCTCGAGCGCCACTCCGGAGGTAGGCTTTTCGGACCCAACCATGTGTGCCGGTCTGATACTTTTTGGGATGCGAGCCGTGCGGGCCGGTCCCGCGGTTTCGAGCCATGTGTGCAGATTCCGCTGAGCAGGCAATTCCAGTTTTACTGGTGGTACCAGATTGGGTTATTACTGGCATTTACTTTCTTGTTTCACTCGTGTCAGGGGGACCGAGTGGAGTCTAGTAGCTGTGTTAGACCAGTGCTAGTGTTGTTGGGATCCATTTGGGGACTGTGGTCCCGAGGTCTTTGTGAGTTGTTGACCGTTGTGCGAGAGGCTTGGTGATCTTGAGTTTATCCGTTCTAAGAGAGAGCGTGGATTTTGACTATAGCCTGCATGAGCCACTACTTGGTAGCGAGTTAGTCCGTTTGGACGCCCTACGTAATTCCTGCCCATCAGCGGGAGGTGGTTGTAGGTGGGCGCAGGTTTGACTGGACCCGATGTGGCAGTCAGCTCGATTGGGTCGATTGAGCACCTCGTGTGCGAGTGTTGCATATCTTTATCAGAGTTTTCCCCTTTTGAGCATTTAGATAGAGGCATGGTAGCTGTTGAGAGTCTCCAGCTTTCCTATTTCAGTCTTTACTGCTTTGGTTATCTTATGCCTCTAGTGGACTTAGTGGGCAGATCGTCGGGCCTGGTGGCGGTACCCACTGAGGACTCCCTTTTTAGGTGTAGTTCTCACACCCGTTGGGGGGTTTCCCCCTCCCCTTCTTTTCTCTCCTTTGTTTTGCAGAGTCTTAGCGGGTGTTGCTGATTCTGCGGTTGTTGATCGAGGCGAGGGAGTCGCGTGCTAGATCCCTACCCGTCGTTGGAGAGTAGCGGTACCCCTTTCAGAGGAGATCTTTAGTAGATTAGTTGTTTTATTTTTCCTCTTTTGAGAGACTGATGTAGTGAGGATATATTATGTATTGAGAGACTGTACACTGAGGTATTTATTGGAGTTACCTCCTGGTTGGGTTCAGAGCTTGTATTTGAGGATATTGTATTATTATTATTTTTGGGAGGCGGACATTGTTGTATTATTTCCAGTTGTACAGTGATTGATTTTAGTTATACAGCAAATTTTTATTTATAGCTCTGATATCTGTTTAGCTGTAGTACTTTTCTTGCAGGTAGGACGCTTCGCTTATGCAGGTTGGCATAGGTGGCGGATCTGTTGGCGAGCCCGGGTCGTAGTTTCGACCCTGGGGCGTGACAAATCTACTGAAGCTCTCCTCAGAAGGGGTACCGCTACACTCCAACGACGGGTAGGGAACTAGCTCGCGACTCCCTCGCCTCGGTCAGAAGGATCAGCAACTGGAGCAACAGGAACAGGAGAAGAAGTCCCTGGGGAAAAGACACCACGACGGGTGTGAGAACTACTTCCCACAGTAGTTCTCAGTGGGTGCCGTCAACAAACCCAACGGTCTGCCCACTAAGTCTACTAGAGGCATAAAGTAACAAAAGCAGGGCTGAAAGAGGAAAAGCTGGAAAATAACTCTACAGCTACTATGCCTCTATCTAGATACTCAAGAAGTGGAACAGATGATAATATGATGCATCCACTGACTCTCAAGTATAGTCACCCAATCTACACTGACTGCCTCCTCGGGTCCAGTCAAACCTGCGCCTACCTACTGCCGTTACATCCCGGAGGACCGGACTGACGTAGGGCGTCCGTAGCTGCCAAAACTGGGCTAGCCAGAGGGACTGTGTCCGTGACTGCCAAAACTGGGCCAGTGAGAGGGACGGCGTCGACAAGTCGCGATACCAAAGTGCAAACCCACTCCGGACGTGGCACTCGAGGGGAGCGACCCCAACGAGGACAAGGGTATCCGCGCACTCTGTCGAGCTCAAGTGGCACTGCAGGCTATAATCAAAATCCACGCTCACACACTGAACGGAAAGACTCAATCCTCAAACATCTCGCACAACAGTCGGAGCACTCTCGACGACTCAGCTGATCAGCTCTCACGAAACATGAGACACTAGCCTCTCCAATAGCTCGCAGCACAACACACACTAGCTAGAGATACTCCACAGCTAAGAACGACCCACAACTCAGGGCTAACGACACTGGTCGGACAACACTCAACGACCCGGGACTACCGTCAACCCAACGGTTCCCAATAACACAGACCGGAAGATACTCGACAGCCTGGGACCACCGTCTACTCGACGGCTCCCAACAACAGAGACATCAAACTCACAGATAGCACAGGAGGGACCGACACCATAAGGGTTTGGAAAACCCAATAGGTGGGTGCTAAGAATCCTATCAAACAAGAACAGACTCTAGGCTCCGCCTATCGAAGTTCCCGGCCCCCTTACAGTTCGGGAACACGACAACCTCGGTACAACACGCAGAAGATACCAACCAGGGCCCGAAAGCCCCCGGGAGAACAACACCTACAACCCTCTCAACAAGAACAGGTTCCAGGCTCGGCCCCCGTGGCTTCGTCCCGACAAAGGAATGGCCCCTAGAACCCAGACCACTCGAATCCTTATGAGTGGGGAAGTTTACACGAAAAACGGGGTGACATTAGTTACTGAAAACCATTTCCACTCAACCCACGCGGGTGAGGACTAAAAGTAGTTCCCTTTTTGAAAAACCATCTTGATTTGAGGAGAAACCCATTTTTAATGATTTTTAGTTCTTTTTAGAAAAACAGTTAGAAAACAAGTGTTTTACCCAAACCCCGAAGGGCTGATGCCTTTGTCCAATCAAACAAGAACATACTCCAGCGGCCCTTCGATGCTTGGAAGAAAACATTTGATATGCTAAAATCATGTGTATGTCGAAAAGGGTTCTGGGTTCTAGGTCCGGCTAACACAGGTACACTACTGCCACTAACACAGTGGCGACAACCCAAACAGGGAAAACAAGACCTCCCGGGACCGCCGTTTACCCCAAACGGTTTTCGATACAGACAAGCGATCCACTACATCTACCAGACTCCACTCTGCTCCCAAGCACGAGTGCAAATGCATCCCACACTAAAAGAAAGTCCCGACCTCTCGGCCCACTACCCGGGCGAGGATAACACTATGTCCAGGAATGAAAGAACAGTGTGGATGTCTAAACATAAATAACCCTAGCCCAAGTGAGGGTTTTCTACTGGTCTGGTTACACATGCAACATATGACGAGGGTGCTAGGTCAAGTTCCAAGATAACTATCATTAACAGATGATAGAGAGCAAGGAGGTCACAAGAACCTCAGATAATAAAGGAAATAACAATTCCTACAATCTAGCATGCTACACAAGAAATACTCTAACATGCATGATCCTACATCAGTAGAATTACTGTTCAGTCCATAAAACTTGGAGACAAGGCCACCCACCTGAAGGTGCTAACTGTCCAAGATTCCACAGCTGAAAAAACAAGGAAATTGATATGTCCAAATCCAATGGGTCCAGCAACACTCGCAAACCCTCCTGGTTACAACACAAGGCTAACAGTTACACTTAATTCCACAATTTACCCAAATAAGTTACAATCTGAAATCAGCCACAAAGATGTCACTTTTTCACCTGCAAACAATGCTCCAAAAATTCCAATAAAAATACCACAGCAATCCTCGCGTCGAGACCTTCGAAACGGGTACCTGCGGGTCCAAATCCGAGCACCGTAGGCCAAGTTACAAATTTCACAGTAACGGTGCGCAAAATCTCACAACCACATAACTGTAAACTCTAGCACAGATAAGGGGGAAAACATATACCTTCGGGCAAACCTCAGAAAAATCCAAGAAAAATACTGTGATAATCCTTGCGTCGAGTAGATGAAAAAAGTCTAGAGGCTTGTCTCAATCCGATGCCCGGTTGCGGAGATATCCTCGAAACACCACGCCGCTGTCCCAGTATTCCTCACAGCAACAAGCATCCCAGTAAGCATGGAAGAACTCCTCGAAAAGTGCCAAATGAGAGGAAACTTAAAATACCTTGATCGAAGCTCTGTCCGTCGCGGATCCAACGGCGAAGAAATCGCTCAAAAAGGTGGTCGGAGAAGGCCGGGGGAGCTCTCGCACCGAAACGCGACGAAGGGGAACACAAATGGACGAGCGTCGTGCCGCGCCGTAAAAATGGAAACCTCGGGATGCGTGCAACAAAAATCTCCAAACTCTGCAGATAGATGCAGCACTGCGTGGGGATCATCTTTGCTGAGGGCCTCAAGTCGGTTTGCAGCCCGGAAATGGCAGAAAAAGGGGAGAAGAAGCAGCTCGGGTCGCTTAAATAGGCCCAGAAAACAATTCCGAAAATGACATCTGTGTCCCCAGAACCGGGCGCCCGAAAAATCCTGGCTGCTACAGTGTCGGGCCCGACCCAACACTGTGCAGGCCCGAATCCTCCACGGGCCTCCACGTAGCCCGCCGAACAGGCGACAGCAACGCCCGCCGCACACAACGCGACACGTGGCGCCCCCAGACGCCGACACGTGGCCGCCCACGTGCGGGAACAGCGCGTCAATGCGCCCACGTGCGCCCTGCGCCCGCCGCCTGCGCCTCTGCACGCAGCTTCCCGAGGCGCTCCCCAGCCTGCTCCGTGGACCGAGCGTGCTACACCGCACCAACCACACGCCGCCACGTGTCACCCTCCGGTCCACCGTACACCGCGCTTCTCCCGTGGACCGCGCCCGCTGCGCCGGCAAACCGGGAGCCGCCACGTGGCCCGTGCCCGGTGCACGCCTCCGCGGTGGACCGTGCACCTGCCCGCGCGCCCCCCGCGCCGCCGCACTCCGCCGCTGCCCGCCGGCGGCCGGAACAGTACCATTTGCCTCGAAAAACGTGCGCGTCATCCGGGTTCCAAAAAATACAAGTGAATAGTCCATTTTCATCATTTTCGCGCGCTGAATCCAAATTCGATGTCGGTTTTACCAAATTCCAACTCTAAAAATTGCCAAAGGCATCCGAAGAGGTGATCTTTTATCCAAACTTCGCCTTGAGTCCAATTTTTTACATCCGTGCCGCGCGAAACCAGTTCTAAACACACGATGGGTCCTCCAATTACCCACGTGATTCCTTTTTAAGCCCGAAGTCCACCACTTGTGTCCAAATTGCGCACAAACACCCCCGAGACACCACACAGGCCACCAAAAGCTGCGAATCAACCAGCAAACCCAACGCGGGGATCCGGGTCCTCACATGTAAACCAGAACCCGGGCCCGTCTACAGATCCGCCGTGCACACGGAATTTCCCGAGTACACCAAGCGTCGGTAATCTGCTCAGATATAAGAGAAATAATAAAAGAGCATAAAAACAGAGCTGAACTAAAAACTAATACATCTCAGACTGAAACTGGAAGCAAAAGAAGGACCAACTGTAAAAATAGTACAAGTGTCTCTCCCAGCTCACCAATAATGATACAACCAACTGGCTAAAGCCAGACCCAAAAGATAAAAGTACAACCGTCTGAGATAAAAGGGATACAAGTCCAGCTAAACTCACTATCGGGCAGAAGATCTATCTACTCAGCTGTCCTCTCTCCTCGATCCGCCACTTAAAACCCAGCAGCTCCCGCAGAAGACTCTGCAAAACAAAGGGGAAGAAAAAGAGAAAAACAAGAATGAGGGTGAGAACTACTAGTAAACCAGTAGCCTCCCCTAGTGGGTAAACCCTCAAACTCCGACGCACCCACTAGGTCTACTTGAGGCAAAAGGGGAAGAAGAGTGGTAAGTAATAAAACTGCTGATGAAAGTAAACTACCACTACTATACCTCTAAATGCAGTCCCATAATGGAATAACCGTATGTATACATCAGTAACCAAAACCGTCCAGATAACCCAATCTATCCACCAGTAAACACTGGTACTGCCTGCTGCCGCCCTCATCATCGGGCAAGTAAAGCCGCGCCGATGTGAGGGCAAAACTCAATAACTGTCTACTGGCGCCCTCATCATCGGGCAAGTAAAGCTGCGCCGATGTGATGGCAAAACCCAATAACTGTTTGACCCCAACGCTCCGGAGGGGAACTCGATGGGAGCTACCTACACGAGGAAAGTAACAATGTCACAAGTATCATAATATAGCAGGACTGGATCACGACTATGCTCAAGTGGAACAAATCCCTCCACTGAAGAAACCTCGATCCCCCAATCTAATGCATAAGTAAACATCCGGTCAACCGCCCAATATCCGCGGTCACCGCAAATACCCCATGATCCACAATCAGGTCCAACAACCGACCTCCGGTCAACCGCCCAATATCCGCGATCGCCGCAATACCCCACAATCTACAATTATGTCCCACAACCGACATCCGGTCAACCGCCCAATATCCGCGGTTGCCGCAATACCCCTCAATCTACAATCATGTCCCACAACCGACATCCGGTCAACCGCCCAATATCTGCGGTCGTCGTATTACCCCTCAATCTACAATCATGTCCCACAACCGACATCCGGTCAACCGCCCAATATCCGCGGTTGCCGTAATACCCCACAATCTACAATCATGTCCCACAACCGACATCCGGTCAACCGCCCAATATCCGCGGTCGCCGCAATACCCCTCAATCTAGGCCCCGGCTACACTATCCCAAACCTCTGCTCGAACCCGAGCAACATGAATCACCTAACTAACGAATAAGGAGAAGAGAAGCAAACATGGTTTCTCCTAAGTCAAGTTCCAACATGATAGTGTAGCAATAAAAGATGGCCTATGTGGTGACCCTGATCCCCGTGTAGCTTCTCCCATGAACCGTGGTGTTGAACACCTAGTGTTGGTGTATTTGGTCCATAGTGCATCAAAGGGATGCCACAGATAGACCCTGTGTGATATCCACAGCTGGATTGGCCTTCGGTTGCATTTGCCAAATTTTCGAAAGCGATTTGGGCCAAACAGAGGATGGATTTGGATTCAGCGCGGAAAAACACTTGAAAACGGCTATTTGCTTGTTTGATTTGGAGTCTGGATGCCCAAAAACGGACCCCCGGAAGTTTTCGCTGAATTTCGGTGCATGGGAGGGGCCGTGGACCGCCGGCTGCCACGTGGCGGCTTGTGATTGGGCCGGTCCGCAGCGCTCGGTCCACGGGGGGGAGCGGCTGGGTGCACGGACCCGGCGCATGGACACGTGGCGCCGCCTGATTGGCGGGCTCGTGAGGCGCGGTCTACGGTTTTTGCGCGGCGGTGCATGGACCGGGGCGGGGGGACACGTGGCATCCCCCGGTTGGTCGGTGCACGCGGCGCGGTCCACGGAACTTGATCTGGGTGCGTGGACCGGGTGCATGGGACACGTGTCAACGTGTCATTGTCGGCTCACCGGGTGCGGCGCACGGGGGCGCGGGACCCCGCCTCGGGGCGCGTGCGCGGCAGGCGCCGCTTGCCCGCACGTGTGACCGCGACAGTGGCAGGGACGCGTGTCGCCCTGCCACTGGCGGGCGCCACCTACCCGGTTTGACCGGGGAGGTGCCATGCGTCGGCGGCTCATGCGCCCCGCACAGCTGTTCGCTGTGCGGGACGCGTGTCGGGCGCCGGGGCGTGCGACGTGGCCGCAGCGGAGCGGCTCGGGCCGCTGTCGCCTGTTGGTCGGGCTACGTGGCGGCCCCGGGCCGTTTCGGGCGCGCACAATGTTGGGCCGGCCCAACACTGTAGCCGCCCGAAAGTTGCCATGCGCCCGAAACCGGGACACAGTGGGTATTTCCTCAATTGTTTTTTTGGGGCCTTTATATAGCCCGAGCTCCCCTCCTCTTCATCCTTTTGGCTTTTCTGAGCCTCAAACCGAAGGGAGTTCTTCACCAAAGTTGATCCTCACACTGTCAAGCTTCCATCTGCAGAGTTTGGGGATTTTTGGGGGCACGCTTTTCGAGATTCTCTTTTTCTTGGCGCGGCGCGACGCACTTTCTTCGGTGTTTCTTCCGTCGCTCTTCGGTGTACGAGCTCCCCCGACCTACTCCGACGATCTTTTCGAGCGATTTCTTCGCTGCTGGATTCGTAACAGGTGAGGCTACGATTTTGGGTTTCTTGCACATTTTCAGATTTCGAGTTTTTCAAGGAGTTTTCTCGTGCTCACTGGGACCCATTTTTGCTGTGAGATTTTGTGAGGGCAGCACCTTGTTTGGAGGAGATCTTCGCGCACGAGTCTCGGATCAGGACGTGCTTATAGACTTTTTTCATCTACTCGACGCGAGGATCACTGTGGATTTTTCTTGGAATTTTTGGAGACCTTCCCGAAGGTATACACTTTTCCTTTTATCTGTACAAGAGTTTACAGTTGAATGGTTTTGGGATTGTGCGCACCGATACTGTGGAATTTGTAACTTGGCCTACGGTGCTCGGAATTGGGCGCGCAAGTACTTGTTTCGAAGCTATCGACACGAGGATCGCAGGGATATTTTATTTGGAATTTTTCGAGCACATTCAGTAGGTGAAATAATCGCATCTTTGCGGCTATATTTTTCAGTGTAGTAAATCTTGGCAGATTTTGGGATTAAAGTATAACTGTAGCCTTGTGTTGTACCCAGGAGGGATTGTGGACTGTGCTGGACCCGTTGGACATAGAGTTGTTATTTTTCCTGGTTATCTCAGCTGTACGACTCCGGACAGTTAGCGTTTTTAGGTGGGTGGCTTGCTTTCAAGATCTATGGACTGTACTCTAATTCTATTGATATAGAATCATGCATGATAGTGATTGGACTTGGGTAGCATGCTAGAGTGTAGGAATTGTTGTTCCTTGTTTTATCTGTCGATCTTGTGATCTCCTGTTTCCTACTATCATGTTAAATATTTGTTATGTTGAACCTGACCTAGCACCCCCGTCATATGTTGCATGTGTAACCAGACCAGTAGAAAACCCTCACTTGGGCTAGGGTTATTTATGCTTAGACATCCACACTTTATGTTTCATTCTTGGACTTTGTGTTATCCTCGCCCGGGTAGTGGGCCGAGCGGTCGGGACATCTTTTTAGTGTGGGATGCATTTGCACTCGTGCTTGGGAGCAGAGTGGAGTCTGGTAGATGTAGTGGATCGCTTGTCTGTACCGGGAACCGTTTGAGATAAACGGTGGTCCCGAGAGGTCTTGTTTTCCCCTGTTGGGGTTGTCGCCACTATGTCAGTGGTAGTAGTATACTAGTGTTAGCCGAACCTAGAACCCTTTTCGACATACACACGATTTTAGTCTACCAATGTTTTCTTCCAAGTATCGAAGGGCCGCTGGAGTCTGTTCTTGTTTGATTGGACAAAGGCATCAGCCCTTCGGGGTTTGGGTAAAACACTTATTTTTTTCTCACTGTTTTTCTAAAAAGAACTAAAATCATTAAATATGGATTTCTTCCAGATCAAAATGATTTTCAATAACAAATGTCACCTTTTTCCTGTAAATCTCCCCACTCGAAAGGATTCGAGTGATCCGGGTTCTAGGGGCCGTTCCTTTGTCGGGACGAAAGCCACGGGGGCCGAGCCTGGAACCTGTTCTTGTTTGATAGGGTTGTAGGTGTAGGTCTCCCGGGACTTTCGGGCCCTGTTGGTGTCTTCTGCGTGTCGTACTGTGATTTTTGTATTCCCGAACTATAAGGGATCGGGAACTTCGATAGGCGGAGCCTAGAGTCTGTTCTTGTTTGATAGGGTTCTTAGCACCGGTCTATCGGGTTTCCGAACCCTTATGGTGTCGGTCTTTCCTGAGAGTTTAGTGTTCTGTTGTGGGAGCCGTCTGCTGGACGGTGGTCCCAGCTGTGTGGTTTTCCAGCATGTGGTTGAGAGTTGGTGTTGTTGGTCGATCTTGTTGATCGTGGTTTGGACTATAGCCTGCATGAGCCACATTTGAGCTCGACAGAGATACGCGGATACTTTCCTCGGTGGGGTCGCTCCCCTCGAGAGCCACTCCGGAGTTGGGCCTGTTACTTGCTATCGCGACTTGTCGACGCCGTCCCTCTGACTGGGCCAGTTAGTGGCAGTCACGGACACCCTACGGTAGACCCGTCCTGTTGAGGATGTGTGGCAGTAGGTGGGCGCAGGTTTGACTGGACCCTTGAGGCAGTCAGTATAGATTTGGTGAGTTTACTGTGGGTATTAGTAGATGCATCATGTTCCATCTGTTCCTTTTCTTGAGCATCTAGATAGAGGCATAGTAGCGGTAGAGTTACTTTTCCAGCCATTTCATTTCAGTATTATATTGTTACTTTATGCCTCTAGTAGACTTAGTGGGCAGACCGTCGGGCTTGTTGGCGGCACCCACTGAGAACTACTTGGGACGTAGTTCTCACACCCGTCGTGGTGTTTTTCCCCAGGGACTTCTTCTTCTGCTCCAGTTCCTGCCGCACCTGTTGCTGCTTCTTCTGATCGAGGTAAGGAAGTCGCGAGATAGTTCCCTACCAGTCATCGTCCAGAGAGTAGATGTACCCTTATTACTTTTGAGAGTTCATGTTGAGAGAACTTTGTAGTGAGGTATAGAGTTGTATTTATTTTTCTACTGCTCGAGAGACTGTTGTATTTTGGTGAGGTCTTGGGTTGTATATTGTTTTATTTCTAGCAGTTTTCTTTCAGCTCTGATATCTGTATAGCATAGTTGATCTTTTGCAGGTTAGTCGCTTCGTCTATACGGGGCTTCCCGTATGGGCGGCGGATCTGTTGGCGAGCCCGGGTCGCAGTTTCGACACCGGGGCGTGACAGATTAGGTGGTATCAGAGCCTAGGTTGTAGGTCATTGTGGACTTAGAAACCCTAGGCTTGTGGTTGGACATTAGGATGACTACGTGAGAGTCGAGACTGTTAGCGAGAGTCCTGATTGAGTTTGATACTCTCCCAAGGGGTGGGATGAGTGACTGGCATATTTATTCTCCTAAGCGATTATGTTGGCTGCAGACAACATAATGCTAGGGAATGGATGACATGTCCTAGACTTTCGCTAGATTGGGTCGAGTGTTGTTTGGTATTGTCCTGATGGTTGCTTGTGTGTTGCAGGTAGGCACGATGCCTCCCCGACGCAGGGTGCAGACGCGTTCCCAGCCTTTCCCCTCCGATGAGCCCGAGCAGGAGGACTCGGGGCAGGGGCAGCAGAGGGAGGTTCTGGAGCTCCGTGCCCAGGTGGCACAGTTGTCTGAGGCGGTGCGGCGCCAGGAGGAGACATCTCAGCGCCAGGAGGAGGCTTTACAGCGCCAGGAGGAGGCTTCTCAGCGCCAGGAGGAGGCTTCTCGGCGCCAGGAGGAGGCCTTTGGTCGGATGATGCTTCTTTTAGAGCAGAGGACGCAGCCAGTGGTAGCACCCCCTGAGTGTTCGCCTGTGCCTTCTTCACCAGCTGTGGCGCCCCCTGTGGTCCCGTCAGCGCCGGCTATTCCTGTCGAGCCGGTTTCTAGCATACCACCGCCTGGGTCGGTGGGACCTTTGACTTTGGCTGAGCAGAGTGCGGTGGTGGATCTGTTGATGAGGTTCCGCCGGTTTGATCCACCCCATTTTTCTGGTATGAGTACTGAGCCGTGGGAGGCAGAGTCTTGGATCACGGCCATGGAGCGCCATTTTGAGAGTATGTTCGTTGAGGATCGATTTCAGGTCTTCTTGGCTACACACTTCTTGGAAAGCAACGCCAAGGCTTGGTGGCGGCGTGTGCGGCCGGCTGGTCCGCCTGGGATGCAGATTCTTCCTTGGGCGGAGTTCCGCAGACTTCTTCTAGGGGCCTTCTTTCCTGAGAGTGTTCGCCAGAGATTGGAGGAGCAGCTGAGAAATCTCCGCCAGGGAGATCGGCCCGTGAATGCATACATAGCCGAATTCAATCAGCTGTTAGCTAGTATGCCTCACGTGGCCAGGGACGAGCCTCACTGGATCTACATGTTTGAGCGGGGGCTGCGCCGGGGCATTTATCAGCTTGTTCGCTCCCACAGATAGCAGACTTTAGAGGCTTCGATGGAGCAGGCTTTATATGTGGAGCACGGAGAGGTGGTTATGGTCAAGGTGGTCCCAGCTTCCGCAGGGATTTCGGGGGCGAAGCGCCCAGCACTGGAGGATGAGGGTCAGACGAGCCGGCAGGGACCTCCGAGACCTCCACGATCTCATCCAGAGGGTCGTGGGTTTCGTAGGCGCCGGAGATCTGGTGGGCCCCAGCAGCAGCAGCAGCAGTATCGGCAGCAGCGACAGGAGCGGTGTGTCATTTGTGGCGGGCCTCATCCACCGTCACAGTGTGATCAGAGACATGGGCGGTGTTTCCTCTGTGGAGAGTTGGGACATTTCCGCGCAGCTTGCCCCCAGGCCATTTTGTCAGTGCGGCCGATTGTGACAGCACCCCCCTTGCCCATCCATGCAGCGGGAACCCCTCCGGCACACCAGCAGACAGAGTGGGCCACGACGTCGGGACAGACGGGACGACGACCTGCAGCACCCAGTGGACGGGTTTATGCAGCCCTGGTGGAGGACACCCCGGCAGCGGATCATGCCGTGGCAGGTATGATTTTATTTCTGTTAGCTGAGTTGAGCATTTCATTACCGCTGCATCCTTCTGCATTATTAGTTGAGCATCTGCATCAGCATCTTTGCATGGGAGTGGGTTAGGAATGTATGCTACATGTTTTAGCAATTGGATTCTTCCCAGTATCCTACGAGTAGAGGAGGTTCGCGGTGTATGATCAGTGCAGTTGAGACTTGGGACTTCACCGGCTGATGTGACGATTCAAGGACAGCTCCAGGACTTGGACTGAGCACACATGTTGGACTGGTTGGTGCGGTGTAGTGCTACGACTGATAATGGAATGAGAGCAGTTATCCTTCTGCGAGTTGGACTGGAGGAGTTCGTTTTCTCGGTTTGTCGGCGTATCCTTCCAGCAGCAGCAGCTTCAGCGGCTTTGGACAGACACCACTTTAGGAGCTGTTGTGACGTTTAGGCCTAGGGGTTGCATCCTTAGGAGTCTCGTTAGTGGTAGCTTTCTTTTTGAGGCCACAACAGGAACGGCACCAACACTTTTCTCACTTTTCTCGCCTTTGTACTGAAATTTACGAACAGGACGAAAACTTCGAAAGATTGCTCCAGAAATGGAGACAGTGCCCGAACCTGTTCTTGTTTGATTGGGGCGAAGGCACTGATCTTTCGAAATTTTCGGACTTTTTGCTAGTTTCAGCTGTTTTCTAAATCGAGGGTTGGGGTTGATGACTTTCCTACTGGTGGAGCCGTACCTTTCTTGTTAGTTTAGTGTTGCGTTCTTGGTTGTTTTGTTTGTCTTGGTTTTGTGGTTGTGGTGTGTTTTTGTTTCGGGGACGAAACTTCCTTTTAGTAGGGGAGGATGTGGTGACCCTGATCCCCGTGTAGCTTCTCCCATGAACCATGGTGTTGAACACCTAGTGTTGGTGTATTTGGTCCATAGTGCATCAAAGGGATGCCACAGATGGACCCTGTGTGATATCCACAGCTGGATTGGCCTTCGGCTGCATTTGCCGAATTTTCAAAAGCGATTTGGGCCAAACAGAGGATGGATTTGGATTCAGCGCGGAAAAATGCTTGAAAACGGCTATTTGCTTGTTTGATTTGGAGTCCGGATGCCCAAAAACGGACCCCCGGAAGTTTTCGCTGAATTTCGGTGCATGGGAGGGGCCGTGGACCGCCGGCTGCCACGTGGCGGCTTGTGATTGGGCCGGTCCGCAGCGCTCGGTCCACGGGGGGGAGCGGCTGGGTGCCCGGACCCGACGCATGGACACGTGGCGCCGCCTGATTGGCGGCTCGTGAGGCGCGGTCTACGGTTTTTTGCGCGGCGGTGCATGGACCGGGGCGGGGGCACACGTGGCATCCCCCGGTTGGTCGGTGCATGCGGCGCGAGTCCACGGAACCTGATCTGGGTGCGTGGACCGGGTGCATGGGACACGTGTCAACGGTGTCATGGTCGGCTCACCGGGTGCGGCGCACGGGGGGCGCGGGACCCCGCCTCGGGGCGCGTGGCGCGGCAGGCGCCGCCTGCCCGCACTGTGTGACCGCGATAGTGGCAGGGACGCGTGTCGCCCTGCCACTGGCGGGCGCCACCTGCCCGGTTTGACCGGGGACAGTGCCACGCTGTCGGCGGCTCATGCGCCCGCACAGCTGGTCGCTGTGCGGGGACGCGTGTCGGGCGCCGGGCGTGCGACGTGGCCGCAGCGGAGCGGCTCGGGCCGCTGTCGCCTGTTTGGTCGGCTACGTGGCGGCCCCGGTCCGTTTCGGGCGCGCACAGTGTTGGGCCGCCCAACACTGTAGCCGCCCGAAAGTTGCCATGCGCCCGAAACCGGGACACATGG
>CM055070.1:23773299-23851804 GCA_029204045.2 Tillandsia leiboldiana
CAGTCAGTATAGATTGTGGAGTTTACTGTGGTTATTATATGCATCATGTTCCTCTGTTCCTTTTCTTGAGCATCTAGATAGAGGCATAGTAGCGGTAGAGTTACTTTTCCAGCCATTTCATTTCAGTATTATATTGTTACTTTATGCCTCTAGTAGACTTAGTGGGCAGACCGTCGGGCTTGTTGGCGGCACCCACTGAGAACTACTTGGGACGTAGTTCTCACACCCGTCGTGGTGTTTTTCCCCAGGGACTTCTTCTTCTGCTCCAGTTCCTGCCGCACCTGTTGCTGCTTCTTCTGATCGAGGTAAGGAAGTCGCGAGATAGTTCCCTACCAGTCATCGTCCAGAGAGTAGATGTACCCTTATTACTTTTGAGAGTTCATGTTGAGAGAACTTTGTAGTGAGGTATAGAGTTGTATTTATTTTTCTACTGCTCGAGAGACTGTTGTATTTTGGTGAGGTCTTGGGTTGTATATTGTTTTATTTCTAGCAGTTTTCTTTCAGCTCTGATATCTGTATAGCATAGTTGATCTTTTGCAGGTTAGTCGCTTCGTCTATACGGGGCTTCCCGTATGGGCGGCGGATCTGTTGGCGAGCCCGGGTCGCAGTTTCGACACCGGGGCGTGACAGATTAGGTGGTATCAGAGCCTAGGTTGTAGGTCATTGTGGACTTAGAAACCCTAGGCTTGTGGTTGGACATTAGGATGACTACGTGAGAGTCGAGACTGTTAGCGAGAGTCCTGATTGAGTTTGATACTCTCCCAAGGGGTGGGATGAGTGACTGGCATATTTATTCTCCTAAGCGATTATGTTGGCTGCAGACAACATAATGCTAGGGAATGGATGACATGTCCTAGACTTTCGCTAGATTGGGTCGAGTGTTGTTTGGTATTGTCCTGATGGTTGCTTGTGTGTTGCAGGTAGGCACGATGCCTCCCCGACGCAGGGTGCAGACGCGTTCCCAGCCTTTCCCCTCCGATGAGCCCGAGCAGGAGGACTCGGGGCAGGGGCAGCAGAGGGAGGTTCTGGAGCTCCGTGCCCAGTGGCACAGTTGTCTGAGGCGGTGCGGCGCCAGGAGGAGACATCTCAGCGCCAGGAGGAGGCTTTACAGCGCCAGGAGGAGGCTTCTCAGCGCCAGGAGGAGGCTTCTCGGCGCCAGGAGGAGGCCTTTGGTCGGATGATGCTTCTTTTAGAGCAGAGGACGCAGCCAGTGGTAGCACCCCCTGAGTGTTCGCCTGTGCCTTCTTCACCAGCTGTGGCGCCCCCTGTGGTCCCGTCAGCGCCGGCTATTCCTGTCGAGCCGGTTTCTAGCATACCACCGCCTGGGTCGGTGGGACCTTTGACTTTGGCTGAGCAGAGTGCGGTGGTGGATCTGTTGATGAGGTTCCGCCGGTTTGATCCACCCCATTTTTCTGGTATGAGTACTGAGCCGTGGGAGGCAGAGTCTTGGATCACGGCCATGGAGCGCCATTTTGAGAGTATGTTCGTTGAGGATCGATTTCAGGTCTTCTTGGCTACACACTTCTTGGAAAGCAACGCCAAGGCTTGGTGGCGGCGTGTGCGGCCGGCTGGTCCGCCTGGGATGCAGATTCTTCCTTGGGCGGAGTTCCGCAGACTTCTTCTAGGGGCCTTCTTTCCTGAGAGTGTTCGCCAGAGATTGGAGGAGCAGCTGAGAAATCTCCGCCAGGGAGATCGGCCCGTGAATGCATACATAGCCGAATTCAATCAGCTGTTAGCTAGTATGCCTCACGTGGCCAGGGACGAGCCTCACTGGATCTACATGTTTGAGCGGGGGCTGCGCCGGGGCATTTATCAGCTTGTTCGCTCCCACAGATAGCAGACTTTAGAGGCTTCGATGGAGCAGGCTTTATATGTGGAGCACGGAGAGGTGGTTATGGTCAAGGTGGTCCCAGCTTCCGCAGGGATTTCGGGGGCGAAGCGCCCAGCACTGGAGGATGAGGGTCAGACGAGCCGGCAGGGACCTCCGAGACCTCCACGATCTCATCCAGAGGGTCGTGGGTTTCGTAGGCGCCGGAGATCTGGTGGGCCCCAGCAGCAGCAGCAGCAGTATCGGCAGCAGCGACAGGAGCGGTGTGTCATTTGTGGCGGGCCTCATCCACCGTCACAGTGTGATCAGAGACATGGGCGGTGTTTCCTCTGTGGAGAGTTGGGACATTTCCGCGCAGCTTGCCCCCAGGCCATTTTGTCAGTGCGGCCGATTGTGACAGCACCCCCCTTGCCCATCCATGCAGCGGGAACCCCTCCGGCACACCAGCAGACAGAGTGGGCCACGACGTCGGGACAGACGGGACGACGACCTGCAGCACCCAGTGGACGGGTTTATGCAGCCCTGGTGGAGGACACCCCGGCAGCGGATCATGCCGTGGCAGGTATGATTTTATTTCTGTTAGCTGAGTTGAGCATTTCATTACCGCTGCATCCTTCTGCATTATTAGTTGAGCATCTGCATCAGCATCTTTGCATGGGAGTGGGTTAGGAATGTATGCTACATGTTTTAGCAATTGGATTCTTCCCAGTATCCTACGAGTAGAGGAGGTTCGCGGTGTATGATCAGTGCAGTTGAGACTTGGGACTTCACCGGCTGATGTGACGATTCAAGGACAGCTCCAGGACTTGGACTGAGCACACATGTTGGACTGGTTGGTGCGGTGTAGTGCTACGACTGATAATGGAATGAGAGCAGTTATCCTTCTGCGAGTTGGACTGGAGGAGTTCGTTTTCTCGGTTTGTCGGCGTATCCTTCCAGCAGCAGCAGCTTCAGCGGCTTTGGACAGACACCACTTTAGGAGCTGTTGTGACGTTTAGGCCTAGGGGTTGCATCCTTAGGAGTCTCGTTAGTGGTAGCTTTCTTTTTGAGGCCACAACAGGAACGGCACCAACACTTTTCTCACTTTTCTCGCCTTTGTACTGAAATTTACGAACAGGACGAAAACTTCGAAAGATTGCTCCAGAAATGGAGACAGTGCCCGAACCTGTTCTTGTTTGATTGGGGCGAAGGCACTGATCTTTCGAAATTTTCGGACTTTTTGCTAGTTTCAGCTGTTTTCTAAATCGAGGGTTGGGGTTGATGACTTTCCTACTGGTGGAGCCGTACCTTTCTTGTTAGTTTAGTGTTGCGTTCTTGGTTGTTTTGTTTGTCTTGGTTTTGTGGTTGTGGTGTGTTTTTGTTTCGGGGACGAAACTTCCTTTTAGTAGGGGAGGATGTGGTGACCCTGATCCCCGTGTAGCTTCTCCCATGAACCATGGTGTTGAACACCTAGTGTTGGTGTATTTGGTCCATAGTGCATCAAAGGGATGCCACAGATGGACCCTGTGTGATATCCACAGCTGGATTGGCCTTCGGCTGCATTTGCCGAATTTTCAAAAGCGATTTGGGCCAAACAGAGGATGGATTTGGATTCAGCGCGGAAAAATGCTTGAAAACGGCTATTTGCTTGTTTGATTTGGAGTCCGGATGCCCAAAAACGGACCCCCGGAAGTTTTCGCTGAATTTCGGTGCATGGGAGGGGCCGTGGACCGCCGGCTGCCACGTGGCGGCTTGTGATTGGGCCGGTCCGCAGCGCTCGGTCCACGGGGGGGAGCGGCTGGGTGCCCGGACCCGACGCATGGACACGTGGCGCCGCCTGATTGGCGGGCTCGTGAGGCGCGGTCTACGGTTTTTGCGCGGCGGTGCATGGACCGGGGCGGGGGCACACGTGGCATCCCCCGGTTGGTCGGTGCATGCGGCGCGGTCCACGGAACCTGATCTGGGTGCGTGGACCGGGTGCATGGGACACGTGTCAACGTGTCATTGGTCGGCTCACCGGGTGCGGCGCACGGGGGCGCGGGACCCCGCCTCGGGGCGCGTGCGCGGCAGGCGCCGCCTGCCCGCACGTGTGACCGCGATAGTGGCAGGGACGCGTGTCGCCCTGCCACTGGCGGGCGCCACCTGCCCGGTTTGACCGGGGACGTGCCACGCGTCGGCGGCTCATGCGCCCCGCACAGCTGTTCGCTGTGCGGGACGCGTGTCGGGCGCCGGGGCGTGCGACGTGGCCGCAGCGGAGCGGCTCGGGCCGCTGTCGCCTGTTGGTCGGGCTACGTGGCGGCCCCGGGCCGTTTCGGGCGTGCACAGTGTTGGGCCGGCCCAACACTGTAGCCGCCCGAAAGTTGCCATGCGCCCGAAACCGGGACACAGTGGGTATTTCCTCAATTGTTTTTTTGGGGCCTTTATATAGCCCGAGCTCCCCTCCTCTTCATCCTTTTGGCTTTTCTGAGCATCAAACTGAAGGGAGTTCTTCAACAAAGTTGATCCTCACACTGTCAAACTTCCATCTGCACAGTTTGGAGATTTTTGGGGGCACGCTTTTCGAGATTCTCTTTTTCTTGGCGCGGTGCGACGCACTTTCTTCGGTGTTTCTTCCGTCGCTCTTCGGTGTACGAGCTCCCCCGACCTACTCCGACGATCTTTTCGAGCGATTTCTTCGCTGCTGGATTCGGAACAGGTGAGGCTACGATTTTGGGTTTTCGTACATTTTCAGATTTCGCGTTTTTCGAGGATTTTTCTCGTGCTCACTGGGACCCATTTTTGCTGTGAGATTTTGTGAGGGCAGCACCTTGTTTGGAGGAGATCTTCGCGCACGAGTCTCGGATCAGGACGTGCTTATAGACTTTTTTCATCTACTCGACGCGAGGATCACCGTGGATTTTTCTTGGAATTTTTGGAGACCTTCCCAAAGGTATACACTTTTCCTTTTATCTGTACAAGAGTTTACAGTTGAATGGTTTTGGGATTGTGCGCACCGATACTGTGGAATTTGTAACTTGGCCTACGTTGCTCGGAATTGGGCGCGCAGGTACTTGTTTCGAAGCTATCGACACGAGAATCGCAGGGATATTTTATTTGGAATTTTTCGAGCACATTCAGCAGGTGAAATAATCGCATCTTTACGGCTGTATTTTTCAGTGTAGTAAATCTTGGCATATTTTGGGATTAAAGTATAACTGTAGCCTTGTGTTGTACCCAGGAGGGATTGTGGACTGTGCTGGACCCGTTGGACATAGAGTTGTTATTTTTCCTGGTTATCTCAGCTGTACGACTCCGGACAGTTAGCGTTTTCAGGTGGGTGGCTTGCTTTCAAGATCTATGGACTGTACTCTAATTCTATTGATATAGAATCATGCATGATAGTGATTGGACTTGGGTAGCATGCTAGAGTGTAGGAATTGTTGTTCCTTGTTTTATCTGTCGATCTTGTGATCTCCTGTTTCCTACTATCATGTTAAATATTTGTTATGTTGAACCTGACCTAGCACCCCCGTCATATGTTGCATGTGTAACCAGACCAGTAGAAAACCCTCACTTGGGCTAGGGTTATTTATGCTTACACATCCACACTTTATGTTTCATTCCTGGACTTAGTGTTATCCTCGCCCGGGTAGTGGGCCGAGCGGTCGGGACATCTTTTTAGTGTGGGATGCATTTGCACTCGTGCTTGGGAGCAGAGTGGAGTCTGGTAGATGTAGTGGATCGCTTGTCTGTACCGGGAACTGTTTGAGATAAACGGTGGTCCCGAGAGGTCTTGTTTTCCCCTGTTGGGGTTGTCGCCACTGTGTCAGTGGTAGTAGTATACTAGTGTTAGCCGAACCTAGAACCCTTTTCGACATACACACGATTTTAGTCTACCAATGTTTTCTTCCAAGTATCGAAGGGCCGCTGGAGTCTGTTCTTGTTTGATTGGACAAAGGCATCAGCCCTTCGGGGTTTGGGTAAAACACTTATTTTTTTCTCACTATTTTTCTAAAAAGAACTAAAATCATTAAATATGGATTTCTTCCAGATCAAAATGATTTTCAATAACAAATGTCACCTTTTTCCTGTAAATCTCCCCACTCGAAAGGATTCGAGTGATCCGGGTTCTAGGGGCCGTTCCTTTGTCGGGACGAAAGCCACGGGGGCCGAGCCTGGAACCTGTTCTTGTTTGATAGGGTTGTAGGTGTAGGTCTCCCGGGACTTTCGGGCCCTGTTGGTGTCTTCTGCGTGTCGTACTGTGATTTTTGTATTCCCGAACTATAAGGGATCGGGAACTTCGATAGGCGGAGCCTAGAGTCTGTTCTTGTTTGATAGGGTTCTTAGCACCGGTCTATCGGGTTTCCGAACCCTTATGGTGTCGGTCTTTCCTGAGAGTTTAGTGTTCTGTTGTGGGAGCCGTCTGCTGGACGGTGGTCCCAGCTGTGTGGTTTTCCAGCCTGTGGTTGAGAGTTGGTGTTGTTGGTCGATCTTGTTGATCGTGGTTTGGACTATAGCCTGCATGAGCCACATTTGAGCTCGACAGAGATACGCGGATACTTTCCTCGGTGGGGTCGCTCCCCTCGAGAGCCACTCCGGAGTTGGGCCTGTTACTTGCTATCGCGACTTGTCGACGCCGTCCCTCTGACTGGGCCAGTTAGTGGCAGTCACGGACACCCTACGGTAGACCCGTCCTGTTGAGGATGTGCGGCAGTAGGTGGGCGCAGGTTTGACTGGACCCTTGAGGCAGTCAGTTTAGATTTGGTGAGTTTACTGTGGGTATTAGTAGATGCATCATGTTCCATCTGTTCCTTTTCTTGAGCATCTAGATAGAGGCATAGTAGCGGTAGAGTTACTTTTCCAGCCATTTCATTTCAGTATTATATTGTTACTTTATGCCTCTAGTAGACTTAGTGGGCAGACCGTCGGGCTTGTTGGCGGCACCCACTGAGAACTACTTGGGACGTAGTTCTCACACCCGTCGTGGTGTTTTTCCCCAGGGACTTCTTCTTCTGCTCCAGTTCCTGCCGCACCTGTTGCTGCTTCTTCTGATCGAGGTAAGGGAGTCGCGAGATAGTTCCCTACCAGTCATCGTCCAGAGAGTAGATGTACCCTTATTACTTTTGAGAGTTCATGTTGAGAGAACTTTGTAGTGAGGTATAGAGTTGTATTTATTTTTCTACTGCTCGAGAGACTGTTGTATTTTGGTGAGGTCTTAGGTTGTATATTGTTTTATTTCTAGCAGTTTTCTTTCAGCTCTGATATCTGTATAGCATAGTTGATCTTTTGCAGGTTAGTCGCTTCGTCTATACGGGGCTTCCCGTATGGGCGGCGGATCTGTTGGCGAGCCCGGGTCGCAGTTTCGACACCGGGGCGTGACAGCCTATCTAGATGTCCATACAAGCATGCAAGTGTTCTCGACAAAGATAAAATAAGTCATCGATCAATATCACTATCCACCTATGCATGTCATAAAATCCTCAATTAGTACCCACTAACAGGATAAATCACCTTGTCCCAATATGATAGTCCATTCCACATGCAAGGTTAAGCGCTACCATAGTAAACCATATATCAAAACAAGCATGCATAATTCCGAGCCACAAGTGCTAATCAATAATCCTATCATAGGGGGAATCTCTCTAATATTCCTTGTGAGCATGTCAAAATAGAGGTATACAATAACCACCCACCTCAATCGCGAAGCACAGATCCAACTCACCCTCCCACAAGGGAAAACCTCGGCTCACTGCGAACACTGCAAAAATGACCATAACGGTGCACAAATTAATCCTACAATTAACACAATGCCGCTGTCCGCGCAATAGTCTAGAAGATGGTCGGTTTTCACCTGAGAGATGACCTCAGAAAATTCCAGAAAAATAACCTCTGTGATCCCCGCGACGAGTAGATGCAAATCGAGTACTTGCACATCCCGTTCCGACACCTGTAGGCCAACATACAAATAGAACACCGCGGTAAGCCGCAACTCCTCCCGATCATAATTCTGCGGCACACAACCCACAAGAATCTAAAATCTCACCTTCGAAATTTCCTCCAAAAATCCCAGAAAAATCACCGCTGTGTTCGTTGCGAAGAGTAGATGCAAATCGAGTATTTGCACTTCTCGTTCCGACATCCGTGGGCCAAGAAATCCCACAAAAAGCTCTCCGGTGTCCAAAAATCCGACACAGAAAAAACGGTCACAAGATGATCCCTAAAACCCAGGAAAAGCTCGGAATGGAGGGAAGCCGTAAATACAAGAAATGTAGCCCAACCTGTCGCGCAAGAATCACCCAAAAACTCCTTTGAGTTAGTACAGGGGAGTCCGCAGACCGAAACGCGACGAAAAAGGCCGCCGAAGTAGGAACATCGCAGTGCGCCGAATCGCAGTAGACGTCGAAGTTGCGGCCTCCAAAAATTCTAAAACTCCTTCACAAGGTGGGGAACATAAAGAGGAAGAAGTTCACTATAGAAGTCCCTTGGAGAAGAAGCCCAAAAAAAAGAGAAAAAGAGCTGCAAAGGGGCCTATTTATAGGCCCAGCCCGAAAATGGGCCCAAACCAGTTTTCGGGCCGAGAAACCGGGCGCCCGAAAGACTCGGGCGCACAAAACGCTCTCCCACCTCTCGTCCGACCAGCGCCCGAAATGCCCTGCGCTTGACACGTGTCCCGAACACGGGACAGCGAGTGCAAGCGCGCCCGGGCGTTGTGGCCTGTCCCGCGCCCGTCAACGCGGGTGGGTGGCGCCCGCGAATCGCAGGGCGCCACATGGCCCCGCCCGCGCGACCCGCCAACCGCGGCCTCGTGCGCGCGCCGGCCGCACTGCCTGCCCCCCACGCGCGCACGCATCCTGAGGCACCCACGCGCACCTACGTGAACCGCGCCGCGTGAGCCCGCCTATCAAAGGTGCCACGTGTCCCCCGCGCCCGGTCCATGCACCCGCGCGAGTTTCGTTGACCGCGCCGCGTGCGCCGACCACTCTAGGGACGCCACGTGTCCCCCGCCCTGGTCCATGCAGCCGCCGCACCACCCCGTGGACTGCGCCGCGTGAGTCGGCCAATCCCAGGCCGCCACGTAGCACCCAGTGGGTCCACGACCTCCCCCATGCACCCGAAACCACTAAAAACTTCTGGAGGTCCCTTTTTGGGCACCCAGACTTAGAAAAATAGGAGTAAATAGCCGTTTTCAAGCGTTTTTCCGCACTGAATCCGAATCCGGCCTCCGATCAGCCTGAAACCACTTCTAAAATTCGGCAAAAATAGCTGAAGGACAGGCTTGATCCAAAACCTCACTGAGTCCATCGAACACATCCATTTGACGTGTTATGAGCCCGACACACCAATAATAGGTGTCTCACACCACGGATTATAGGGGGAAAGCCACACAAAAGTCTGGGTCACTACACTGGTGCTGCGGCTGGCACGAGCGGTGCTGGCGCTGCGGCGTTGGCGGCCCTGCGGTGCTGTTGCTGCGGCCGACGCGGCGCGCGACACCTCCAGCGGAGCGGCGGCGCGCAGCACATCCAACCGAGCGGCGATGTGGCTTGCGGCGTGGCACGTCGCGACCTCCGTCAAGCAAAGGCCCAAGCCCGGCATGGTGTCGGCGATCTCGTTAACGGCGGCGGCAGCCTCCCATCAAATTCGACGGCGACGGTGGCGGCAGCGGCCTCCCGTCAAAGCCAACGGCGACGGCGGCGACTCCGCTAAACCCCTTGCTCCAACGAAAAACCCCAAGAAACCCAACGAACATGCGGAAAATCCCACGAAATTAACAAAGATGATAACGAAAAGCCAAAAATTAACCTCTTTGTCGACGAGGACGATGGTACGATGCTCGGCTCCGATCTCCGTTCTCCGATCTCCCGTGATGATGGCGGTCCCTCCTCCAACCTCCGATGAAGATGACGATTCCGATCTCCAACATGTTACGGCATTTTGGTATTGGCATATTTCGTGAGTCAAGTCAGTGAGTTGAGTCGGAGTCTTAAAGGGATCAAATTGTCAATCAGCAATCAAAGACTTAGAGAAGATTCAACAAGAGCTCAAGTTGACACTCAGTGTCTTGAATCTTGAAGATTGAAGTTGAAGAATTGTGGATCAGTTACATCAATCTCAAGAAGAAAGTATTCAAAAGGATCAGGTATGGTTAACTAAATAATTTTGGTGATCCGAATACTTTCTTATAGTATAGAAACACTTGGAAGAATTTTTAATTTCATAATAATCAAAAACTGGTGTTCGGACATGTTCAGGATCCGGATCAGGGCCAACGATCCGGATCCCGAAGGTTGTTGCTTCATACAAGACTTCGATCCGGATCCATGCAATTTCCGATCCGGATCCCGAATGTTAAGTTTTCTGATTTGTATGAACGATCCGGATCGGGCAATGCGATCCGGATCCCGAACCCTTGGTTTTCTGGAATCGTCAATCTCGTTACGACGATCCGGATCGCAGTAAATCCGATCCGGATCGCCGTCCTGAAAAATTCCAGATAAGGTAAGTTTTTGATTCTTATCTCTTTCCAAAGGTTTCTAAACTATAAATAGACACTTAGGGTTTCTCAAAAACGTGGGAGCTACGGCCGATCAATTTATAAAACACTTGAGAGCAACCCTAGAGGCTAGGTTTTTATCGTTCTTCTTTATAGCCTCTTTTAGGTCAATTCGATGGTTCCTTCAAGAACATATCTTTGGTCGAATTGATCTAATCTTTGCTTAGAGATTTCTTCTACGGTTCTTCATTGATAATCTAAGCAAAGGATCACCATCGAAGTCAATATTCTTATCGACTGAGTTTGCGTCGTGGATTCGACGTGGCATCGTGGATTCGGTGTGCTAAAGGCGTTTCGTGGATTCGAAGCGTGCGTTCGTGGATTCGAACGTGAGCAGTGGACGGGCAAAACGGTGGAGCGCGAGGTCCAAGAAATTGAAGGAGGGGTTAAATCCGTGGAGACGGTAATCACCTTGTTATTCTTCTTTTCTTAGGGATTGTTATTGCGCGGATATCCAACCGGTCAGCGCAAGGTCCGAAGAAGCTGAAGGAGGGGTTTGAGTCCGTGGAGTCGGTAATCACCTTGTTATTCTTCTATTCTTATTGGATTGTTATTGCGTGTTGGTCCCGTGGTTTTTCTCCTGGATTGGAGTTTCCACGTAAATCTCGGTGTGCTGTTTTTATTTTCCGTATTGGTTTTTATTTTGCACTGAGATTGAGTTTTTAAGTATTACACCTATTCACCCCCCCTCTAGTTGTTTGATAGTACCTATTTAGATCCTTTGGGATTCATAACTCTACAAGTGGTATCAGAGCGGGTTTTAGGTTTATCTATCATGATGGGTGAAAGTGGTAATATTTATAGACCTCCTCTTTTTGATGGGACTAATTATGCTTATTGGAAAGTGCGGATGAGAGCTTTTCTCATCGCAATTGATGAGCGAGTATGGCAATCCGTGGAATGCGGTTGGGTGCATCCTGTTGAGGAAGTAGGAAATTCTACTACCCCAAAACCTCGCTCTAGATGGTCCAAAGAGGAATTTGAAAGATCTTCTTACAATGGGAAAGGTATGAACGCTTTATTTAACTCTCTTTCCTCGACTGAATTTACAAGAATTTCCGCGTGTGAAACCGCGAAGGAAATTTGGGATATTCTCAAAATTACACATGAGGGTACTAATCTTGTAAAAATTCAAAAGCTCCAGATGCTTACAAGTCAATTTGACTCTATTCATATGGAAGAGCATGAATTGTTTACAGATTATTACACTAGACTTCAAGATGTAATTAATACATGTGCTAATCTAGGAGAAAAGATCCCGGAGTCGAAAATTGTAAGAAAGATACTTCGGACTCTTCCGGAACGGTTTAGGGCAAAGGTTACCGCCATTGAAACCGTTAGTCATCCGGATGAGATGAGTGTTGAGGAATTAGTAGGTGCTTTGCAAACTTATGAATTGACTTTTCCTACTAATCAAGTTTCTTCCAAGTCTTCTTCTAAGCTTACAGGTATTGCATTCAAATCCACAAAGAAAGAAGATAGCGAATCGAGTTCCGACGATGAAATCTCTTTTGCCGATTTTGAAGAACAATTGGCGCGGATCACAAAGAAATTTCGTCGGAAATTTTGGAAGAATCGAACCGATGGATCTTCATCCACGAAACCATCTAAAGGATCATCGGGTTCTAAATCCTCTAACCTCAAATTCCTTGCAAAACCTTCTAAGGAAAAAGATGAATTCGAAGGGGAAATCCGATGTTATAGATGCAAAGGCTACGGCCATATTTCAACGGATTGTCCTACTCCGAAATTATATAAAAAGAAGGCTTTGCAAGCGAAAACTTGGGACGATTTTACTTCTAATGAATCAACCTCAAGTAAAGAGGAAAAAATCGTTGCTTCTCATGCCTCTCATTTTCCCTCTTCTAATAATTGTTTATCATCATTAGTCACTGACTCTACTCCTTTGATTTTGTATGAAACATCAACAACCGGCGGAGAGTCATCAAGTGAGGGGGAGTCGGACGAGGAAGAACTCGTTGAGGCATATCAACAACTTCTTGCGGAATCTAAGAAGATGGCCAAGCATATCAAGAAGTTGAGGAAGCAACGACTTGAGAATCAAGACGAGAATCATGCTTTAAAGATAAAACTTCATGATCTCGAGGAGGAACAAGGACGTTTATTGAATAACAATCAAATCCTCCAAGAAAAGCTAAACCAATCGGAGACAAACGCTAAATCATATACGGACAAGATTGGTTTTCTAGAAAAACAGTTTGAGGAGATTCATGTCACCAACCAAGCTTTGACCAAGCAAGTTCATGAACTTAAATCCGACATACAAAGGCTTTCAACTGGTTCCAAGAAACTTGATTGTATGTCCGGATTAGGTCAAACAAGCAAGGTTGGTTTGGGATTTAAAAAGAACCAAACTGTGAAGGCTTCAAGTTCCACAACTAAATTGAAAGGAAGAACTTGTCACCTATGTGGACTTGAAGGACATTTGGTGAAGGATTGCCCGAAAAAGAGAAAGAAGAATTCTTCGGCAACTTCATCTACGGAGCGAACTCAACGGAATCAAAAGACACATCAAGTCAAAGGAGTTCACTCAACCCACCAAAGGTCCGAGCCACAACATCAATCATACAAGTGGATCATTGCGAGGCAAAGACCTAAGGTGGACCAACAGTCAAAGCGGACAACCCCCGGCCACAACGAATCAAGACAACCCAAAATCCAGCGATTTTGGATTCGGAAAGGTGATATCTTTCCTTGTCTTAAGTTCTAAATAGCTTATGACTGTATGTAATGCTTTGATTGGTTTTCCCTTCATATCTTTCTTAATCTTTGCATTACATGTTTTTCAATGCTCTTCGTTTTTATACTTTGTTTTTGAACAAAAGGATTTTTAATGAACAAGTGCATTGAATGAAAAGGGCTTTCACTTTTATTCACTCCAAATTAATTTTATTTGGATTATCAACTTTACTCCTTAATCATAATCTTGAAGATACTTCATTATAGGAGTTTTTGATTTTATAAGCATCAAATTTTAGAAATCATGTGTGATCTTTAGATGCTTAATCTATCTCGGTTGTGTGAATTCATTGTGATAAACGTGAGACAACCGATAGACTAAAATTTGGGATATAATTCTTTCACGTAAGAGATTGCATTCTTACAAGGGTATTGAAATAATTTGCAAAAGATGTGGAAAGAGTTACATCCGAAAGGAGTGTGAAAACTACCACCACATGTTGGAAAGAGCTGCCACCCCGGTCGTCCGGTTTGTGTGTGAAGCTACCACATGTTATGGATGCTTGATAGTATTTTATGAGAAAATCTTTAGTTGAAGCATTTGGAGATTTATATGCAAAACTCTTATATTCTGAACAATCTCCTGGTTGGTATAAGGTGGGATAGTTGAAAGATGCTCAAAGAGCCACCCTTAGGTATTTTAGTGCTTATCTCAAATTTGAAAGGGTAAGAAATCAAATTGATGTCATTTGGAAATCTCTGTAAGTCATCTTTGTACATCCGTTACATCTTGATAGACTTTGGATCTCAAGATTATTTTTGATGACTTGTGTTTGATGAATATAACATGAAAAACGGTTTATAATGTTTTACCTTTATTTTTCATGATTTTGGAGTAAATCTTTTTAATTTTGTGAAATTAATTGGATTGAATGACATCTGTGTGAATTCACTGTTTAAAGCACTTAAATTGATTTCTTGATGGAATACAAATCGGTATTTGAAAAGATTCTAAAATCTGGATTTGTTTCAAGAAATTATTTAATTTTTGCTTTCTGGTACCGGAACGCAATCTGCATTTTTGTTATATATACCAGAACTGAGCTTTTATCTCTCTTTCTCCATGAACTAATTTTGTTAGTAATTTCCTTTTGTCTAGTATGTTCACTGTTTGACAATTTGTGACAAAAAGGGGGAGAAGAGAAATGACGGAGATGAGATCATCAAGAGAGGACAAACGAAACGAAAATTGAAAAATGGGGGAGAACGGAAAATGATGATCGTACCACAAAGGGGGAGAACATAGATGCTCAAGAACATGGAGAACATGTTAGAGATGCTCAAGATAGGGGGAGACAAAGAAAGGTTGAAAGAGCTGGGAAAAACAAAAGAACCAAAAGGATGAATCAAATGTAGGATTTTAATTTCTAACGACTGACGTTTGATTTTGTTTGGAGTTTTGTTTTGCAGGAATTACATCACTTTAAGACTCCAAGTCCTAAGTCATAGAGTATGTTCTAGGACTGTTTGGTTCAAATGTAATTTTGTATTTATTGGATCTTTCACGCAAAGAAAATCAATGTTTTGGTGATAACATTGAATTTCGATTTTTGGTTTAAGATAAGTGACTTGAGCGCTTTTATGTATTTTTGGGTTTTGTCACGAAATTGCCAAAGGGGGAGATTGTTACGGCATTTTGGTATTGGCATATTTCGTGAGTCAAGTCAGTGAGTTGAGTCGGAGTCTTAAAGGGATCAAATTGTCAATCAGCAATCAAAGACTTAGAGAAGATTCAACAAGAGCTCAAGTTGACACTCAGTGTCTTGAATCTTGAAGATTGAAGTTGAAGAATTGTGGATCAGTTACATCAATCTCAAGAAGAAAGTATTCAAAAGGATCAGGTATGGTTAACTAAATAATTTTGGTGATCCGAATACTTTCTTATAGTATAGAAACACTTGGAAGAATTTTTAATTTCATAATAATCAAAAACTGGTGTTCGGACATGTTCAGGATCCGGATCAGGGCCAACGATCCGGATCCCGAAGGTTGTTGCTTCATACAAGACTTCGATCCGGATCCATGCAATTTCCGATCCGGATCCCGAATGTTAAGTTTTCTGATTTGTATGAACGATCCGGATCGGGCAATGCGATCCGGATCCCGAACCCTTGGTTTTCTGGAATCGTCAATCTCGTTACGACGATCCGGATCGCAGTAAATCCGATCCGGATCGCCGTCCTGAAAAATTCCAGATAAGGTAAGTTTTTGATTCTTATCTCTTTCCAAAGGTTTCTAAACTATAAATAGACACTTAGGGTTTCTCAAAAACGTGGGAGCTACGGCCGATCAATTTATAAAACACTTGAGAGCAACCCTAGAGGCTAGGTTTTTATCGTTCTTCTTTATAGCCTCTTTTAGGTCAATTCGATGGTTCCTTCAAGAACATATCTTTGGTCGAATTGATCTAATCTTTGCTTAGAGATTTCTTCTACGGTTCTTCATTGATAATCTAAGCAAAGGATCACCATCGAAGTCAATATTCTTATCGACTGAGTTTGCGTCGTGGATTCGACGTGGCATCGTGGATTCGGTGTGCTAAAGGCGTTTCGTGGATTCGAAGCGTGCGTTCGTGGATTCGAACGTGAGCAGTGGACGGGCAAAACGGTGGAGCGCGAGGTCCAAGAAATTGAAGGAGGGGTTAAATCCGTGGAGACGGTAATCACCTTGTTATTCTTCTTTTCTTAGGGATTGTTATTGCGCGGATATCCAACCGGTCAGCGCAAGGTCCGAAGAAGCTGAAGGAGGGGTTTGAGTCCGTGGAGTCGGTAATCACCTTGTTATTCTTCTATTCTTATTGGATTGTTATTGCGTGTTGGTCCCGTGGTTTTTCTCCTGGATTGGAGTTTCCACGTAAATCTCGGTGTGCTGTTTTTATTTTCCGCATTGGTTTTTATTTTGCACTGAGATTGAGTTTTTAAGTATTACACCTATTCACCCCCCCTCTAGTTGTTTGATAGTACCTATTTAGATCCTTTGGGTTTAATAACTCTACACAACGCACCCCTCGAGGAAGAGAGCGGAGTTCTCCTTTGTTAACAAAAATCGAAAAAATGAGGGTTTTCTTGTTTCACTCTCTTTAACATGTAAAGTAAAACCGATCCCCGGTTCCCACTATTTATAAAAGATTTTAAAACAATAATAACCGCTCTTATCTTTATGCAACAAATCTTATCTTTTGTAACAAATCTTGTGGGTTATGTTATAAATGGATCTGAATAGGAAAAAAAACACATAGAGGGGGGTGAATAGGTGTAAACAATAAACACTCAAAAATCTTTGCGTAATAAAAATCCAATGCGGAAAAGTAAATAACACGCAGAGATTTTACGTGGAAAACTCCAAAACCAGGAGTAAAAAACCATGGGACCGATCACACGGTGAAATCAACTAAGATTAAACACGTACAAAGGTGATATACCGTACTCCCACACGACTCAACCTTTTTCCATACGCTCCGAGTTGATCTTCTCCGTTCGCTCCGCAACGCGCCTCGAATACACGATTTGCGTCCAACGCCGAATCCACGGCGTCCAACGTCGAGTCCACGACGTCCAAACGAATCCACGGTCTCCACCAAGTAGTACGTCTCGATCACACGAACGTACCTCGCTCCGAATCCACGAGAGCGGTAGCACCTTGAGTCCACAAGGCCATGCGAATCCACGCGCCGATTTTTGGAAAAATCATTGTTTTGTAGATGGTGAAAATCCGCCGAATACTTAGATCAAATATAGATCGGAAATACCATCTAAGTATTCATTAATTTGATTCTACTCAAAATCTGAGTTTGAAATCTTTGAATCAAATTAATCAATATAGAAGAAGAAAGATAGAATAAATCTAGTTATTTCCTTTCTTCTCTATATGTGGATTTTTATAAGTTTTTCTCCGTTAATTTTTCTCGGTCATTTACGGAATACAAAACTTATTGTGGATTACCCTAAAGAATGAAATTAGGGTTACTTATAGGTTAGAAACCATTGGAAGAGGATAAGAATCAAAAACTGACTGTAACAGACTTTTTCCCGTACGCCGGTCCGGAATGGATTTGGCTTGATCCGGACTGTCATTGTTTTTCGAAGAATTCCTGAAAAAACAGTGTTCGGGGTCCGGACTGAAAGAACCACGGTCCGGATTGTTCATGCGATTTCTGCAAAATCCACGTTCGGGGTCCGGACTGAACCAAGGGTGTTCCGGACTGGATTTCCGCATGAACCTACCTACGTTCGGGGTCCGGACTGGAATACTCTAATCCGGATCCTGAACATATAACAGTCCAGTTTTTTTATTTTTATGCAATTAAAAACCCATCCAAGTGTTTCTACATTATAAGAAGTATTCGGATCACCAAGATTATTTAGTTAAACGTACCTGATCCTTTTGAATTCTTCTTTCTTGAGATTGAGGTATATGATCCAAACATCTTCATCTTCAATCTTCAAGACTTAACCACTTCACAAAATACACCAAAACAAATTCCTTAACAATCTCCCCCTTTGGCGGTTTCGTGACAAAACAAAAATCCACTTAAAGAAAATTCAAAAAGATATTTTGTTGTTATCACCATACAACAAAAATTTACAAATAAGATCCAAATACATGAGATAAACTCCTAAAACAGACTCTAGACTTAGACGTTTATACTCTCTGCAAAAGAAATAATTCTTGACAAAAGAAATCGTTAGATACCTCAAGAATTTAACATTCAAAAAACCAAACAGAGAAATGGAGTTTATACTCACCATAACATTTACAAAATCAGATATGTATTAAAATACCAATCAGAGATAGACATATCTTCTAGGCATTAAATTTCAAATGTCATAAGTATGTTAGTCATCAAACAACTTGTTAGTAATATTACATGCCCAAAAAGTTAGTCGAATAGTTAGTCGAGGCATGTATTTATTCACAATACAAACTAAAGTTGTTGTCATACTTACCTTCCAAGTTTGAAGTGACCAAAGTTCTCACAAACCATTGTTAAACCATTGTTCATATCTCTCTCTCCCCCTTTTTATCACTAAAGTTAGCCAAAATTACAAAAATAAAGGGAGTTAAAAAGTTCAAAAAGTGTAAGAACTAAGACTTAAAAACCTGCAAAAACAAAATTAACAAATTGTCAATTGTCAGACTCTGAATCTTCAGAGCTACTACATCCCATTTTTGTAAACATCTTCTTCACCAACTTCTTCATCGAAGTGAATTTTGTTACGGATTTTGAGTTGGCGTAGTTTCGTGAAAGTCTCAAGTCTTGAAGATTGAAGGTGAAGAAAGTTGGATCATTTAACTCAATCTCAAGAAAGAAGAATTCAAAAGGATCAGGTATGTTTAACTAAAGAATTTGTGTGATCCGAATACTTCTTGTAGTGTAGAAACACTTGGAAGAATCTTTCATTGCATAAAAATCAAAAACTGGACTTGGGACATGTTCAGGATCCGGATCAGGTTGTTCGATCCGGATCCCGAAGGTGGTTCGTTCATACATCGTCGCAATCCGGATCGTAGTCTCTTGATCCGGATCCCGAACGTTGATGTTTGGTGAACTGTATGAACGATCCGGATCGTAGTCACATGATCCGGATCCCGAACCTTCATTTTTCTGGAATTGGCTGTTTTGTTATGACGATCCGGATCCTAGTTATCACGATCCGGATCGCCGTCCGTAAAAATCCAGAAATGGCAGGTTTTTGATTCTTATCTCCTTCCTAGGGTTTCTAACCTATAAATACACCCTATGACTCTTTTTCTAGTGTGAATCCACATAGCCGTCATTTTCATATATCATCTTATACGGCTATAGATCCACATATAGAGAAAAAAGGAAATCATTAGAGAATACTCTATGTTTCTTCATCTATATTGATTAGTTTGATTCTAGGTTTTCATACTCACATCTTGAGTTGAATCAAACTAATGAATACTTAGATGGTATTTCCGATCTATCTTTGATCTAAGTATTCGGCGGATCATCACCACCCAAAAACAACGATTTACCCAAGAATCGGCGCGTGGATTCGCGTGTCCTTGTGGATTCAAGGTTCAATCGCTCTCGTGGATTCGGAGCGAGGCACGTTCGTGGATTCGAACGGTGCTATTGGGTGAAGACCGTGGATTCGGTCGGACGTCGTGGATTCGACGTTGGACGCCGTGGATTCGGCGTTGGGCGCAGATCGTGGATTCGAGAAGCGTCTGGAGCGAGCGGAGAAGATCCTCTAGGAGCGTATGGAAAAGGTTGAGTCGTAAGTGTGTACGGTAAATCACCTTGTACGTGTTTTAATTCTAGTGGATTTCTGCCGTGTTATCGGTCCCGTGGTTTTTTACTCCGGTGATGGAGTTTTCCACGTAAAAATCTTGCGTGTTATTTTATTTTCCGCATTGGGTTTTATCGCAACGATTTTTGGAGTGTTTATACGTTTACACCTATTCACCCCCCTCTAGGTGTTTCTTCCCCTATTTAGATCCGTATTATATACGACCCAACAAATTTCTTCGTTAGAGTGATCTGAGCTGCAGTTATAATTTCAAGCTCCTCAGAGATGCTCTTCTGTTCTTTTGTGATATGTTCTTGTTCAAAAGATAGTCGTTGCTGCTCCTTATAAATTGAAGTCACAGAAGCTTCATCATCTGACACAGGTACTTGCTTTGAGGGTGTTGCTGAAGTAGCGACTGAGGGTTTCTTGCTACGTGGAGGAGTTGGGGTGTCATTTGGCAGTTTTGGCAAAGACTTTACAACAGTCGAATCATTAATCATTCCTAAACTGTGTTGATAGCTTGAAGAACTAGTATCAACCTTGAATTTCCTCAAAATTCTCATTATGATTAATGGGAATGAAAGTCTTTCCGTTGGATGAGGATGTTCAACGTACCGTGCCATCCTATTCCAAATGATATACGGGATATTGATGTTCAAACCCGCTGCCTCCGACGAATGTCCTAACAGATATAAGAAAAGCATGCGATCCCATCGTAGGACTTTCGTCTGCATGTTCGGAAGAATATTGTAGCATATGATGAAATTTAGAAACCGGTACTCAGGTCGAAGCTCTTTAGAATAAACAGAATTTCCAGTTGACTGAGTCTCCGCCATGCATATTCCATTAACCACAGTTCGCCACAACGAGTTTGTCGAACTTTTTCCTTTCAAGTAATTAGTCCCCGTCATGCTGGATTTCATTCCTAAGACTTCTCCAATTAGTTGAGGAGTTATTTTGAGTTTTGTCCCTCGGACCGTAGTAAAGAACTCCATTGGTCCGTCTTCATGTTCTTGAAGCTGCAGTGCATTGGTGTAAAAGGTCCGTACCAGATGCAAGCAATATCCAAGCGTCTCAGGAAATTTGCAGATTTGAGAAAGATTAGCTTGTTCAATCAGTTTTCCGAAAGCCACAGAACGATCTCGAAGAGCGCCAATATTAACGTGTCGTTCGCCAATACATTCTCTGTTCTCAAATGCTCTCAGTCGATCTGTGTTGATAGGCACGTATTCCTCTGGAGGTGGTGAATCATGTTCTATCGGTTTTTCAATCTCAATTCCTCGCGCTCGTCCCATTCGTCGAGCTACACTTTTTCTTTTCATTGAAATAGACGTTGGCGGCATTGGAGCTTTGCCTTTCTCCGCAGCAGTAGGCGCTATCTTCGCCTTTGTTGTACCAGGGGCTTTCATTTTTGATGTAGCAGGTGATGCGTCGTCTTCCATTAATTCATCCCAGTTAACTAATTCCGTCTCAGAATCCGATTTATCTAAGGAAATATATGTCACGCCCCGAGTTCGAAAAACAACGTCTAATTTTTTTTTTTTTTTTTTTCAAGTCAGAGTTTAAAACCAGCCAGAGCACGACAGACCGCCACATATATAGAAAATTCTCAATCCCCATTGGATTGAGCCTTTTCTATACATGCTCGGCTCAACAATGGCAAGCCACATCAGAGTAGACTAAACTATCAAAACAGATACAACTATTACATCATATTACATCTTGCATTACAAAATAAATAAACTGATAAATATAATCAACGGCTGTCAGGGTCAACTCTATCGCGTCATCTCACCAACACGTCCCGACATCCCAGCACCCGACCGACCTGAAAAATGGTCACCCAGGGGGTGTGAGATACATCAACAGTGTATCCCAGTGGGCACGACGAGCCGAAAAATAGCATATCGTACCTAGTGGCATACAATACTAGAGGATAGTAGAAATCACGACATGTAAACATAATCAAGAGGCGGATAATTAATCAATATGGAAAGCAGATATAGATTTCAACAGGAGTATACTGAAATAAATACTGAAAGGAACTGAACAATCATAATAGAAAAGCATGCTGAACAGGCACTATGCATCAATAACTGAAACAACAATTTACCCAATCATAGCCACCATCTTGGTCAACAAGACCTCAGGGAAAACTCGCCGAACCTGGCACCAACCTGGCTGACATACTCCGGCACCCTCGGACACTAACCTGGGAGTCAAGACTCCGGCACCGTTGGGCACTAACCTGGGAGTCACGGGTCGTATACCAGACCACTTTACCGGTAAAGAACATCCACACGGGTAGCTACTCCGCTGATGTTCGTGAAGTACATCAGTGCGGGCGATCAATCATGCGAATGCTCAAGCTCACGGTCCACAGACCGGGTAATCGGCAACAAGCCAGGAAAATCCCAACAGGGATGCAATGCAGAATAGACAACTGAATCTCAACTCATGTGCAGAATATAATCAACAACTACTATAACATGGATCAGGATATACTGATAATCAATAAGATGTGCAAACTAGCTAATGACCAAGCAGGCATGGCAATGTACAGACTAATATCATAATAACTGGAGGCAACTAAGATCAATCATGCAAGGCATCATATAATCAGATAACTGATAAGGATCATAAATCAGGCATATAGCAGTATAAAACTGATCAAAAGAATGGTAGGCTTAAATATACATCTAGGCTACAAGAACAGGGGTCCAACCAGTACTATACCTCAGAGGGCCGAACTGATAAAACCCGGACCGAAGATAAACCCACCTGTTGTTTGCAGGTGACTGAGTACACCGCCGGTACACTCGAAGGCTAGAGCCTAACCGTGCCAACCTGAATCATGAACACTGATCAGGAAAACTCACACACTCAATCAACTAACTCTCTAATCCACTAAATCTAGATCTTTTCCAGATTTACGCGACTTGCCGGAAATTCGCCGTTCGGCCCATTTGGCCCGAACAACATCTTCAGATTTCCGAAATCTGACGAAACCTGACGTGCAACCTCGGGACACTAAAACACTAATATCTGTCAGTTAACATTGCTAAACTCAACCTTTTATTCAAATGTTGGTATAATTACTAAAATGCCCCTCCCGAAAATTCTATTTGAATTTTCGGGAGACACGGGCTTTGACCCTTTGCCGCTGGCTCAACCAGATTCTACTGGGACTCAACAGACAGCTAGGCAGAACCACCGCAATTTCTGGAATTGCGCGATTGCCACCGGGGCGCCGTTAAACCGACGATTTTGCCGATTTACGGACCGATAACCAACTTCTGCTCAACGAGAGCCAACAGATCACTAGCAAAAAGCTTAGAAATTATATACACACTGCCCGAGACAGCATGTGAGGTTACAATTGCGTTTTGACCCCTAGGGTTTCCAGAAATCACACTTTTATAGTAATTTGAGAGCCGTTTCCGCTAGTTCTAACTATTAGAGCGTCATTTTAACAAACCGTCACATCTAGTAGGTGACCCTCGACTTACTGGACACCGTGCTCACCATTTGGCAACAGCACGGATCCCGAGAAAAACTTCGGGCCATGACTTTCTTGCTAACATAGGCTAAATGACACTATTTTGCATTTTTAATTTTTCTACGCGACCAAACCCACTTTTAAGGTGAGCATCGCGTTCAGTGACCCCAAAATAGCCTACGGCTCACCGTCGCGAAGTTGCAAACTGCCCCAAACAGACCCTAAGCCAACCAACCAAACATAAAGCTCTATAATGCCAAATCTTTAAACCTACTTGTGCAAATTCTAAATAAATTGGAGCATTCATCTCTAGACAGTACCAGGACACAGGGGCTTGCCATTTTGCAGTCCAAAAGCTGCTGGATCAATGAGATCCAACCCACATGCTCTACTCTTTACAATATTGCTCCACACAAAACCACACAGCCCAAGAATTGGATCTGAAGTGAGCATCAAGCTCAAGGGAGTGTGTGGAGACTACCAGTACTTTTCTGGATGCTTAATAGTGGCCAATTTTTATTTCGGGTTCAATGGGGCATTCTATTAAACACCTGGTGTGCGCATATATTTAACTTACAAGCTTTAACAACTAACCACTAACCATGCTAAAACCTGCAACCAGAGGGTTCCAAAGATGGATGGAAATATTCTCCGAGGCAGCCGAAGCTTTCCCAGCAATTCTGGGCTCACCCCGCACCCTCGGTTGGCTGCAGCAAGAGGAGGAAGATGAAGAAGATGACCTCTTTGGGACCAAAAATGGCAACTTCCCATTTTTGGGCTCTGGACCTCAAGCAACTGCACCAACAGGTGCAACTCACCCTTCCTAGCTTACCTGAACCCGTGCCGACGACAGGACACGGTGGCGGTGGCGGCGGAGCAAGCTCGGTCAAGCTTGGACTTCAACAATGGCAACTTTGCAACGAGGGACTTTGAGGTGCAGAGGACAGCACCAATAGCTTCCTATGATCAATTTAAGATGGTCTGGGCAAGCCTTGACCGACGGCGGGCTGTGCACGGCCGGCTGCCATTGTTGGGCTCGAGCTCGGGCCAACAATGGTAGATCCCACCTGGGGCTACATGGATGCCATGCAAGGGCATGGGTGGACTCTAAATGGTCCCACAAAGCTTCTCGACCACTTGGCCGTAGGTGGGGAGCGACGCCGGCGCCGGAGCAAAAGGCTCGGCCATGGTGCAATAACCCGAAAACTAGGGTTTAGGTTTTTGACGCGCACACTTGACCAAACTCCACCAATTTTGGTGGAGATGATCCTTGGGCCCTACAGTCCAAGCCCATGATTTTAATTCTGTGTTTGAGCCACTGATAGCAACAATCGACCACGGCGGAGCAAACTAGGTTTCCGGCGAGAAGTTTTCTCCCGCCGGCAACCGGGACCATACCGAGGGCTTGGGCTTGACAGGGAGCATCTAATGACTCTTAAGAGTCGACTTCCAATGGTCTTATGGCCTAGATATCAAGGGAAATGAAGACTCACTTTTTGCCGGAGTTGGAGAAGAAGAGGGAAGAAGCCGGTTTCTTCCTCGCGTCGCGCAGCCACCCAGCAAGCTTAGCCTCGATATCCAGATGCAGAAGAATCTCCCAGAGAGCTCAGGGAGCAAGTTGGAGGTACTTGGTGCAATCCTCTTCCTTCCTCTCTCACTCTCGGTTTTGAGTTGTGGGAGATGACTCTTGGCGACCCAGAGGTAGTGGGGGAACGATTTTCTTTCATAGGCATTCAAAATTGCCATAACAACCCGTAACTTCCCCCCCCCCCCCATGGCGGCCAAAGAGACTCCTTTTCAAAAAAAAATATCTAATGTAATAATATGCCATCTAGTCCCTACATAGCCAACCCTAAGCCCCCAAGTCCCCACTGTTGGTTCAAAATGCTGTAAGGACCTTCACCTAAAACCTTTTAATTATTTGGTCCAAGAAAAGTTTATTTTTCCGCAAAAATACGCAATTTTTTAGCGTTTTCACGTATTTCGAGACGAACGGATCGTCAAAATGGAAAACGGACTTCACCACGTCGTCCGGCTCGTCGAGACCTTTCAAGTAGCGTATTTGCTTTCTTGATTTGGTGCTCGTATGAAATCTCGGGCCATAATAAACAGTGTATTTCACTGTATCGCACGCACTTCGATGCACTCGGGTCGCCAAACGCGAATTCCGTCGGTGCCATTGTGCTCAAAATGTCAAAATTAGCTAGAATTGACTACTCATACTGCTATGTTTGGACTTCGGACAGTGAATCGGCCGACGTTTGGTCGAGAGGGGACCGAAATCAGGGGTTACTATTCACCACTTAAGTTATGGGCCCCGCTTTTCTTCGCTGTTTTGCGGAAGATCCGACTGTCGGATCCAAAACATGTGAACATCAATCTTTTATGTTTCGACGAGACGGTCGCACTGGTGATCTCGTATTTTCGAGATCAGGCTCCGATCAAAAGTCGATCTTATAGGGTTCAATTTCCACTATAAATTACCCATTTAAAAAATCCAGAAAATTATTTGAACCTAATTTTTGGGTTTCAAAAATCACGGTTACTACAATATATTCTCCTTTGTCCTGAGTTTTCTTTGCTCCCTTGAGCTTGCTTGTTGCTCGAGTTTGTACCATTGCTACAAGGAGCACTATAATCCATGCAAAAACCATCTTTGCTGCTAGTGCGTTAGTAAATGAAGAACCTGCGAGCAAGAACTCAAGAACACGAAAAATTATTTAATTTTTAAAAATTTGAAAAATTGTACCCAAACAATCATTATCGTGCGTAGAGACTAGGAATCAAGTTAGTTTTGCAAAAAGAATTTTAAAAATAGATTAATTCCATTATTTTCAAAAATTCTCATAATATGCCCTAAAACCGAATTTTTAGAAATCGAAGTTTAAAAATCCGTTAATCAAGAGAATACAAGGCATATAAACAAAACTAATCTACCCAGAGTTCTTATTTCAAAAGAAATTTGATCAAAAACCAATCAAAAATGAATTAGAGCCATGATTTTCATGCACGTTTTGAAGAATAAAGCAAAACAGTGAATAACCTGAGTTTTTATCAAAAATATCTTACTTGAATCGAAAAAACTTGAGTTTGAAGGGCTCCAAATCAGTTGTTTTCTAGAGAGAGAAGATCTGGAGATTTAGAAACAAAAGCTTGAGGTAAAAAGAAATCAAATACCCTTTCGTTTCATATAAACCCTAGCCGCGGTCCGGATCGGCTCAAGAATCCAGTCCGGATCGGCTACCCGCAAATAATATCTGCGTTCGGGATCCAGATCAGAATTCCCAGTCCGGATCGGCTTCAACTTTTTCATCAGAAAAATTTACAAAAATTTCATAAATTCCAGAAAAAGATTGTAAGCACTTTTGTATGTCAACTTTAAACAAAAATCATCGTTTCATATCAAAAGAAATAGATTATGCTAAATTTATCAATAATATCCAAGTAATGAAACGAAAATTTATAAAAAATAAATCCTTTAAAGTTGAACAAGTTCAAAAACATCAATCACGATTTAATGAGTAATGCGTTTATCAAATCATTAATTTGGTAAAGAAAATGAAGCACAAAGATCGATAGATGTTTGAAATCCCAAATAAGTTAGATAATATATCTAGTCAATTTATTGTAGGGAGTGGCTCTTTGAGCATCTTTCGATAAAATCCCACCTTATAACAACTTTGGAATTTGACAGAGTCAAGTATCCAAAAAGCATTTTATTTAATCAACAAGAAAAACCATGCTTGGTATACATGTGGTAGCTGCACACAATACTCGGATGACCGAGGTGGTAGCTCTTTCCTCCATCTGGTGGTAGTTTTCACACTCCTCATTGGGATGTAACTCTTTCCACATTTTTTGAGCATAAAAAATTTAAATAAACTCTCCCTCAATTGGCTATCAATTATTTAAGATATGAAGTATTCAACCAAAAATTAATCTCGTGTTCATACTTAACTCAAATTTCAAATATGATAAAAACTATACCAAGAGATCATTTGAGAGAGAAATTGACTTTGATCAATTAAACTGTTCCTTTGATGTACCGGATTATCCTTTTCACCGCTTTCAGGTGAACCTCCTTTGGTGCTGATTGATATCTCGCGCAGATCCCAACACTAAAGGATATGTCCGGGCGACTAGCCGTGAGATAGAGTAGACTTCCAATCATGCTGCGATAAAGCTTCTCGTCTACACTTTCACTTAGAGATTCACTTCCTAATCCCTTGTTGATAGTTCCTATTGGAGTCGGAAAGTCTTTAGAGTTTTCTAATCCGAACTTCTTGACCAACTCCTTTGCATACTTGGATTGACATAGATGAATGCCTTCTTCACTTTGTTTGACTTGCAATCCAAGAAAATATGTTAGCTCGCCCATCATGGACATCTCAAATTCGTTTTCCATGGTTTCAGCGAATTTTGAAGCATCGTTATTCCTTGTTGCTCCAAATACAATGTCATCGACATAGATTTGTGCCACAATAAAGTTTTCCTGAAAATGCTTCACAAAGAGTGTCCTATCCGCTCCCCCTCGAGTGTAGCCCTTTTCCAAAAGGTGCTTTGTTAGCCTTTCGTACTATGCTCGCGGTGCTTGTTTTAAGCCGTAAAGAGCCTTTTTCAAACGAAAAACATGGTTAGGTTCTTTATAGTCTACAAAACCTTTCGGTTGAGCCACATAAACTTCCTCGTTTAAAAACCCATTTAAAAACGCGCTCTTAACATCCATTTGAAAAAGTTTAATTTTAAAATGACAAGCAATGGCGAAAATGATGCGAATTGACTCGAGACGAGCTACCAAGGCGAACGTCTCATCAAAGTCTATACCTTCAATTTGTGAATAGCCCTGAGCAACTAGGCGTGCTTTGTTCCTAATAATGGTACCATCCTCGTTTTTCTTGTTCTTGAAAATCCACTTAGTACCAATTATGTTGTGTTGCTTCGGTGGCTTCGTTAGTTCCCAGACTTTGTTTCTTTCGAATTGATGGAGCTCTTCTTGCATTGCTTCAATCCAATAATCATCCTTAAGAGCTTCATCAACGTTCTTTGGTTCCAACATGGAGACGTAATATGCGACTCCACAAACCAACTGTCTCCGAGTCCTGACTCCTTCTTGTGGGTCTCCAATAATATTTGATTCTGGATGATCCTTGGAGATGCGTAGTGTTTGAGGTAACGGAGTGCTCGGAGGTATGTGTGATGATTCCTGCATATCAGATAAACTAGAAGAACCATTAGATGCATCAACATTATCGGAAGAATTATTATAAGAAGATGCATTTACAAGAGTATCATCATCAAGAGACATATCAGGGATAGATTTATCAGATGCAAAATGAAAACCTTCATCTACTTTAACATTAAAAGATTCTACCATCGTTTTAGATTCGAGGTTAAATACCCGATATGCTCTACTGTTTGTAGAATAACCAATGAAAATTCCTTCGTCACTTCGAGAGTCAAATTTTCAAAGATTTTCGCGATCACGTAAAATGTAACAGCGACTCCCAAAGATTCGAAAATATTTGATATTCGGTTTTCTACAAAGCCATAGCTCATATGGTGTATTTAAAGTACCCGGACGCAAATAAACACGATTAATTACGTAGACCGCGGTGTTAACTGCTTCAGCCCAAAAATGTAATGGTAGTTTCCGGCTGTGAAGCATAACCCGCGCCATCTCTTGTACTACCCTATTTTTGTGCTCGACTACACCATTCTGTTGAGGTGTATAGGGTACAGAGAATTCATGTTTTATGCCATTGGAAGTGCAAAAATCAATGAATTGAGAATTTATAAATTCTCCACCTCTATCACTTCGAACACGAACGATCTTTTCAATTTTCTCAATCAGAACACGATGACATATCTCATGAAAAGAATCGAAAGTATCCTCTTTCTCTTTTAAAAATGTTACCCATGAATATCTGGAGAAATCATCAACCAAAAGAAAAATGTACCATTTACCTCCCAAACTTGGTTGACGAGTCGGCCCCATTAAGTCCATGTGCAATAATTCTAATGGCCGTTTGGTTCCCACGTGGTTCAAGTTCTTGTGCGCGGCCGTTGATTGTTTTCCCTTTTGACAACCTCCACACACAATGTTTTCTTTAAAAGATAATTTAGGAACTCCCTTAACCACGTCTTTATTAGAAATCCTTGCTAGTTTCTTAAAATTTATGTGACCTAGTCTTTCATACCAAAGAGTTTCATTATCTAAAGAAACTAGGTTGCAATGTTCAGAAATTTTGTTTGGAACTACATAGCAATTATTTTCAAATCTAACCCCTTTCAAAAAGAATAAATGGTCCTTATCAGTTACAATGCATTCTACTGAAGAAAAATTAACTGAAAAACCATTATCACATAATTGACTAATGCTAATGAGGTTAGTCTTAAGGCCTTCAACAAATAAAATATTGTTCAAAACCGGGCCTTCTGGAATAGTGATTGTCCATTTTCCAACAATTTTAGAAGAACGACCGTCTCCGAAAACTACAAGTCCTCCGGAGGTTTTCTCTAAAGTTTGAAAACAATTTTTGTCACCGGTCATGTGACGGGAACATCCACTATCCATATACCAAAACGAGTTGTCATAAGCATGTAATGAAGTATGAACAACAAGACAAGGGAAGATTTCACCTTTGCGCACCCAAACCTTTTTGGAATGTGTTGGCAATGATTGTGAAGTTATTCTCCTTGGTGAAAGCGTCTTGTTTGATTGATCGCTTTTCTTTGACGTCGTCGTCTTGTTTGATATACTACCAATGTTCTTTTCTTTTGAAAAAAAAATCTTTGATTTCCGGAGAATGAACTCGTTGGTAGTTGTTGCAAGAGGCGCTTGATTTGATCGTTTTGCTCCAATCTTGCAATCTCTTCTTATGTGCCCTGCAAAACCACAACGAAAACATACCTTTGTACTTGTTGAACCCGAAGTAGGTGAGGTAGGCTTGTTGTCGTTGTATGCAGTGAATTCCGTCGGAGGAGGAGACGCCGACTAGGGCACAAAAATTGTCTCACTCGAACTAGGACTGTCTCCAGTTCGATTGTATCCAAGGCCCAAACGATTCGTTTGACCAAGACCAAGCATCTTATCCAACTTGCTCCTTCCCGAAGAAAATCGCTTCAAATCATCCTTAAGTTGGAAAATGGTCTTCGTCATCTCCATCTTTTCTTGTCGAGCCTCGGAGTAGAGCTTCAAGAAGTAGTTAGCTTTATCCACCAGTTTGATGTGTTCCTTCTCGAAATGCTCATTTTTCTCTTGAAGGGAAACATTTACTTTGATCAAGTTGTCCCTTTCCACTTCAAGAGTGTTTGAGAGAGAAGTTGCCTTTTTTTCTTCTTCTTCGAGATCCTGCAATCTTCTTCTCAAACCCTTGTTTTGCTTTGCCAATTTCCTTGAATCCTTTAGTAGTTTATGGTAGGCAAAAGCAAAGTCTTCACCTTCGGAATTACTCAACTCATCGTCCTTTGCAATCTTTTCAACTTGGGAGGAGTTGGACAATGAATCGGATGTACATGCCATAAAGCACACGTAAGGTGAAGTTGTGGACGCATGGAATGCCGTTGCGTTGTTTTCTTCATCACTGGAAGATGACTCATTGGAAGTTGAGGTGTCATCCCAAGTGACGGCTTGCATTGCCTTCTTCTTCGACGGATTCTTGTTGGGACACTCCGTTGAGATGTGACCGTAGCCTCGGCACTTGAAGCATTGGACTTGTCCCTCCGAGTTTTTATTGTCCTTTGAAAAACTCTCTTGCTTTCTTGACTTAAAGCTTGAAGTTCCTTTGCCTTTCTTCGACTTTACGAAGGATGAAGTTTTGCTTGAGTTACCCCTTCGAAAGTTTCGGCGAAATTTCCTCGTCAAGAGAGCAAGTTGCTTCTCGAAATCCTCCATTGATAGATTTTCGTCATCGTCTGAGGAGGATGAATCGGCGTCTTCTTCCTTTGTTGATTTCAATGCAAAACCTGGAGACTTAGAAGAAGATGGCTTTCCAGAAGAATAGTTAGTAGGAAATGTCATTTCATAAGTTTGAAGTGCACCAACTAATTCTTCTACACGGATTTCGTCCGGGTGTTTAACTGTTTCAATGACCGCAACCTTAGGGCGAAATCTTTAAGGAAGAGTCCTTAAAATCTTTCTTACAACTTTAGATTCTGGAATTTTCTCTCCCAAGTTAGCACATGTATTTACGATATCCTGCAATCATGTATAATAATCTGTGAAAGATTCATTTTCTGCCATAAAAATTGAGTCAAATTTGTTCGTAATCATTTGCAGTTTTTGAATCTTCACAAGGCTTGTTCCCTCATGTGTAACTTGTAGAACATCCCAGATTTCTTTCGCAGTCTCACATGCCGAGACGCGAGAGAATTCAGTTTGCGACAAAGCGTTAAATAAGGCGTTAATTCCTTTGCCGTTGTAAGAAGATGCATCAATTTCTTTCTTGGTCCATTTCGACCTAGGTTTGATGGTGCGAACATCAGCAATAATTTCAGTCGGATTTGACCATCGAAACTCGATTGATTGCCACACCCGTTCATCGATGGAAATTAAAAACGCTCTCATCCGTACTTTCCAGTAGGCATAGTTTGTTCCAACGAAGAACGGTGGTCTGTTGATGTTTCCACCTTCAACCATTGTTTACAACCCTATTCCCGCTCTGATACCACTTGTGGGTTATGTTATAAATGGATCTGAATAGGGGAAAAAATACCTAGAGGGGGGTGAATAGGTGTAAATAATAAACACTCAAAAACTTTGCTTAACAAAAATCCAATGCGGAAAAGTAAATAACACGCAGAGATTTTACGTGGAAAACTCCAAAACCAGGAGTAAAAAACCACGGGACCGATCACACGGTGAAATCAACTAAGATTAAACACGTACAAAGTGATATACCGTACTCACACACGACTCAACCTTTTTCCATACGCTCCGAGTTGACCTTCTCCGCTCGCTCCGCAACGCGCCTCGAATCCACGATTTGCGTCCAACGCCGAATCCACGGCGTCCAACGTCGAGTCCACGACGTCAAACCGAATCCACGGTCTCCACCAAGTAGTATGTCTCGATCATACGAACGTACCTCGCTCCGAATCCACGAGAGTGGTAGCACCTTGAGTCCACAAGGCCATGCGAATCCACGCGCCGATTTTTTGGAAAATCGTTGTTTTGTTGGTGGTGAAAATCTGCTAAATACTTAGATCAAAGTAGATCGGAAATACCATCTAAGTGTTCATTAATTTGATTCTACTTAAAATCTGAGTTTGAAATCCTAGAATCAAATTAATCAATATAGACGAAGAAACATAGAATAAATCTAGTTATTTCCTTTCTTCTCTATATGTGGATTTTTATCAGTTTTTCTCCGTTAATTTTTCTCGGTCATTTACGGAATACAAAACTTATTGTGGATTACCCTAAAAGATGAAATTAGGGTTTACTTATAGGTTAGAAACCATTGGAAGATGATAAGAATCAAAAACTGACTGTAACAGACTTTTTCCCGTACGACGGTCCGGACTGGATTTGGCTTGATCCGGATTGTCGTTGTTTTTCGGAGAATTCCTGAAAAAATAGTGTTCGGGGTCCGGACTGAAAGAACCACGGTCCGGACTGTTCATGCGATTTCTGCAAAATCCACGTTCGGGGTCCGGATTGAACCAAGAGTGTTCCGGACTGGATTTACGCATGAACCTACCTACGTTCGGGGTCCGGACTGGAATACTCTGATTCGGATCCTGAAAATATAGCAGTCCAGTTTTCTGATTTTTATGCAATTAAAAACCCATCCTAGTGATTCTACATTATAAGAAGTATTCGGATCACCAAGATTATTTAGTTAAACGTACCTGATCCTTTTGAATTCTTCTTTCTTGAGATTGAGGTATATGATCCAAACATCTTCATCTTCAATCTTCAAGACTTAACCACTTCACGAAATACGCCAAAACAAATTCCTTAACAAATCTCATTTTATGTAACAAATCTTTTTTTTTTTTTAATTTAACTGTTTCTTCCTCGATTTGCATTCCAAATCTACCGAAAATCTCATCATACATTAGCACGGATATTAAAGCACCAAAAGCCACTAATGGGTATTTTAAAACTCTTTTTCACCCATTACTTAGAAAAATCGCACCGGAAGCTCCGGTTACCAGATTTTTGAGCCGATCGTACCGTCGTTCTCCGTTTAACGAGCCCTACAATATAAAAACAAAAGCCAAAGAGAAATACACATCAACAAAACGAGAAAAATGCCACGCATACCGAAAGTTATACCGAGGGGAAAAATCATGGACACTACATTAGGTCAACTGAGACAAAAGATAGTATAACTGCTGAAATGAAATGCAGATAATAAACAACTGGAGTAAAGTAACTCTACTACTATCATGCCTCTATGCTCAAGTACGTGATAATGATATGAAACTATCATGCTATCATAATGTCCAACTATTATGAATGTATCATCTATGTGATGTTAAATGTCAAGTTTAGTTAACATTAATCATTTCCTCTTGAAGACTTTCTTTGAGTCTTAGCTTGAGCCACGCCTCATAGTCCCGTGGTGGCACCCCCCAACGGAGCTATGCTTATCCAACGACGTCCCAATCGGCACCCAATCCCGCATGGCGAGCATAAGTCGCAAATGTCCAACTCCGAAGTGTCGGCTTGGAGGGAGCGACCCTACCAAGTATGTGCGAATGAGCACAAACGACAAGCAAGCAAGTCCGGATCATCATGTCTAAAACACGAAATAGTATCTTCGACCTTTAGGTCGGGTACAATGTTATAGTGTCAATATTTCCTATACAATATTAGCATTATCTTACATAATGAAAGAGTAAAGTATTTATAAGTTGTCATCATATCTCAAACATAATCTCACAATTTCATCTTGATTCTACAAGTTTAGAAGTTTTCTACTTGTATCTCACTACACTAGATGGCACTAATGTCATAATGTCCATTTGTACATGATCATATGCATAACATGTCTGAATCCTCCTATAGCAAGTATAGATGTTTTCTATTCATATCCAAACTCTTAAGCTCACGATAATTACTATTCAATCCCCCCTTAAAGTGCCCATGCACAAGCAATGTTTACCTCTACTACATAGAGTATGAAATTTTCTACACATTAAGGGGTTCAAATGTATGATCATAAATCATGATAAATCAAACGATACATATTTAATATAACAAACAATGCCCTAAAAGTCTATGGAAGACATAGGGGGAGTTCACTTGTCACGCCCCGGGGTCGAAACTGCGACCCGGGATCGCCAACAGATCCGCCACCTATGCCAAACCCCGCATAGGCGAAGCGTCCTACCTGCAAGAAAGGTGCTATAGCTAAACAGATATCAGAGCTATAAGATAAAACTACTGTAAAAATAAAATCAACCACTGTACAACTGGAAAATAATACCACAATGTCCACCTCTCAAAATGATAATTGTACAATATCCTCAGATACAAAACTCATAGCTCAAACAGGGAGGTATCTCCAATAAATACATCAGTGTACAGGCTCTCAATACATATCATATCCTCACTACATCAGTCTCTCAAAAGAGAAAATAAAATACCTAATCTACTGAAGATCTCCTCTGAAGGGTACCGCTACTCTCCAACGATGGGTAGGGATCTAGCTCGCGACTCCCTCGCCTCGATCAACAACCGCAGAATCAGCAGCATCCGCTAAGACTCTGCAAAACAAAGGAGAGAAAGAAAAAAAGAGGGGGAAAACCCCCAGCGGGTGTGAGAACTACACCAAAAAGGGAGTTCTCAGTGGGTACCATCGCCAGGCCCGGCGATTAGCCCACTAAGACCACTAGAGGCAATAAATAACTAAGCAGTAAAAACTGAACTAGAAAGGCTGGAGATACTCTACAGCTACCCTGCCTCCATCTAAATGCTCAACCTCTCACCCAATGGTCAAAGTACTCACGACGACACGGGACCACCGTCAAACCTGACGGCTCCCAACTACACTAGCACTGGTCTAAACACAGCTACTAGACTCCACTCAGCCCCCAAGCATGAGTGCAACTTAGAAAGGTATCTGACCGAATAAACCCAATCAAATGAACCGGTATAAGACCCGGTACTGCCTGCTCTACCGTCGAACTCAAGAACTCATCTGTGGGAAATACTGACCGACTACTGACCGGTACGGTCGCATCCCAAAATAGGTGACAGACCGACTACTGACCGGTACGGTCGCACCCAAAATAAGTAACAGACCGGCTCCTGACCGGCACGGTCGCACACTAAATAAGTAACGGACCGGCTCCTGACCGGCACGGTCGCACACTAAATAAGTAACAGACCGGCTCCTGACCTGCACGGTCGCACACTAAATAAGTGGAAAACTCCGCCCACTAGAGAATCTGATAACCAATCTGGTGCATAAATAAATGTCCGGTCAACCGCCCAATATCCGCGGTTGCCGCAATACCCTACCGTCTATAATCCAGCACAATAACCGACCTCCGGTCAACCGCCCAAAATCCGCGGTTGCCACAAAGCCCTCTAGTCCATAATCATGTCCTACCACCGATGTCCTATAACCGACATTCGGTCAACCGCCCAATATCCGCGGTTGCTGCAAAACCCACAATCCACAATCCAGGCACCGGCTACACTATCCCAAACCCCTGCTCAAACCCGAGCAACAATAACCACCTGACTAAAGAATAAGGAGAACAGAAGCAAACAAGGTTTCTCCTAAGTCAAGTTCCAGCATGATAGTGTAGCAGAAAAAGGTGGCCTATCTAAATGTCCATACAAGCATGCAAGGTCCTTTACTTGATAAAGCAATTACAAGTATTCTGACTTTTACAGAACTAAGTGCATAGAACCTCCAATGTACATGATGCATAATACATGATACATGATACAATCTTGATACATGATCTACTCACAATAAGCTTTTCAAGATGCAAGCCCTAACCACATGCTTTCACAAGAATAATGAATTTTCCTAACACCTTGCTTTTCAAGATACAATCACTTTCAATATTTTGTTGCAAAGATAGGAACTCACTAACAAGTAATCTTTCCAGAATATGAACTCTAACCACATGCACAAACCTTCCATTATACATACAACATGATATGGATTTAGCATGATTTCCAAGTGTTTAAACTACACATCTAAAGCAAGGAAACACAACTTACTAACATTCAGTTCTCTAACAATGCAAGTAGTAACAATGAATCCATGATCTCATACAAGCATGCTAGGTCCATTTCACAATTCTAACTAGCAACATGATCAAGCAACACTCTAATATGCCTAGTGGGAAATCAAAAGTAGGAGGTTTACAGCAACACCCACCTCGAAAGCTAAATCCTTGTCCAAAGGTGAAATCCACGCTCAACACAAAGATTTGCCACAACACTGATCACAACAACCCCAAAGAATATAATTAATCATACAACCAATACAACATCACACTCAAACACATGCTGTCCAAATACCAACAGTCCAATTTCGGGTAATTTTCACCTGCGAGTTGATCCCAGAAAAATACAAGAAAAATACTGTCACGATCCTCGCGACGAACCGGTCGAAACGAGTACCTGCACGTTCAAATCCGAATTTCCTACACTGAGATACAAATTCTACAAGGGAACCACCCTGAAATAAACCAGTCTCAAAATCTGTAGCACAAAGTTCTGTAAACAGGAATTTTTCACCTTCAGGAAATATTCAGAAAAATCCGAGAAAATTCGAGGGTGTTCCTTGCGCTGTGTAGATGAAAAACGCCTCATGGCACGCCTCAATCCGACGCCTGTGCGCAAAGATATCGCCGAAATACCACAGTGCTGTCCAAAACTCCGCGAAAGAAAAAGGGTCAAAGGGAAGCTCGGGAAACTCCATGATAAATTCGAAATGAGGGGAAACTCAAATCACGAAGACCTTAGCCCTACCTGTCGTGAATCCAACGGCGCAAAAATCGACGAAATCGGTGGTCGGAGTAAGCCGGGGGAGTCCTCGCACCCAAACCGCGACGAAGGAGACCACCAGTGAACGAGCGTCGCGCCGCGTCGTAAAAATGGAAACCTTGGGATGCGTGCCGCGGAATAATCCGGGAATCTGTATATAGAACTAGCTCTTGGAGAGGAGGAATTCTTGTGAAGGTCCCCCTGTGAGAAGAGGAACAGGGAAAGAGCTGCAAAAGGTTGTTCTCGGCCTATTTATATGCTGGAAGAAACAATTCAACTAATGACCACCATGTCCCTGGATTCGGGCGCCCACACCGGATTCGGGCTCCCGAATCCGCTGCGGGGAGCCGAACAGGAAGCGCCCGAAACACCCTGGTGAAGCCACGTCATCACAAAACAGGAAACAGCCGAGTCCGCCACTATCCTCGCGCCGCGTGGCCCGCTGCGGAGGTCGACACGTGGCGGCCCACGCGCGGGAACCGCGCGTCAACGCGTCTGACGCGTGCCCACTGCGCCTGCGCGCGCCGCCTGTGTCCCTTGCCAGGCACGCAGCCGGAGGCACCCCGGTGCGCCACGGTGGACCCCGCCTACCTGAGCCAGCCAACCGGAAGCCAACACGTGTCCCTCCCGGTCCATGCACCGCCCCACACCACTCCGTGAACCGCGCGCACAACACCGACCAATCCAAACACGCCACGTGTCCTGCCCTCTGGTGCACGCCGGCCCGTGGACCGCGCGCCTGCCCGCCTGCCTCCGCGCTGCCCGCGCTGCCCGCGCTGCCCGCGACGCTGCGCCGCCTTGCTCCGCCGCTACCCGCCTTGCTCCGCCACTGCCCGCCGCCGCCGCCGCTGCCCGCCGGCCGCCGGAGTTACTGTTCCTGCATGAACAGTAACCCATGGCGCAAAAAAACAAGTAAGTAGCCCAATTTCAGCATTTTTGCGCGCTGAGTCCAAATCCGCTGTCCGTTTTGCCAAATTCCAACTCTAAAAATTGTCGAAGGCATCCGGGAAAGGTGTTCTTTTGTCCAAACTTCGCGCTGAGTCCAATTTTAATATCTGTTTTGCGCGAAACCACTTCTAAACATCCGATGGGGTCCTCTGACTACTCTCGTGATCCATTTAACACACTGAGTCCATCACTAGTGCCCAATTGGTGCACAAACACCACCGACACGCCACAAAGGCCTCCACAAGCTGCTGGTCACACTAGAGAAGCCCTGCAGAGATCCAGGTCACCACATCACCTATTTGGGTGAGGTCAAACCCACCGGATAGATGCCAAAACCTTGTGGATGATCCAAGCAAAGTTGCCAACACTTTCTCTTATACCCAAAGAGAAGTTTCCAAAGGGTCAAAACATCACAAAAATCCAATCACAAAATTTCTTAGAAATCATAAGAAAAATAGGTAAGAATTATCTTAGGTTAAGAAATCTTACTAGATCTTGAAATCTAAGCAAAGAAAGCTTCAAAACCAACCTAAAAGAGTGTTCTACATCCATCAATTCCACCCCAAAAACTCCAAATCAAAAAGGCCCCAAAATAAACCCTAATTTCTAAAAACTAGGTTTCCAACAATAAAAACCTCAAAGAGAAGGAAAATATGAGTTTCTAACATCTTTTAAGCTCAAATCCCACCTTGAAGTTGCAAGGAATGGGAACTAGGGCTCCAACACTCCTTATTCTTCAAGCTCTTGCCTCCTTCCAAGACCTTATAGCGAGCTCCAATGGTGGAGAGGAGAAGGGTGAATAAGAAGCCAATGTGAAAGGAAAGTTGAAGAAGGAAATCCAAGAAAACCACCTTGGAGCTCTCCATCCCACTCTCTTTTGCACTCTCCAAATGAGAGGAGAAGAGGGGAGAAGAGGGTTAAAAATCCTAATGTAACAATATCTCCAAAGGCCCTTGTAAGAAAAGAAATTACTTTTCTTACTAGGCTATCCCGACCAAAAAGGTCCGAACCTTCTCCTCCAAAATGTCCGGACCCGAAGCTGGGATCCCAAATTTGCGTGGAAGGTCCAAGACTTTTTTTCCAAGGTCCGGACCTCGAAGCCAAAACTTTAAATTTTTAGATTTTTTTGAAAATTTTTGATTCGCGCTAAAACTCTCCGGAAACCTTCTAAAACCTTCCGAAAGTTCACCAAAACATCCTAAGTGTATCAAACACCCTTCCACTCACTAGAGCTCTGCAATTTACTAAAGTTCAGTATACTACAAGATCACTAGTTAGATAACTCTCCTTCCTATTTTGATGGTTAATAGTGGACTCGGATATTATTTTGAGTTTAAACTACAGTATATTTTTGGTCTAGCTTTGCCAGCTAGTTGTATTTTATCTTCTGCATCTAGGAGATGATGATGTATACTCTGGATGTTTTTTTATATAGTTTAGTCTTTAGTTAATCTTTTAGTTCAACTCAGTTTTATTCTTTTGTATGGTTATTATATACTTGAGTAGATACTAGTATTTCGTGTGCACGGGGCTTCCCGTGTATGTGGCGGATCTATTGGCAGGCTCGAGTTTCAGCGTAAACCGGGGTGTGACACAAATAGTATAATTTTCGTCTAAAAGAAAGCAATTTTCGTCTCAACCAATACAATTTCATCTTAACAATACAACTTTATCATCTTCTTCTTTCTTCTCTGGTTTTTTGCCTTTCTTGTAGCAGCGACGACACACAATGATCTTCACAAGAGAAATTTTTTTTTTTTCTTTTCATTCTTTATTTTTTTGTTTTTCACCCTCTGTATTTTTTTTCACTATTACGTTTTCTCCCTTACCCTCTACCGCAACCACCGCTCTTGCCGGACGCGCTCTCTCGTCTCGTCGTCTTTAAATCTTTGGATATTCTCGTCGCCATCGCCGTCCGCGGCCATGCGCTTTACTACTATAAGCTCACCTCCGCAATTTATATCATATCTGAGCCGGCATGGGCGAATGTATGAGCGAGGTAAGAAAGTGGAGCATGACGTTGATGTTAGAGCGATGAAGAAGAAAGAGAAGGATAAGAGAGAGGAAGCGGAAAGAGAAAGAAAAGGAGAGATAGAGAAATGGCGAGGAGGAAGAAGAAGAACCAGAAAAGAAGAAAAACAAACAAAGAGAATATTTTAATCAGATTATTAAAAATTCAGATTAAATTAATAAAATTTAAAATAATTATCTATTTTTATAAAAATATAAAACTGGTGATTTATTTATTTTTATGTAAATTCGCCTGAGTTAGCGGACGAAAAGAAATTACTTATTACTGCAATTTTTCCCCAAATAGAAAAATTAATGATTTTTTTAAAAAGAATTAATATTAGGAAACACTAGAACTCGGCGAGCGAGCGCAGAACTTGTTCTGGAGAAATCCAGAGAGAGGACGACACGTCTTCGTCCCGCATCTTCTCCTTTTTCGTTCCCTTTTCCCCTCTCGGTCTCCAAACCCCCTCTAGAGAGAGAAAGAGTAGAGAGAGTGTGTCTGGAAAGAGAGGAGAAACCCTGCTAGGAGGGCTTTTTTTGGGGAGGTGGATAGATTTTTGGGATCGGAGTGATTGAATGATTTGCGGTAATTAGGGGTTTGGATTGATGTGACCTTTTGATTGGGATTAGGGTTAGGTTTACGGTTAGGGTTAGTGTTACGGTGAGGAGATGGTTGGGTTCATGGAGGGGAAGATGAAGAGGAAGGATTTGGAGGAGGTGTTCGACGAGTTCTCCGAGTTCTCGCTCTCCTCTCCAGCGAGAAAGATTAGGAGATTGGTGAGCACACAGCACACTCTTTTCTTTGAGGTTAGTTAATTCTGAGATCATTTTCTTTTTCTGTTGTTTTAATGTGCGATGTGGGTTTATTTTGATGCTTTTTTTTATTATTATTTTCCGAACTTTCTAAGTGAAAATCCTTCTTAATGATCCGTTCTCCTTTCTCTGAGCTATTTGCATCAATTCTTCTGAACGACCAATCTTCCCAATTCTTCAGACAGAAAATAAAAACAAATTTTTTGTTTTATAGCAGATTTTAGTGCGAATTTAACTAGAATTTTTTTTTTTTTTGAGGCGCTTTCGTTTAATCGGAAGCAAGTTTGAGTTTTCATTGTTTTGCTTTGATTTTGTTAAGAATGTATGTTAGTCCCAAATCGGATAAGAAGAAGAATCATGGCATTTATATACAATGGTTAAGGGTTTCTCTATTCGGTAAATTTTGCTTCTGAAAAGGTCCAAACCCTTTAACACGGTATCCGAGCTTAGTTCACACCTCTCTTTGTTTCCAGCTAAAATTTTCTCGCGGCTTAGGGCCCCCTCCCCCGCCCCCCCCTTAGCAGAATTGATTTCTCTCTCGCAAGCAACTTAAAAATCGTTCCGCCGCAGATCTTATGTTATTTTCTCTTCCTAATTCGGTTTCAATTTTCTGAAGGATTCAGAGTTGCCTCCAATCATTGAAGAGGAAGACCTTGCAGTTCCTTTGGACATCGAACAAGAGCCACAGCTTCCAAAGGAGGAAGCCGGCGTGCCCGCCATGGGTACTGGATCGGGGCCGGCGGTGGAAGACAGGCCGCCAACTCTTCCTACCCTCCCTTCGAATGAGGAGAGAGCTCTTGTTCTTTACAAGCCAGTCGAGGCCCATCTTCTCTTTGGCCCTGGCGGATCAAACGTCTCTTTCCGAGTGAGCTCGGATTTTCTCCACGGCATCAACAGTAAGTCTGCTGATGAATCCACGATTTATGATTATCTTGTCATGTGTGTTGAGCTCGAGGATCGTAAAATTGGCAGTTTGTTTGGAATGTAGCTTCACTATAGTAGTCTCCAGTAGTACTTCTAGTTTTGAAGTCTTTGTGAGAGAAAAAAAATCCAGAGTTTATTCAGTCTTTTTTACCAAACAAGTGGTCGTCTTATGCAAGTATTACTTCCATGTGGTGGTGGCTGCACACGAAGTTAGTAAAGGGAGAATGAGAACACCAGTATAAAAGATTAATGCAAGACATACGACCCAGAGAGAGAAATTTGAGGAATTGTAACAGAATTTTTTTTAAAAAAAAAAAATATTGAAGAAAAAGAAATTTACATGCTTTTTTATACAGTGATGGTCTTGTTATTGGTGAAATATTCTTCAGTTTGATGTTTATTATTATTATTATTATTATTGTTTAAATTTGCATAACAGTTTTTGAAACATTTCAGGTCAAGTTTTCCATAGAAGGGGAAACCACGTAATGGAGGAGGAACCAGGTGAAGGGAGCAATAACAGACTAGCTGTTGTTCCCTGGGTTGGGAGAGAGGCAGCCGCTAATTGGAGTCACGGAACTGAGCTTAGGAGCGAAGTAGCAGCAGAGGAGCCGATGGAGGCTGAAGAGGCTGAAAGCGCTTCCATGGAAGTCGAAGAAGGAGAGAGAGGGCAAAAAACGGATAACAGAATTAGCCAATGGAGCGGAGATGGGGGATTTAACAGTCAGTGCCAGCAGCAGTATTGCATGACTCCACAGTTTGGGCCGAACCCCACCACCACCACCACCACCACCACCACCACCACCACCACCACTACTCCTGTTATGTGGTCGTGGTGACTTCTTAGAGGGAATATAGAAGTAGATGTGGGTAAATGCAATGCTCAGTTTAGCATGACAAGTTCTTTTGTGGATAAATATATATGTATATGTATATATATATATATATACACACGTGTTGATTGCTGGGTTAGGCTTCTGTGCTTTGGCTATTCCTGTTTGTGAGGTGGGAGTGGAGAGAATGGGAACTAATCTCTCAAACATTCAAACAAGGATTGGTGTAGCTCGTGTAAATTTTGTTGTTAACAGTACATTATGTAAAAGCACTTAAATCCGGCACATTTATAAAATTTTACAAAGTTTATATTTTATTTTATAATTTTGGTACGGATGAAATAGAAAATTCTATTACTTTAAAAATGTTATGGTTTTATTTTTAAACTAGTTGGATGCATATTATATAATTTTACAAAATTTTTAATAATTAAAATTTAAAATTTTGAAGTTTTAAATTTTAAAGTTTAAAATTCAATTTTTGATATTATAAATATTAAAATTTTGAAATTTAAAATTTAAAATTTAAAAATTGAAATTCATAATTTAAAATTTGAAATTTAAAATATAAATTTATGTTTTGAAATTTAAAATTTAAAATTTCAAATCTAACTTTAAATTTCTAAAATTTAAAATTTCAAATCTATGTTTAAATTTTAAAGTTAAAAATTTAAAATTTTAAACTTCAAATTTTAGAATTTTATATTTAAATATCAAAATATGAAAATTTTAAATTTTAAATTTTAAATTTGAAGTTTTGAATTTTTAAAATTGAAATTTGATGCTGGAAGATAGTGTCCAAAAATAGTAAAAATTTTTCGTTTAATTATACTTGAAAACTTCCAAATACTTATAGGATAATTTTTCTATTAATATGTAGCACATCTTTTTTTTTTTTTTTTTTTTTTTTTTTTTTTTTTTTTGTGAGAACTTGCTAAAGTGGATTAAATGTACAGTAAATTGATCGCAGAGTTTGCTTTAGAATAGAAGCCCAAACTTGCAAAAATACAGATTTAAGTAGATCGTAAAACTTTTGAAATGATCTTTGCTAATTAGATGATCAATGTAATTCCCAACTCTAAAAAACAAAAAATATTTTAATTACTAGAATGGGTAATGAAACGTAAATGTTCAATTCAATTGATTATTTTACTACTGTTTTGTTCGTTTCTTATATGATTGGATTTTGTATTTATTTCGAATCTTAGCCGAGCGTATTAATCAATTGAATTAATTTTATCTTAGCCTAGTCAACTTTATCTTTATTATTTAAAACTGTCATTTACGTCGATGAAAAATAATTCATTTATGAACAAATTCTGTAATATTTTACTGAATTTGAAATTTAATGGTTGAATTTTATTGTTGGTCTTGTAAAACCACAACGTGATTGATGCCTTTCTATTAATTAAATGTGACCAGGTATGTAAGCTTGTAAAATATTATAAGTATGAATCAAGACAAATGCCACATTCAATAAGATGACTACTTTTTGGAAAAAAGAAAGGCTAAATTATATAAATTTTTTTTTTGTAAATATTCATTTTTTTATTTTTCTCTTTTGACTTTTAAAAATTTATATTTTACCTCCTCAAAAATTCAAGTTGATACATTTGGCGCATCTCCGATTCCTTTAATTTCTTATAATTTATACCAAAAATATTTTTGAAATAACAAAAATATATTTTAAATAATTTTTTTTTTATAAAACAAGCAAGTGCAATAGAATCATTTCACCATCTTTATTAACACCGTGTTGAGATCATAAATTTTTGTCACTTAAGGAAACGGCACGTGGCGTATACTGTCGGCTAAGAACATCAGCTGATAAAGAAAAGGGTCAGCCGAATAAGGATTCATGTCACGATCCGAACTGATCTCAGTCACGTGAGAGTGCGAGAAGCGATGCATGCCATCGGCTGAAAACGTCAGCCGATAGGAGAAGCAGCCGACGAGAAGAGTTTTGCCTCATCCAGGATCGATTTCGGACAGAGAAGGATATCAAACCGTCCAGTCAAGCGACGAAGAAGCCGGAGTCAGAGTTAGCCTTCGTCTGATCAAGCCGAAGATGGAAGGGTTCTGGAAAGGAAGAGTGCAAGATTCGGGGGGCAAATCTCATAACGGACTCCGAAGCGGCAAGCGGCGTCCAGCGTTGGAAAGCGCCTGTTGGGGCCAAAATGTGGCTTGCGCGCGATCGGCCCCTTTGGGTGACCCTCCAGAGGTGTCGAAATGCGCCGCGTGCCAACAATCAAGCGATCGGGCCCAGAAGGGATCCACTCGGACGGGTTCTCCTCTGGTAACTCATCGCAACCGCAACAACCGGTGACTGCCGAAGCGTGTTCGCAGAGGTAGGGAGGGATCGCCGGTTTCGACTTAAATGAGTCGAAACGTATACAGATTAAATGTACGGCTGATGAGCCGATTATATCTTTTAAGCACAAAAAATTACCGATAGAGACACGCTGATTGACCGGTTTATACTCTAAAGGCGAGAAAAGCAAATAAAGACACAGCTAAACCGGTTTATACTATAAATGCAAAGATAAAGATAAAGACACGACCGAATGGTAGGTTTACACTTTATATTGATAAAAGAAGGGGATACAAGTGGGAAAAAGGGATAGAAGGATTACAATTAAGCCTACTCCCAGGAAAGCAGTAAAAAAGAAGAAAAAAGAGTTAAGTTATCCTACTCCTTGTTAAGGAATTTGTATTGGCGTATTTCGTGTAAGTGGTTAAGTCTTGAAGATTGAAGATGAAGAAGTCTGGATCATATACCTCAATCTCAAGAAAGAAGAATTCAAAATGATCAGGTACGTTTAACTAAATAAGTTTGGTGATCCGAATACTTCTTATAGTGTAGAAACACTTGGATGGATTTTTAATCGCATAAAAATCAAAAACTGGACATGTTATATGTTCAGGATACGGATCAGGGTACTACAGTCCGGACCCCGAACATAGTCACGCGCAAATCCAGTCCGGAACACATCTGCTTCAGTCCGGACCCCGAACGTGGATTTTGCAGAAACTTCATGAACAGTCTGGACCGTGGTTACTTCAGTCCGGACCCCGAACGTGGTTTTCTGGAAAAATTCTGTTTAATGACGACAGTCCGGATCGCATTATTTCAGTCCGGACCGTCGACCTGAAAACTTCCAGATAAGGTTAGTTTTTTATTCTTATCCTCTTCCAATGGTTTCTAACCTATAAATAAACCCTAATTCTATTTTTTTAGGGTAATCCACAATAAGTTTTTATTTCTGTAAATGAACGAGAAATCAACGGAGAAAAACTTATAAATCCACATATAGAGAAGAAAGGAAATAACTAGATTTAATTCTATGTTTCTTCATCTATATTAATTAATTTGATTCTAGGTTTTCATACTCAGATTTTGAGTAGAATCAAATTAATGAATACTTAGATGGTATTTCCGATCTATCTTTGATCTAAGTATTCGGCGGATCATCACCACCAACAAAACAACGATTTTTCCCAAAATCGGCGCGTGGATTCGCGTGGCCTTGTGGATTCAAGGTGCTACCGCTCACGTGGATTCGGAGCGAGGTATGTTCGTGTGATCGAGACGTAAAACTTGGTGGAGACCGTGGATTCGGTCAGACGTCGTGGATTCGACGTTGGATGCCGTGGATTCGGTGTTGGACGCAAATCGTGGATTCGAGGCACGTTGCGGAGCGAGAGGAGAAGATCAACTCGGAGCGTATGGAAAAAGGTTGAGTCGTGTGTGAGTACGTTATATCACCTTTGTACGTGTTTAATCTTAGTTGATTTCACCGTGTTATCGGTCCCGTGGTTTTTTACTCCTGTGATGGAGTTTTTCACGTAAAATCTCTGCGTGTTATTTTTTTCTTTTCCGCATTGGGTTTTATTACGCAAAAATTTTTGAGTGTTTATTGTTTACACCTATTCACCCCCCTCTAGGTATTTTTTCTTCTATTTAGATCCATATTATACATAACCCAACAAGTGGTATCAGAGCGGGAATAGGGTCGTAAACAATGGTTGAAGGTGGAAACATCAACAGACCCCCGTTCTTCGATGGAACAAACTATGCTACTGGAAAGTACGGATGAAAGCATTTTTAATTTCTATCGACGAACGGGTGTGGCAATCAATCGAGTTAGGATGGTCAAATCCAACTGAAATTATTGTTGATGTTCACACCATCAAACCTAGGTCGAAATGGACCAAGGAAGAGATTGACTCATCTTCTTACAATGGCAAAGGAATTAACGCCTTATTTAATGCTTTGTCGCAAACTGAATTCTTTCGCGTCTCGGCATGTGAGACTGCGAAAGAAATCTGGGATGTTCTACAAGTTACACATGAGGGAACAAACTTTGTGAAGATTCAAAAGCTGCAAATGCTTACGAGCAAGTTTGATTCTATTTTCATGGCAGAAAATGAATCTTTCACGGATTACTATACGCGATTGCAAGACATCGTGAATACATGTGCTAACTTGGGAGAGAAAATTCCAGAATTTAAAGTTGTAAGAAAGATTTTAAGGACTCTTCTGAAAGATTTCGTTCCAAGGTTACGGCCATTGAAACTATTAAACACCCAGACGAAATTCGTGTAGAAGAATTAGTTGGTGCACTTCAAACATATGAAATGACATTTCCTACTAACTATTCTTCTGGAAAGGCATCCTCTTCTAAGTCTTCAGGTTTTGCGTTGAAAACAACAAAAGAAGAAGACGCGGATTCATCCTCCTCAGACGATGACGAGAACCTATCTATGGAGGATTTCGAGAAGCAGCTTGCTCTCTTGACAAGAAAATTTCGCCGAAACTTTCGAAGGGGTAATTCAAGTAAAACTTTATCCTTCGTAAAGTTGAATAAAGGCAAAGGTTCTTCAAGCTACAAGTCAAGAAAGCAAGAGAGTTTTTCAAAGGATAAGAAAAGCTTGGAGGGACAAATCCAATGCTTCAAGTGCCGAGGATACGACCATATCTCAACGGAGTGTCCCAATAAGAATCCGTTGAAGAAGAAAGCGATGCAAGCCATCACTTGGGATGACACCTCAACGTCAAATAAGTCATCTTCCAGTGATGAAGAAAACAACGCAACGGCGTTCCACGCGTCCACAACTTCACCTTTCGTGTGCTTTATGGCAAGTACATTCGATTTCTTGTCCAACTCCTCCCAAGTTAAAAAGAATGCAACGGACAACGAATCGAGTAATTCCGAAGGTGAAGACTTTGCATTTGCCTAACATAAACTTTTAAAGGATTCAAAGAAACTGGCAAAGCAAAACAAGGGTTTGAGAGGGAGATTGCAGGATCTCGAAGAAGAAGCAAAAAGGGCAACTTCTCTCTCAAACGCTCTTGAAGTGGAAAGGGATAACTTGATCAAAGTAAATATTTCCCTTCAAGAGAAAAATGAGCATTTCGAGAAGGAACACGTAAAACTGGTGGATAAAGCAAGTTACTTCTTGAAGCTCTACTCCGAGGCTCGACAAGAAAAAATGGAAATGACGAAGACCATTTTCCAACTCAAGGATGGTTTGAAGAGATTTTCTTCGGGAAGGAGCAAGTTGGATAAGATGCTTAGTCTTGGTCAAACAAACCATTTCGGCCTTGGATACAATCGAACTGGAGACAGTCCTACTTCGAGTAAGACAATTTTTGTGCCCCAGTCGGTATCTCGTCCTCCGACGACGGAATTTACTGCAATCAACGACAACAACCCTACCTCACCTACTTCGGGTTCGACAAGTTCAAAGGTATGTTTTCGTTGTGGTTTTGCAGGGCACATACGAAGAAATTGCAAGATTGGAGCGAAAAGATCACATCAAGCACCTCTTGCAACAATTACCAAAAAGGTGATTCCCCGGAAATCAAAGGAGAACCTTTCAAAGGAAACAAACCTTGGTAGTTTATCTAACAAGACGACATCATCAAAGAAAAGCAATCAATCAAACAAGACGCTTTCACCGAGGAGAATAACTTCACATTCATTGCCGACGCAGTCCAAAAAGGTTTGGGTGCGCAAAGGTGAAATCTTCCATTGTCTTGTCATTCATACTTCTTTGCATGCTTATGACAATTCGTCTTTGTGGGGACCCGGATCCCCACGACGAGATTACTGGTTCATCTACAGCTCCCGGAGGCCTATGTGGCATGTTGGTGGGATTGGTGCCCCAATTGGACATTAGTGTTGGGCTCAGTGTGTTAAATGGATCACGTGGGTGATCGGTGGACTCCGTCGGAGCTCCAGAAGTGGTTTCACGCGCCATGGATATTAAAATAGGACCCAGCGTGAAGTTTGGATCAAGGAACATCTTCCCGGATGCCTTCGGCAATTTTTAGAGTTGGAATTTGGCAAATTGGACTTCGGATTTGGATTCAGCGCGCGAAAACGATGAAAATGGACTATTCACTTGCTTTTTCCGGAGTCCGAGTGATTCGGCACGTTTTTCGAGGCAAGGGTACTGTTCCGGCACCGGCGGCAGCGGCGCGCGGTGGCGGGCAGCGGCGGAGCGCGGCGGAGCAGGCAGCGGCGGGTGCGCGGTCCACCGCGGAGGCGTGCACCGGTCGCGGGCCACGTGGCGGTTCCCGGTTGGGCCGGCGCAGCGGGCGCGGTCCACGGGAAAGGCGGGTGTACGGTGGACCGGTGGGGGGACACGTGGCGCACACCGGTTGGCCGGTCCACGGTGCACCTGCGGGCGCCTCGGGAAGCGTGCGCGCAGAGGCGCAGGCGGCGGGCGCAGAGCACACGTGGGCGCGTTGTCGGGCGGTTCCCGCGCTTGGGGTGGACACGTGTCGGCGTCGGGGGGGCGCCACGTGTCGCGCGGGGAGCGGCGGGGGTTGCTGTCGCCTGTTTGGCGGGCGACGTGGAGGCCCAGGGTGGATTCGGGCGGCTACAGTGCTCGCGCGCGGGGATTTCGGGCTGCTACAGTGCGCGCCCGAAAGTTCCCTGCGCCCGAAAATTGGGACATATCCGGTATTTCTTCAATTGTTTCTGCAGCCTATAAAAGCGATCCGAGCCTCCTTCTTTCCCCTTTTTCCGCCATTTCCGAGCCTCCTCTCGCCTGGGTGCCTTCAGCAAAGATGATCACCGAGTTTGGCTGCATCCTTTTGCAAAGTTTTGGGATTTTTGGTGGCACGCTTATCGAGGTTTCCATTTTTACGGCGCGGCGCGACGCTCGTCCTTTTGGGTCCCCCTTCGTCGCGTTTCGGTGCGCGAGCTCCCCCGGCCTACTCCGACCACCTTTTCGAGTGATTTCTTCGCCGCTGGATTCGCGACGGACAGATCTACGATCTTGGTATTTTCAGCTTTCCCTCATTTCGCGCTTTTCGAGGTGTTTGTTCGAGCTTACTGTGACCCCATTTCTGTGAAGGGGATTTGGACAGCGGCTTGGTATTTCAGCGTTATCTCCGCAACCGGGCATCGTTTGACGACGTGCTTATACACTTTTTTCATCTACTCGGCGCAAGGAATATCACAGTATTTTTATTGGAATTTTCTGAGTTTTGCCCGAAGGTATATGTTCTTCCCCTTATCTGTAAATGGAATTACAGTTATGTTGCTGTGTGGTTTTGCGCACCTGTACTGTGGAATTTGTAACTCGGCCTACGGGGCTCGGAATTGGACGTGCAGGTACTCGTTTCGAAGGTATCGACGCGAGGATTGCTGTGGTATTTTTATTGGATTTTTCTGGGCACTTTCGGCAGGTGAAATAAGCACGGCTTTGGGACTGATTTTCAGACTATGTATACTTGGTTAATTTTGGAATAAACGTGTAATGTTGGGCCTTATTGTTGTACCCAGGGGTGTTTGCAAGTGTTGCTGGACCCGTTGGATCTGCAGAGTTTGATTTCGGGGTACTTTCAGCTGTTGGGAGTCGAGGCTTTCGCGACGTGCACCGAGAATGCAGTTTCGACAGAATTTGGACTGTGAGCGTCTGCACACTTCACCGACTTCAGGTTTGCCTTGGTTTAAGCGCTTCAGGTGGGTAAGCTTAATGTCAGTAACTGTTTAAGGCAATGAGTATGTTGTGGCATATATAAGTGCACTTGTGGGGATGTCACCCCTCTATGACTGATGCATGCATGTGTAGGGTACATGGTTTATGTTGGTAAGTAGGTAAGCTTGATAATGATATTTGTATAAATGATTGCAAGAATAGTATTTATGAGGTATACTGAGGACTTGCATGACTTGGACATCTATGTGATGATTAGTGTAAGCTTACCTAGGATAATGTTACCCTATGAGATTATGTAACATGCCATTTTAGCACATAGCCTTTCATGTGGTTGGTTTATGCTTTGGGACAGGATGTCGTAGCTATGTGCGGATTTGTACTCTGAGGAGTTATATTGATCATTCTGTTGCTGGACCCTGGATTGTGGACAGGTCTAGTTTTTGGGATTCTGGCATGTTGTTTATTCCTAATGGATCTATTATTATGCTTTACCCCCCTTTATTTCCTTGAGGACATTTGCATGCTTGTATGGTCATGTAGTTAGGCCATCTTTTACTGCTGCACTACTTATGGGAACTTGACTTAGGAGAAACCATGCTTTTCCTTTCTCCGCCTTTGCTAGTCAAGTGGTCAGTGTTGCTCGGGTTCGAGCAGGGGTCTGGATAGGGTAGTCAGGACTTCGTGTCTGGGACAGGTTGGCTTAGTTGTGGGGCTTTGCGGCAACCGCGGATATTGGGCGGTTGACCGGATGTTTCTCTACGCACCTGATTGGGTATCATTTTCTTTAGTGGATGGAGTTTCCCACTTATCGTTCTGTTGCATCCGATTGAGGTCGGGTCTTTCCTTGGTGGTTGAGTTTTCCCACTTTGATCAGATTGATGATCAAAGTCCTGCTATTTAGAGATACTGGTGATATTGGTGACAGAGATACTTTACTCGTGTGGGTAGCTCCCCTCGAGTGCCGCTCCGGAGTAGGCTTCAGACCGTGTTGGGTTCCGGTCAGACCGTGTCGGGTGCCGGTCAGACCGTGTTGGGTTCCGGTCATTTGGACAGTGGAGATACTGAGTTCGGGAGATTGGTGACAGAGCAGGCAGTACCGGGTCTTATACCGGTTCATTCGATTGGGTTTATTTCGGTCAAATACTTTTATTGTTACACTCGTGCCTAGGGGCCGAGTGCAGACTGGTAGTTGAGTTTAGTTCAGTGCTAGTATTATTGAGAGCCGTCTGGTTGACGGTGGTTCCGTGTCGTTGAGAGTACTTTGACCGCTGTGTGAGAGGTTGAGCATCATGATTCTATCCGTTCTGAGAGTGTCACGCCCCGGGGTCGAAACTGCGACCCGGGCCCGCCAAACAGATCCGCCACCTATGCCAACCTGCATAGGCGAAGCGTCCTACCTGCAAGAAAAGTACTATAACTAAACAGATATCAGAGCTATAAATAAAAATCTGCTGTAACTAAAATCAATCACTGTACAACTGGAAATAAACAACACTGTCTGCCTCCCAAAATAATAATAATACAAATCCTCGAGTACAAGCTCTAAACCCAACCGGGAGGTAACTCCAATATATATATAACAGTGTACAGTCTCTCAATACAAATATCCTCACTACAAAAGTCTCTCAAAAGAGGAAAAGAAACAGCTAATCTACTGATGATCTCCTCTGAAGGGTACCGCTACTCTCTAACGCCGGGTAGGGATCTAGCTCGCGACTCCCTCGCCACGATCAACAACCGCAGAGTCGGCAACACCTGCTAAGACTCTGCAAAACAAAGAAGAGGAGAGAAAAGGGGGGAAAAACCCCAAAAGGGTGTGAGAACTACTCCAAAAAGGGAGTTCTCAGTGGGTACCACCGCCAGACCCGACGGTCTGCCCACCAAGTCCTCAAGAGACAAAAACTAACCCAAGTCATAAGACTGAAATGAGTAAGCTGGAAACTCTCAACAGCTACCCTGCCCCTAACTAAAGGCAAAAAGGGGGAGAACCAAACAGTGGTATGCGACCACTAGCACATGAAGTACACCACCGACCCAATCGAACTGACTGCCACATCTGGTCCAGTCAAACCTGCGCCCACCTACCACCACCTCCCGCTGACGGGCAGGAATTACGTAGGGCGTCCAATCGGACAAGCTCGCTATCGAGGAGAGAAACATGCAGGCTATGGTCAAAATCCACGCTCTCTCTCTCAGAACGGATAGAATCAAGATGCTCAACCTCTCACACAGCGGTCAGAGTACTCCGAACAACACGGGACCACCGTCAACCAGACGGCTCTCAACAATACTAGCACTGATCTAAACTCAACTACCAGTCTGCACTCGGCCCCCAGGCACGAGTGTAACAATAAAAGTATTTGACCGAAATAAACTCAATCAAATGAACCGGTATGACACCCGGGTACTGCCTGCTCTGCTGTCGAACTCAGTAACTGATCGGCACACGGCTCGATCTCAAGATATGTAACGGACCGGCACACGGCTCGGTCAAAAATATAAGTAACAGACCGGCACACGGCTCGGTCAGGCCTACCTCCGGAGTGGCACTCGAGGGGAGCGACCCACACGAGTAAAGTACATCACAGTAACAAGTATCTCTGTCAAGTGTCTCAATGTAGCAGGACTGGATCACGACTCTGATCAAAGTGGGAAAGCTCCACCACTAAGGAAAGACCCGACCTCAATCGGATGCACTAAACAATAAGTGGGAAACTCCATCCACTAAAGAAACTGATACCCAATCAGGTGCATAGAGAAACACCCGGTCAACCGCCCAATATCCGCGGTTGCCGCAAAGCCCCACAACTAAACCAACCTGCCCAGACACGATGTCCCGACTATACACTACCCAGACCCCCTGCTCGAACCCGAGCAACACTGACCACCTGACTAACAAGAAGGAGAAAAGAAAAGCATGGTTTCTCCTAAGTCAAGTTCCAATAAGTAGTGCAGCAGTAAAAGATGGCCTAACTACATGACCATACAAGCATGCAATTGTCCTCAAGGAAATAAAAGGGGGCTAAAGCATAATAATAGTTCCTTTAGGAATAAACAACATGCCGGAATCCCAAAACTAGACCTGTCCACAATTCCGGGTTCATCAATAGAATGATCATAATAACTCCTCAGAGTACAAATCCGCACATAGCTATGAAATCCTGTCCCAAAGCATAATCCAACCACATGAAAGGCTATGTGCTAACATGGCATGTTACATAATCTCATAGGGTAACATTATCCTAGGTAAGCTTACACTAGTCATCACATAGATGTCCAAGTCATGCAAGTCCTCAGTATATCTCATAAATACTATTCTTGCAATCATTTATACAATTATCATTAACCAGCTTACCTACTTACCAACATGAACCATGTACCCTAAACATGCATGCATCAGTCATAGAGGGGTGACATCCCCACAAGTGGACTTATACTTGCCACGGCATAAACATTGCCTTAAACAATTACTGATAATAAGCTTACCCACCTGAAGCGCTTAAACCAAGGCAAACCTGAAGTCGGTGAAGTGGGTAGACGCCCCGGGTCCAAAATCTGCCAACATAACACATCTGTACAAGTCGCGCAAGCCTCGGCTTCAAACAGCTGAAAACACCCCTGAGTACAACAATAAGGCTTAACATTACACTTTTATTCCAAAATTAACCAAACATACACAATCTGAAAATCAGTCCCAAAGCCGTGCATATTTCACCTGCTGCAAGTGCCCAGAAAAATCCAATAAAAATACCACAGTAATCCTCGTGTCGATACCTTCGAAACGAGTACCTGCACGTCCAATTCCGAGCTCCCTACACTGAGAAACAATTCCGACAAGGGAATCACCCCGAATTGAACTACTCTCAAAAACTGTAGCAACAATTACTGTTCACAGATGAACTTCACCTTCGAGAAATATTCAAAAAATTCCAAGAAAATTTGGGCATATTCCTCGTGATGTGTAGATGCAAATCACCTCTTGAATCGCCCCAATCCGATGCCTGTGCGCGAAGATATCACCAAAACACTGCTCCGCTGTCCCAGAACTCCGCCCAGAAAAGAGGTTACAAGATGATCCGAAAAACCCATGAAAAGCTTGGAATGGGAAAAACCAGTAAACATGGGAAACATAGCCCTACCTGTCGTGAAGCCAACGGCGCAAGAATCACAGAAAAAGGTGCTCGGGGTAAGCCGGGGGAGTCCTCGCACCAAAACGCGACGAAGAAGACCACAAACGAACGAGCGTCGCGCCGCGCCGTAAAAATAGAAACCTCGATAAGCGTGCCACCAAAAATCCCAAAACTTTGCAGAAAGATGCAGCCAAACTAGGGGATCAACTTTGCTGAAGGCACCCCGGCGAGAAGAGGCTCGGAAATGGCGGAAAAGGGAGAAGAAGAGGCCTCGGATCGCCTTTTATAGGCTGCAGAAACAAATGGGAAAATACCGGATAAGTCCCGATTTCCGGGCGCTGGGAGTTTTCGGGCGCGCACTGTAGCAGCCCGAAATCCCCGCGCCCGAACACTGTAGCCGCCCGAAATCGTCCTGGGCCTCCACGTCGCCCGCCAAACAGGCGACAGCCGAACCCGCCGCACGCGTCGCGCCAGGTGGCCACCCGCGGACGACGACACGTGGCACGCACCCCGGTCAACGCCCGCCTGCCGCGCCCACGTGCCCGCCTGACGCCGCCGCCTGCCACCCTGCCGCGCACAGTAGACCCACCAATAGGAGAATGCCACGTGTCAAGCCTCTGCCTAGTGAACCCGGTGCACGAAATCATGTGGACCGAACCAATACAAACCTGCCACGTGTCCGAGCCCGGTGCACCATAAACCATGAGACATCCCGAATACTGTGTAGACCAACCGCCGTGAACCCACCTCTAGGATGATGCCACGTGTCCACCCCCCCCGGTGCACCATGCGTCCCGCACTCTCCGTAGACCGCGCCCCGCGGACCGGCCCACTCCTGAGCCGCCACGCGTCCAGCCCCCGGTGCACGCCTGCCGCGTGGACCGGGCGGCCCGCGCCCCCGTCCGCCGCGCTGCCTGCGGCCGCTCCGCCGCTGCCGCCGCCGCCGGAAACACTGTTCCGGCGTGAACAGTGTCCGGTGCTCAAAAATGACAAGTGGGTAGTCCGTTTTAACCGTTTTCGCGCGCTGAATCCGAATTTGATGTCCATTTCGCCAAATTCCAACTCCAAAATTTGCCGAAGGCATCCGGAAAGGTAATCCTTGGTCCAAACTTCGCACTGAGTCCACATTTAATATCCACTTTGCGCGAAACCACTTCTAACGATCCGACGGGGTCCAATGATCACCCACGTGATCCATTAAACCCACTGAGCCCAACACTAATGTCCAAATGGGGCACAAATCCCACCAACACGCCACATAGGCCCCCGAGAGCTGTAGATGAACCAATAATCTCGACGTGGGGATCCAGGTCCTCACATCTTCCCCCACTAAGAAAAGTTTCGTCCTCGAAACTAACTCAAATCCCCCAAGGGTCCCACATACCACGGGTAGGTATCCATCAATAACTCCTCCAGCTCCCGAAACATCGCTCACTCCCCGTGATTACTTCCCAACAACAACAACAACAAGTACGGCATGGCCCGACATGCGATTTTCTCATCTCTCGAGCCAGAAATCGCAACGGGCATCCCTCGTACTCCAACAATCACAGATCTCAGAAGGGGCAAGTCAATCACGGGCGAGGGATCCAAAAGCAAAACAATCCTGAGCTGAGACGTGAAACAACACAGAGGCCCCATCAAGAGCCGGGGAAAAAAGAATAACCATCCGCGCAACACGCACTAACCCACCTCCTGGTGTCAACTCAACCAGGATCACCCGAAGTATACCCACAGATTCATCCTATGAGGGAAAAGATCCAATAAGCTGGGGTCTTCACTCGGTTACTTCCGATCCAAAATCACCCGAGTGGCCTACTCAACCACGAGCTACCCTCAAAAGGGATCCTCCAGAGACACAATCTCAAGCCACGGTTGGACACTCAACAAGCCAACATAACTCCAACAGACCCACGGGTCGAAAGGATGCCCTGACGGGGACCAAACCGTCAGTGAACGGGAGGGAAAACTGGCTCGAAAAGCGATCATAATGCGGAGGCTCAAACTCGCGGTCAAAAATCCCAAACCAGCAACAACAATCCGCGAAAATCCCACTCAAGATGCTGAGTAACCAAAACTGATAGCCAAGCAGGCATGGCCTACGCCCGGGTATAACAGTCCAAGCTGGAAATAAAGGACGTACTGAAAGGCTCAACTGTGGAATCCAAGCTGCCTGCAAAACAGTGGTTCATCCTGCCCCAACACTCACAGGGTTGGACTAAAGAAGTGTGGACCGAAGATCCACCCATGGTAACTCTACCGCCACAGTGGGAGGCATCACCAAAGCACACAATTCCATCTCCCAACACAGGAAACACTAGCATTGGCGCTAATACCAGTCACATTATCCATTGGCCATGCTCTCTCGGCACCGCCAAGTCTAGAAGCTTCTCACCTCAAGAATGAAAGTCGGTCTCAGTCAACTTGAATAACATCCACTTGGTCGGGTTCCACCGCCGTCCCTACGGCTCGAACAAAGCGACCCAAGAAGGTATGCTTCTGCAGCTACAACTTGTACTTCAATAACTTGGCATACCGCTTCATCCACACGGGCATGATAGCACATCCACAAAGTGCTCCTAGTACTCCAAGTCACTCTGGGAGTAAATCAAAATATCCTCGGAAAACACCACTCCCAGTCCGGCCAAGTACAACTGGGACATACTATCCCTCAGATCTTGAAGTCCACAGGGCATTCGTCATTCCATTGGCCTCACTAACAACTCATAATGCCCCCACCGCGTCCAAAACGCCACCAAGGCGAAGTCCTCAGCTGTCTAACTCCAAGTGGGCACTCGCATCATACACCAACTGCCGGAGTACAACTCCATCATAAGGTCCTAGATACCATAAAAGGACCCTCACACTCGTGTATTAACGATGTGGCATCACCACTATACACCAACGGCGTGGCACTAGGTCAAACAGACCCCTCGATCCATCGGACCCTGCAACAGTGCCAAAGGCTCTCTCTCTCAGCTCTGCCGGCGATATCCAATGAGGTGCTGTCCCGGGTGGCGCGGTTCCTCGAACCACGTCAAACGCAATCTCTATCTCCCTAACCGGCGGCATTACCAACAACTAAGGTGAAATCACACCCGGGATCTCATGGAGACAGAGATATCCCTGAGTCCCGGTGCCGCCGTAAGCACCTCTCACTCTCCCGCTAAAACCAGGGTGCTCTAACAACCTCAACGAGCAAGCCTCCAATTGCCCGCCTTGCCGAAGATCAAAGTCCTCTCTTGCCGCAGTCAAACATCCTGTGGCATAGATGGCGGACGCTTCGCCTATGCAGGTTGGCATAGGTGGCGGATCTGTTTGGCGGGCCCGGGTCGCAGTTTCGACCCCGGGGCGTGACAGATTAGAGTGGTATCAGAGCTATAAATAAAAATCTGCTGTAACTAAAATCAATCACTGTACAACTGGAAATAAACAACACTGTCTGCCTCCCAAAATAATAATAATACAAATCCTCGAGTACAAGCTCTAAACCCAACCGGGAGGTAACTCCAATATATATATAACAGTGTACAGTCTCTCAATACAAATATCCTCACTACAAAAGTCTCTCAAAAGAGGAAAAGAAACAGCTAATCTACTGATGATCTCCTCTGAAGGGTACCGCTACTCTCCAACGCCGGGTAGGGATCTAGCTCGCGACTCCCTCGCCACGATCAACAACCGCAGAGTCGGCAACACCTGCTAAGACTCTGCAAAACAAAGAAGAGGAGAGAAAAGGGGGGAAAAACCCCCAAAGGGTGTGAGAACTACTCCAAAAAGGGAGTTCTCAGTGGGTACCACCGCCAGACCCGACGGTCTGCCCACCAAGTCCTCAAGAGACAAAAACTAACCCAAGTCATAAGACTGAAATGAGTAAGCTGGAAACTCTCAACAGCTACCCTGCCCCTAACTAAAGGCAAAAAGGGGGAGAACCAAACAGTGGTATGCGACCACTAGCACATGAAGTGCACCACCGACCCAATCGAACTGACTGCCACATCTGGTCCAGTCAAACCTGCGCCCACCTACCACCACCTCCCGCTGACGGGCAGGAATTACGTAGGGCGTCCAATCGGACAAGCTCGCTATCGAGGAGAGAAACATGCAGGCTATGGTCAAAATCCACGCTCTCTCTCTCAGAACGGATAGAATCAAGATGCTCAACCTCTCACACAGCGGTCAGAGTACTCGCAACAACACGGGACCACCGTCAACCAGACGGCTCTCAACAATACTAGCACTGATCTAAACTCAACTACCAGTCTGCACTCGGCCCCCAGGCACGAGTGTAACAATAAAAGTATTTGACCGAAATAAACTCAATCAAATGAACCGGTATGACACCCGGTACTGCCTGCTCTGCTGTCGAACTCAGTAACTGATCGGCACACGGCTCGATCTCAAGATATGTAACGGACCGGCACACGGCTCGGTCAAAAATATAAGTAACAGACCGGCACACGGCTCGGTCAAGCCTACCTCCGGAGTGGCACTCGAGGGGAGCGACCCACACGAGTAAAGTACATCACAGTAACAAGTATCTCTGTCAAGTGTCTCAATGTAGCAGGACTGGATCACGACTCTGATCAAAGTGGGAAAGCTCCACCACTAAGGAAAGACCCGACCTCAATCGGATGCACTAAACAATAAGTGGGAAACTCCATCCACTAAAGAAACTGATACCCAATCAGGTGCATAGAGAAACACCCGGTCAACCGCCCAATATCCGCGGTTGCCGCAAAGCCCCACAACTAAACCAACCTGCCCAGACACGATGTCCCGACTATACACTACCCAGACCCCCTGCTCGAACCCGAGCAACACTGACCACCTGACTAACAAGAAGGAGAAAAGAAAAGCATGGTTTCTCCTAAGTCAAGTTCCAATAAGTAGTGCAGCAGTAAAAGATGGCCTAACTACATGACCATACAAGCATGCAATTGTCCTCAAGGAAATAAAAGGGGGCTAAAGCATAATAATAGTTCCTTTAGGAATAAACAACATGCCGGAATCCCAAAACTAGACCTGTCCATAATTCCGGGTTCATCAATAGAATGATCATAATAACTCCTCAGAGTACAAATCCGCACATAGCTACGAAATCCTGTCCCAAAGCATAATCCAACCACATGAAAGGCTATGTGCTAACATGGCATGTTACATAATCTCATAGGGTAACATTATCCTAGGTAAGCTTACACTAGTCATCACATAGATGTCCAAGTCATGCAAGTCCTCAGTATATCTCATAAATACTATTCTTGCAATCATTTATACAATTATCATTAACCAGCTTACCTACTTACCAACATGAACCATGTACCCTAAACATGCATGCATCAGTCATAGAGGGGTGACATCCCCACAAGTGGACTTATACTTGCCACGGCATAAACATTGCCTTAAACAATTACTGATAATAAGCTTACCCACCTGAAGCGCTTAAACCAAGGCAAACCTGAAGTCGGTGAAGTGGGTAGACGCCCCGGGTCCAAAATCTGCCAACATAACACATCTGTACAAGTCGCGCAAGCCTCGGCTTCAAACAGCTGAAAACACCCCTGAGTACAACAATAAGGCTTAACATTACACTTTTATTCCAAAATTAACCAAACATACACAATCTGAAAATCAGTCCCAAAGCCGTGCATATTTCACCTGCTGCAAGTGCCCAGAAAAATCCAATAAAAATACCACAGTAATCCTCGCGTCGATACCTTCGAAACGAGTACCTGCACGTCCAATTCCGAGCTCCCTACACTGAGAAACAATTCCGACAAGGGAATCACCCCGAATTGAACTACTCTCAAAAACTGTAGCAACAATTACTGTTCACAGATAAACTTCACCTTCGAGAAATATTCAAAAAATTCCAAGAAAATTTGGGCATATTCCTCGTGATGTGTAGATGCAAATCGCCTCTTGAATCGCCCCAATCCGATGCCTGTGCGCGAAGATATCACCAAAACACTGCTCCGTTGTCCCAGAACTCCGCCCAGAAAAGAGGTTACAAGATGATCCGAAAAACCCATGAAAAGCTTGGAATGGGAAAAACTAGTAAACATGGGAAACATAGCCCTACCTGTCGTGAAGCCAACGGCGCAAGAATCACAGAAAAAGGTGCTCGGGGTAAGCCGGGGGAGTCCTCGCACCAAAACGCGACGAAGAAGACCACAAACGAACGAGCGTCGCGCCGTGCCGTAAAAATAGAAACCTCGATAAGCGTGCCACCAAAAATCCCAAAACTTTGCAAAAAGATGCAGCCAAACTAGGGGATCAACTTTGCTGAAGGCACCCCAGCGAGAAGAGGCTCGGAAATGGCGGAAAAGGGAGAAGAAGAGGGCTCGGATCGCCTTTTATAGGCTGCAGAAACAAATGGGAAAATACCGGATAAGTCCCGATTTCCGGGCGCTGGGAGTTTTCGGGCGCGCACTGTAGCAGCCCGAAATCCCCGCGCCCGAACACTGTAGCCGCCCGAAATCGTCCTGGGCCTCCACGTCGCCCGCCAAACAGGCGACAGCCGAACCCGCCGCACGCGTCGCGCCACGTGGCCACCCGCGGACGACGACACGTGGCACGCACCCCGGTCAACGCCCGCCTGCCGCGCCCACGTGCCCGCCTGACGCCGCCGCCTGCCACCCTGCCGCGCACAGTAGACCCACCAATAGGAGAATGCCACGTGTCAAGCCTCTGCCTAGTGAACCCGGTGCACGAAATCATGTGGACCGAACCAATACAAACCTGCCACGTGTCCAAGCCCGGTGCACCATAAACCATGAGACATCCCGAATACTGCGTAGACCAACCGCCGTGAACCCACCTCTAGGATGATGCCACGTGTCCACCCCCCCCGGTGCACCATGCGCCCCGCACTCTCCGTAGACCGCGCCCCGCGGACCGGCCCACTCCTGAGCCGCCACGCGTCCAGCCCCCGGTGCACGCCTGCCGCGTGGACCGGGCGGCCCGCGCCCCCGTCCGCCGCGCTGCCTGCGGCCGCTCCGCCGCTGCCGCCGCCGCCGGAAACACTGTTCCGGCGTGAACAGTGTCCGGTGCTCAAAAACGACAAGTGGGTAGTCCGTTTTAACCGTTTTCGCGCGCTGAATCCGAATTTGATGTCCATTTCGCCAAATTCCAACTCCAAAATTTGCCGAAGGCATCCGGAAAGGTAATCCTTGGTCCAAACTTCGCACTGAGTCCACATTTAATATCCACTTCGCGCGAAACCACTTCTAACGATCCGACGGGGTCCAATGATCACCCACGTGATCCATTAAACCCACTGAGCCCAACACTAATGTCCAAATGGGGCACAAATCCCACCAACACGCCACATAGGCCCCCGGGAGCTGTAGATGAACCAATAATCTCGACGTGGGGATCCAGGTCCTCACAGAGAGAGAGCGTGGATTTTGACCATAGCCTGCATGAGCCACTACTCGATAGCGAGTTAGACCGTTTGGACGCCCTACGTAATTCCTGCCCGTCAGCGGGAGGTGGTTGTAGGTGGGCGCAGGTTTGACTGGACCAGATGTGGCAGTCAGCTCGATTGGGTCGACTGTGCACTTCATGTGCTAGTGGTTGCATACCACTGTTTGGTTCTCCCCCTTTTGCCTTTAGATAGGGGCATGGTAGCTTTTGAGAGTCTCCAGTTTACTCATTTCAGTCTTATGACTCGGGTTAGTTTTTGTCTCTTGAGGACTTGGTGGGCAGACCGTCGGGTCTGGCGGTGGTACCCACTGAGAACTCCCTTTTTGGTGTAGTTCTCACACCCATTGGGGGTTTCCCCCATTTTCCTTCCTCTCCTTTGTTTTGCAGAGTCTTAGCGGGTGTTGCTGACTCTGCGGTTGTTGGTCGAGGCGAAGGAGTCGCGAGCTAGATCCCTACCCGTCGTTGGAGAGTAGCGGTACCCTTCAGAGGAGATCATCAGTGGATTAGTTGTTTCTTTTTCCTCTTTTGAGAGACTATTGTAGTGAGGATATTTTGTATTGAGAGACTGTACACTGTTGTATATTGGAGTTACCTCCCGGTTGGGTTCAGAGCTTGTATTTGAGGATATTGTTTTATTATTATTTTGGGAGGCGAACATTGTTGTATTATTTCCAGTTGTACAGTGATTGATTTTAGTTATAGCAGATTTTTATTTATAGCTCTGATATCTGTTCAGTTGTAGTACTTTTCTTGCAGGTAGGACGCTTCGCTTATGCAGGTTGGCATAGGTGGCGGATCTGTTTGGCGGGCCCGGGTCGCAGTTTCGACCCCGGGGCGTGACAGTCTTGGTATCTGGATAGTGGATGTTCCCGTCATATGACCGGTGACAAAAGCAGTTTTCAAACTTTAGAGAAAATCTCTGGAGGACTTGTAGTTTTCGGAGATGGCCGTTCTTCTAAAATTGTTGGAAAAGGAACAATTGCTATTCCAGAAGGCCCGGTTTTGAACAATGTATTATTTGTTGAAGGCCTTAAGACTAACCTCATTAGTATCAGTCAACTTTGTGACAATGGTTTTTCAGTTAATTTTTCTTCTGCAGAATGTATTGTAACTGATAAGGACCATGTATTCTTTTTGAAAGGGGTTAGATCTGAAAATAATTGCTATGTAATTCCAAATAAAATTTCTGAAAGGTGTAACCTAGTTTCTTTAGATAATGAAACTCTTTGGCATGAAAGACTAGGTCACATAAATTTTAAAGAACTAGCAAGGATTTCAAATAAAGACGTGGTTAAGGGGGTTCCTAAACTTTCTTTTAAAGAAAACTTTGTGTGTGGAGGTTGTCAAAAGGGAAAACAATCAAGGGCTGCACACAAGAACTTGAACCACGTTGGTACCAACCGGCCCTTAGAATTACTGCACATGGACTTAATGGGGCCGACTCGTCAACCATCCTTGGGAGGTAAATGGTATATTTTTCTTTTGGTTGATGATTTCTCTAGATATTCATGGGTAACATTTTTAAAAGAGAAAGCGGATACTTTCGACTCTTTTCATGAGGTTTGTCATCTTATTATGATTGAGAGAAATGAAAAGATCGTTCATGTTCGAAGTGATAGAGGTGGAGAATTCATCAATTCTAAATTCATTGATTTTTGCACTTCCAATGGCATAAAACATGAATTCTCTGCACCCTATACACCTCAGCAGAATGGTGTAATCGAGCGCATTAATAGGGTTGTTCAAGAGATGGCGCGTGTTATGCTTCACAGCCGGAAATTGCCGTTACATTTTTGGGCTGAAGCGGTGAACACCGCCGTCTACGTAATTAATCGAGTGTATTTGCGCCCGGGAACTTTAAATACACCATATGAGCCATGGTTTTGTAGAAAACCGAATATCAAATATTTTCGTATCTTTGGGAGTCGCTGTTATATTTTACGCGATCGCGAAAATCTTGGTAAATTCGACTCTCGAAATGACGAAGGGATTTTCATGGGTTATTCTACAAACAGTAGAGCATATCGGGTATTTAACATGGAATCTAAAACGATGGTAGAATCTATTAATGTTAAAGTAGATGAAGCTTTTCATTTTGCATTTGATAAATCTACCCCTGATATGTCTCTAGATGATGATACTCCTGTAAATGCATCTTCTCATAATAAATTTTCGATAAAGTTGATGCATCTAATGGTTCTTCAAGTTTATCTGATATGCAGGAATCATCATATGTACCTCTGAGTACTCCGTTACCTCAAACGCTACGTATCTCCAAGGATCATCCGGAATCAAACATTATTGGAGACCCACAAGAAGGAGTCAGGACTCGGAGACAGTTGGTTTGTGGAGTCGCTTGTTACGTCTCCATGGTAGAACCAAAGAACGTCGATGAAGCTCTTCAGGATGACTACTGGATTGAAGCAATGCAGGAAGAGCTCCATCAGTTCGAAAGAAACAAAGTCTGGGAACTAACGAAGCCACCGAAGCAACACAACGTGATTGGTACTAAATGGATTTTCAAGAACAAGAAAAACGAGGATGGTACCATTATTAGGAACAAAGCACGCCTAGTTGCTCAGGGCTACTCACAAATTGAAGGTATAGACTTTGATGAGACGTTCGCCCCGGTTGCTCAACTCGAGTCGATTCGTATTTTGTTCACAATTGCTTGTCATTTTAAAATCAAACTCTTTCAAATGGACGTTAAGAGCGCGTTTTTAAATGAGTTTTTGAACGTGGAAGTTTATGTGGCTCAACCGAAAGGTTTTGTAGACCATAAGCAACCTAACCATGTTTTTCGTTTGAAAAAGGCTCTTTACGGTCTAAAACAAGCACCGCGAGCGTGGTACGAAAGGTTGACAAAGCACCTTTTGGAGAAGGGCTATACTCGAGGGGGAGCAGATCGGACTCTCTTTGTGAAGCATTATCAGGATAACTTCATTGTGGCACAAATCTAAGTCGATGACATTATATTTGGTGCAACAAGAGATAATGATGCTTCTAAATTCGCTGAAACCATGGAAAGCGAATTTGAGTTGTCTATGATGGGGGAACTAACATATTTTCTTGGATTGCAAGTGAAACAAAATGAAGAAGGCATCCATTTGTGCCAATCCAAGTATGCAAGGGAGTTGGTGAAGAAATTCGATTTAGAAAACTCTAAAGATTTTCCGACTCCAATGGGAACTAGCAATAAGGGATTAGGAAGTGAATCTCTTAGTGAAAGTGTAGACGAGAAGCTTTATCGCAGCATGATTGGAAGTCTACTCTACCTCACGGCTAGTCGCCCGGATATATCCTTTAGTGTTGTGATCTGCGCGAGATATCAATCAGCACCAAAGGAGGTTCACCTGAAAGCGGTGAAAAGGATCATCCGGTACGTCAAAGGAACACTGAATTTCAGAATTTGGTATCCTATGGGAACAACTCTTGACATAATAGGATATTCAGATGCCGATTGGGCAGGATCAGTGGATGATCGGAAGAGTACGAGTGGTGCATGTTTTTATCTTGGCCATTGTCTTGTTGCATGGCATAGTAAAAACCAAAACTGCATTGCACTCTCGACTGCCGAAGCGGAATATATTTCAGCGGGTAGTTCAACTCAACTCATTTGGATGAAAAGCATGTTGAGCGACTTCCGAATTTCAGCAACTTCGGTAACTATTCTTTGTGACAACACAAGTGCTATAAATATTTCTAAAAATCCTGTGTTGCACTCGAGAACAAAACACGTTGAACTTAGATATCATTTTCTAAGAGAGCTAGTTGAATCTAATTGTAGTATGCCGGTTTTTAGATTGAGCCTACCGACTCTTCTGATGGGCTTTTTGGGTGAGGAAAGCTGCGAGCATGTGTATTTTCAGTTTACAGCGGAGCTCGGGAGGTTCCGGGCTGCGGCGGAAAGCCCGAGGTCGAAAAGTGAGTTGTCGGGGGCACTTTTTATTTTTTATATATATTTATTTAATTTCTTTAAAGGGGGGGTTTTATCTGAGGCTTGTTTTTTTTGGTGTATGGCAGCTTGGGGGCTTGATAGGGGAGTTGGAGAGGGTCTTAATTAGTGGGTAGGTAGCTTATTTAATTAATTTAGTGGTGGCTTGTTGGGGGATTTAATTAAGTGCCTTTTAAGGCCTGAGCTTATTTAAGCCCTCTGCCACTCACCCTCTCCTCTCCACGAAGCAAGCAGCAGGCTGGAGGTTTTTTTTTTAGCTTGGTGAAGCTGAGGGAAGAAGAGAGAAAAGGGAGGAGCCTGAGGTTTGAAGCGGACTTCGGAGTGTGGACCACCTACTGGTTGCCGAGGGGTGCCGAGCGAGGAGCGCCCGAGGCAACGTCGAGGTCGGTGTTTATTTTATTCTTTTTTTTTCCCGCTTCTTTTTCTTTCTTTTCCTGCTGGTTGGGGCCCTCGGACTGGTTGTCCGAGGCTGGCGGAGCTGCGCGTGCCGCGCGCGCAGAATTTTGGCTGCACGCGGCTAGGGAAGCGGGCCGCTGTGCGGGCGCGCATGGGCGCGCGCGCAGCAGGCGCCCTGCTGCCGTTGCAGTGCAGTAGGACGCCGGGCCGATGGCAGCGGCAGCGCTGGCGTGTGCGCAGCGCCGCGGTTGCCAGGGCGCCGCGCGGGCGGGCCCTGTGCCACGGGCCCGGCGCGGCATGGCAGGGCGCCGCGCGGGCGGCCCCTGTGCCGCGGGCCCCGCGCGGCACTGTAGGGCGCAGCGCGGGCGGCCCCTGTGCCGCGTGCCCCGTGCGGCATGGCAGGGCGCCGCGCGGGCGGCCCCTGTGCCGCGGGCCCCGCGCGGCACTGCAGGGCGCCGCGCGGGCGGCCCCTGTGCCGCGGGCCCCGCGCGGCATGGCAGGGCGCCGCGCGGGGGCCCCTCTGCCGCGGGCCCCGCGCGGCACTGCAGGGCGCCGCGCGGGCCGCCCATGTGCCGCGGGCCCAGCGCGGCATGGCAGGGCGCCGCGCGGGCGGACCCTGTGCCGCGGGCCCCGCGCGGCATGGCAGGGCGCCGCGCGGGCGGACCCTGTGCCGCGGGCCCCGCGCGGCACTGCAGGGCGCCGCGCGGGCGGCCCCTGTGCCGCGGGCCCCGCGCGGCACTGCAGGGCGCCGCGCGGGCGGCCCCTGTGCCGCGGGCCCCGCGCGGGCGGCCCCTGTGCCGCGGGCCCCGCGCGGCACTACAGGGCGCCGCGCGGGCGGCCCCTGTGCCGCGGGCCCCGCGCGGCATGGCACGGCGCCGCGCGGGCGGCCCCTGTGCCGCGGGCCCCGCGCGGCACTGCAGGGCGCCGTGCGGGCGGCCCTTGTGCCACGGGCCCCGCGCGGTAGGGCAGGGCGCCGCTCGGGCGGCCCCTGTGCCGCGGGCCCCGCGCGGGCCGCGTGCTGCAGGCCGCGCGCTAGGCGCACGGCACTGCAGGGCGCCGCGCGGGCGGCCTTGTGGAAACCCCTTTTCATTATTACTCTTATCTGGTAACTGTCGGGATATCGTTCTAAATCGTGGAAACCCCTTGTGTGTATTGATCTCGTGCCGGGGGCCGAGAAAGGGGGATTCCTGGATTTTCTAGCTATACTCCAGAGTCTCAAGGTGTTAGTAGCATTACCAGATTTAGTCGAGGGTTGGTTTTCCGACTTGATTGTGAGTAGAGTCATTCGAGTTTGTCCGATCTACTTGATCGAGGATTATAGCCTGCAGATGCCGCTTGCTGAGATAGATGTGACATGATCCTTACCCGGTGGGGTCGCACCCCTCGGGTCACGCTCCGGACGCGTTGAGATATTGATACCCCTGGCCGTGCTACCAGGTGGGTACTCGCCCTGGCCGTGCTACCAGGCGGCTACTAGAGAGAGATTGAGACAGTCGGACAGGACGCCCCACGTAAATCCTGTCCTCAAGTGGATGTGTGGTGGTGGGCAGGTGCGCTCCTAGTCGACAGGCGCAGGCTCGACTGGCCCCTATGTGGCAGTCGTAGAGATTTGGTGACATAAGTGGGTGGTTGTGGCATATGTTCTTAGATGGTTTTCCTTCGAGCATAGTATTGAGGCATATAGTCGTAGATTCATTTCCAGCTTGCATATCTATCTATCTATCTATCTATCTATCTATCTATCTATCTATCTATCTATCTGTTTTTGCCTCCAGCAGACTTGGTGGGCGCACCGTGAGTTCTGGCAGCAGTACCCACTGAGATCGATTTTTGCAGTTGATCTCACACCCGCTGCGTGTGACAGGTGTTCCTGAGGCATCTTTTCCTGGCTCGGCTCGTGCGGAGTCCTCTGACCGAGGTAAGGGCGTCGCCGACTAGTTCCCACCCGAGTCGGTCGAGTCAGAGATAGAGTGACCTGTACCTTTTTGGTTTCCTCTTTTGTACTAGACAGTGGTACTGTACTTATGTTTTGGGAGATAGTGGACTCATGTATTTGGATTCTTTTATTTAGTGATTTCAGTTATTCTGTTTTCTTCCTTCTGCATAGCTCATTTTCTGCTCTGATACTTGTGTAGCGATAGATCTCTTTGCAGGTTGGACGCTTCGTCTGTACGGCAGTTTCTGTACAGACGGTGGATCTGTTGGCGAGCCCGGGGCGTGGTTCTACCCCCGGGGCGTGACAGATTTAGGTGGTATCAGAGCCTAGGTGTATAGGTCGTTGGGGACTTAGAGACCCTAGGCTTTTGGTTGGACGGTAGGATGACTGTCGTGAGAGACGAGATTGTAGCGAGAGTCCTGATTGAGTTGAAACTCCCCCAGGGGATTGGGGCGAGTGACTTTGCGTGTTTACTCGCTAAAAGTGGTTATGTTGGCTGCATACAGCATAATGCCTTAGAGCGGGTAACATGTTTAGACTTTCGCTTGATTGGGTCGTGAGAGTTCTTTCTCTGGCACTTGTTTTCCTTTTGTAGTTGCCTGAGATGCCTCCGAGACGTCGCGCGATGACGAGGGCACTTTCTACGGCTGATGACGAGCCCAAGCAACAGGAGGCCGCTCAGGGCGAGGTCCAAGAGCTGCGGGCCCAGGTGGCCCAGATGTCTGAGGCGTTGCGACGCCAGGAGGAGGCGGCCAAGCGCCAAGAGGAAAGTATGGAGCGGATGATGAGGTTACTTGAGCAGAGGACGTCACCAGCTGCGCCTCCTATGGCGACTTCGTCGACCTCGTCTCCGATCGCCCCGTTGACGGAGGCAGAGCAAAAGGAGCTCACAGATCGACTATCCTACATCTCCAAGTTTCACCCTCCGCTATTTGCAGGGCAGAGCTCAGAGCCTTGGGAGGCGAAAAACTGGATTTCAGCGATGGAGAAGTTATTTGAAAACTTGTTTATCAAGGAGAAGCATCAAGTGCACCTAGCCACACACTTCTTGGAGAAGGACGCCGAGACCTGGTGGCGTCGTGTTCGGCCTGTGGGACCGCCGGGTGTACCTCTGCTGTCTTGGGTTGAGTTTCGGGCTTTGCTGCTCGGGGTCTACTTTCCCGACAGTGCAAAGCAGAAGCTAGAGGGGGATTTGCGACGGCTGCAACAGGGGGATCGGCCCCTCGCGACGTATGTTCTTGAGTTTCAGCGGCTTTTGGGTAGCGTGCCCCACGTTGCCCGGGATGAGGCCCAGAGGGTTGAGCTGTTTGAGAGAGGTCTACACAAGGATATTTATCCTCATGTTCACTCATTTAGAGCCCAGACTTTGGATGCGGCGATTGATCACGCGCAGTGGGTTGACAGAGGATCTGTGGTTATGTCTGAGCAGGGTCTGGCGCCTGGGGCTAGTTCGGGGGAGAAGCGCCCGGCGCCATCTGAGTTTGGACAGTCTAGCAGACCGAGGCCCCCGAGACCACCACCGTTCCAGCCTCGGGGCCGCGGGTCGCAGAGGAGGCAGGGATCGGGGGGCCCTCGACCCCCTAGGCAGCAGCAGCAGCGGAAGCGCGCTGACAGATGTGTGATATGCGGCGGCCCCCACGCACCTTCGCAGTGTGATCAGCGGCAGGGCCGGTGCTTCCAGTGTGGGCAGGCAGGGCACAGAGCATGGTCTTGTCCTAGAGCGGGATCAGTCGCGGCATCGACAGCTTCGGCTCCTCCACCGCCCTTTTCGACGGGCGGGGCTTCGGCAGGTTATGGCCAGGGGGATAGGGCCACTTCGTCGCGGCAGCCAAACAGGCGACCACCCCCGAGCGGGAGAGTCTATGCAGCTCAGGTCGAGGACTCGGGGACAGCTAGCCACGTGGTGGCAGGTATTATCCTTATCTCATCTACTCGCACTAGAGCTTTATTTGATACCGGAGCATCACATTCTTTTATCAGTAGGACTTTTGCATCCATGCATGGGCTAGAGATAGGGCCGTTAGAGTGTGCTCGTGAGGTTCAGATACCTGAGCACGTGTTACTCGTGGATGAGTGTTGTTGGTCCTGCCCAGTGCAGTTAGGGCCCTGGATTTTGCCTGTCGACCTTTTGGTCCTACGTCAGCTCCGGGATTTCGATGTAGTGCTGGGCATGGATTGGTTGACTCGCTTTTATGCCACCATCGATTGTAGAGAGAGGACTGTGACCCTTCGTGAGCCAGGACAGCAGGAGTTCGTTTTTAGGGGTTGTCAGAGTACTCTTTTTGCTGCGACGATCTCTTCTGCTAGAGCACGACAGATGATGAGCCGTGGATGTATCGCTTTCTTAGCTACTGTTGTAGAGGTGCCTACGGCGATGCCTGGGCTCGAGGACATTCCTATCGTCCGAGAGTATCCAGATGTGTTCCCTCCTGAGTTATCGTCCATGCCGCCGGATCGAGAGATTGAGTTCGTGATTGATGTAGTTCCCGGAACTGCACCAATCTCTAAGGCACCCTACAGGATGGCCCCGGCGGAATTGAGGGAGTTAAAGGCTCAGCTGCAGGATCTTTTGGATCGCGGGTTTGTGCGACCTAGTGTTTCTCCTTGGGGAGCCCCGATTCTATTTGTAAAGAAGAAGGACGGGTCACTTAGGCTTTGTGTGGACTATCGAGAGTTAATAAAGTGACTGTCAAGAACAAGTATCCACTTCCTCGGATTGATGATTTATTTGATCAGCTTCAGGGAGCTACGGTCTTCTCGAAGATAGATCTTCAATCCGGTTACCACCAACTGAGGGTGAGGGCCGAGGATGTATCCAAGACGGCGTTTAGGACTCGGTATGGGCATTATGAGTTCACAGTGTTACCTTTTGGTTTGACGAATGCCCCGGCTGCGTTTATGGATCTGATGAACCGAGTGTTCCAGCCGTACTTGGACCGTTTCATGGTGGTTTTCATCGATGACATTTTGGTTTATTCCCGTAGCGATTTCGAGCACGAGGAGCACTTGCGGATAGTGCTACAGCTTCTGAGAGAGAAGGAGTTGTATGCCAAGTTGAAAAAGTGCGCCTTCTGGCTTCGGGAAGTTTCTTTTCTAGGCCATGTGGTATCAGCAGCAGGAGTGGCAGTGGACCCGACGAAGATCGATGCAGTTCGGGATTGGCCTAGACCGACGACGGTGGCTGAGATACGGAGTTTCTTGGGCCTTGCAGGCTACTACCGTCGGTTTGTAGAGGGCTTTGCGAAGCTCTCTACTCCCCTCACCAGACTGACCAGGAAAGGGGTAAGGTTTGTTTGGTCAGAGGAGTGCCAGCAGAGCTTCGAGGAGTTGAAGCAGAGGTTGACTACAGCGCCGGTCCTTGCACTACCAGTCATGGGAGAGGGGTACGTGATTTACAGTGACGCCTCCCACAGCGGCCTTGGATGCGTGTTGATGCAGCATGGTAGGGTAATTGCCTTTGCTTCGCGCCAGTTAAAGGATTATGAGAGAAATTACCCTACGCATGACCTTGAGCTAGCTGCCGTTGTTTATGCTTTGAAGCTCTGGCGACATTATTTGTACGGCGAGCACTGTGAGATCTTCACTGATCATCAGAGTTTGAAATATCTGTTCACTCAAAAAGAACTCAACTTAAGGCAGCGCCGGTGGCTTGAGCTGCTGAAGGATTATGACTTGAGTATTCTGTATCATCCCGGCAAGGCCAACGTAGTCGCAGATGCTTTGAGCCGGCGAGCAGGGCAGACCTTGAGCATGCTTATTACCCAGCAGAGACCACTGAGAGAGCAGCTGAGGAGATTGGGTTTGGAGGTTGTGGCCCCTGGGGTTTCCGCAAGACTGATGTCTATGGTCTTGCAGCCCACTCTGCTGGACAGGATTAGAGAGAAGCAGAGTGGAGACCCCTATTTTGAGGGGATCAGAGACCAGGTGCAGCGTGGCCAGGACGGGGACTTTTCTGTGGATGTAGCGGGAGTACTTAGGTACAGGGACCGCTACTGTGTGCCCGTGGATTCTGAGATTAGAGAGCTGATCCTTAGGGAGGCCCACTATACACCTTACACCCTCCACCCCGGGGGGACAAAGATGTATAGAGATTTGAGGGCCCAGTTCTGGTGGCCAGGCATGAAGAGGGACGTCGGTAGGTTTGTAGCTCATTGTCTAACTTGCCAGCAAGTTAAAGCAGAGCATCAGGTTCCAGCGGGCAAGTTGCAAAGCCTACCGATCCCTGAGTGGAAGTGGGATTGCATTACTATGATTTTATTGTTGGTCTACCGAGGACTCAGAGTGGGGCTGACGCCATTTGGGTGATAGTAGATCGTTTGACCAAATCAGCCCACTTTTTGCCGATTCAGTCAGGTTGGACCTTGGAGAGGTTAGCGCAGTTGTACCTTGACGAGATTGTGAGGCTTCATGGGGTGCCAGCTTCTATTGTATCAGATAGGGACCCGAGGTTCACTTCGCAGTTCTGGAGGAGCTTACAGGGGGCCTTGGGGACTCAGCTTCAGTTTAGCACCGCCTTTCACCCACAGACCGACGGACAGTCCGAGCGGACTATTCAGACTCTGGAGGACATGTTGAGAGCTTGTGTTTTGAGCTTTAGCGGCAGTTGGGATCGACATCTGAGGTTAGCAGAGTTTGCCTACAACAATAGCTTCCAGGCGAGTATCCAGATGGCGCCCTATGAAGCATTGTATGGTAGGAGATGTCGATCACCTCTTTGTTGGAGTGACGTGGGTGAAAGAAGAACTGTGGGGCCAGAATTACTTTTGGAAGCCGAGGATAAAGTAAAGGTTATTCGGCGTCATCTAGTGACTGCGCAGAGCCGGCAGAGGAGCTACGCCGATAGGAGGCGGCGAGACTTGGAGTTTCAGGTGGGAGATCATGTGTTTCTGAAAGTCTCGCCCGCTCGAGGAATACGACGCTTTGGAGTGCGCGGGAAGCTGAGGCCGCGTTTTATTGGGCCATTCGAGATATTAGAGCGCATCGGACCGGTCGCCTATCGGGTTGCTCTACCGCCACGATTATCGGGTACTCACGATGTATTCCATGTTTCCGTTTTGAGGAAGTATGTGTATGATCCCTCGCACATACTGGATTTCACTTCCCTGGAGATGGATGAGGAGCTGCACTTTCAGGAGCGCCCGATGCGAATTCTTGCTCCATGAGACGAGGGAATTGCGCAATCGGGTTATACCTTATGTGAAGGTACTTTGGAGCCACCATGATGAGAGAGAGGCTACTTGGGAGCCCGAGGATCAGCTGAGGACTACCTATCCTGCTCTATTTGAGACCCCTTCGTGAGTTTGGAGCCTTTTGGGTTTCGAGGACGAAACCGTTCGAAGGGGGGGGGGGGGAGTGTAGTATGCCGGTTTTAGATTGAGCATACCGACTCTTCTGATGGGCTTTTTGGGTGAGGAAAGCTGCGAGCATGTGTATTTTCAGTTTACAGCGGAGCTCGGGAGGTTCCGGGCTGCGGCGGAAAGCCCGAGGTCGAAAAGTGAGTTGTCGGGGGCACTTTTTGTTTTTTTTATATATTTATTTAATTTCTTTAAAGGGGGGGTTTTATCTGAGGCTTGTTTTTTTGGTGTATGGCAGCTTGGGGGCTTGACAGGGGAGTTGGAGAGGGTCTTAATTAGTGGGTAGGTAGCTTATTTAATTAATTTAGTGGTGGCTTGTTGGGGGATTTAATTAAGTGCCTTTTAGGGCCTGAGCTTATTTAAGCCCTCTCCCACTCACCCTCTCCTCTCCACGAAGCAAGCAGCAGGCTGGAGGTTTTTTTTTTAGCTTGGTGAAGCTGAGGGAAGAAGAGAGAAAAGGGAGGAGCCTGAGGTTTGAAGTGGACTTCGGAGTGTGGACAACCTGCTGGTTGCCGAGGGGTGCCGAGCGAGGAGCGCCCGAGGCAATGTCGAGGTCGGTGTTTATTTTATTCTTTTTTTTCCCCTTCTTTTTATTTCTTTTCCTGCTGGTTGGGGCCCTCGGATTGGTTTTCCGAGGCTGGCGGAGCTGCGCGTGCCGCGCGCGGCAGAATTTTGGCTGCGCGCGGCTAGGGAAGCGGGCCGCTGCGCGGGCGCGCATGGGCGCGCGCGCAGCAGGCGCCCTGCTGCCGTTGCAGTGCAGCTGGGCGCCGGGCCGCTGGCAGCGGTAGCGCTGGCGTGTGCGCAGCGCCGCGGCTGGCAGGGCGCCGCGCGGGCGGCCCCTGTGCCGCGGGCCCCGCGCGGCATGGAAGGGCGCCGCGCGGGCGGCCCCTGTGCCGCGGGCCCCGCGCGGCACTGCAGGGCGCCGCGCGGGCGGCCCCTGTGCCGCGAGCCCCGCGCGGCATGGCAGGGCGCCACGCGGGCGGCCCCTGTGCCGCGGGCCCCCCGCGGCACTGCAGGGCGCCGCGCGGGCGGCCCCTGTGCCGCGGGCCCCGCGCGGCACTGCAGGGCGCCGCGCGGGCGGCCCCTGTGCCGCGGGCCCCGCGCGGCACTGCCGGGCGCCGCGCGGGCCGCCCCTGTGCCGCGGGCCCCGCGCGGCACTGCAGGGCGCCGCGCGGGCGGCCCCTGTGCCGCGGGCCCCGCGCGGCACTGCAGGGCGCCGCGCGGGCGGCCCCTGTGCCGCGTGTAAGACCCGACTTTTCCTTAACCCTTCTGGTCACCCTCTTCTTGTAATGCCTGACCGGGGGCCTCATTTTTGGCATTTTTCCGGACAGACCGTCGGGGCCCGCAAATAATTTTAGGCGGTAGAGCTCGCGGAACGGAGCGCGTGGGCGCGATCGGTTTATTTTTCCGACTCCCGGTCTGACCAGAATTAATTCTCGAAGTTGGGGTCCCCCTTAGACGCCTCGGGATCCGTGTTGGCAGCCGCACACCTTTTAAGGTAAACCCTAATTCTCTTAGTATATATATGTAGCCGTGAGGGAAAGAGGATTAGGGTTCCTCTTATTTTCTTTTGGTGGCCGCCTCTTTTCTTTTTCTTCCTCCCTCGTAGCCGCCGGCAAAGAGAAACCAAGCACACCGCAAGGGGGACCGGTGGAGGCAAGCGGACGATCCCTCTCTTCCTCCCCTTTCGCACATCAAGGTGAGTCGGACGCGTTTCGTTCGGGGGAATCTCCCTCTTTCTTTCTTTTGTTGGTCACGAGGAGGGAGGAGGCCCGGCGCCGTCGCGCACCGCGGGCCGCGCGCCCGCGCGGCGCTCGGCCGCGCGGGGCCGCCCGCAGGAGGGGGCGCCCGCGCGGGCTGGTGCCGCGCGGGGCCGCCCCGCACCGCGGGCCGCGCACCCGCGCGGCGCTCGGCCGCGCGGGGGCCGCCCGCAGGAGGGGGCGCCCGCGCGGGCTGGTGCCGCGCGGGGCCGCCCCGCACCGCGGCCGCGCGCCCGCGCGGCGCGCGGCCGCGCGGGGCCGCCGCAGGAGGGGGGCGCCCGCGCGGGCTGGTGCCGCGCGGGCCGCCCCGCACCGCGGGCCGCGCCGCCCGCGCGGCGCTCGGCCGGCGGGGCCGGCCCGCAGGAGGGGCGCCCGCCGGGCTGGTGCCGGCGGGGCCGCCCCGCACCGCGGGCGAGCGCCCGCGCGCACTCGGCCGCGCTGGGGCCGCCCGCAGGAGGGGCGCCCTGCGCGGGCTGTTGCCGCTCGGGGTCGCCCCGCACCCGCGGGCAAGCCCTCGCCCACGCGCGCTCGGCCCGCGCGGGGTCCGCCCGCATGATGGTGCGCCGCGCGGTGCTGGTGCCGCGCGGGGTCGCCCCGCACCGCGTGCAGCGCCGCCCGCGCGGCGCTCGGCCGCTCGGGGCCGCACCCGCCGGAGGGTGCGCCCGCGCGGGCTGGGCCGCGCAGGGGTCGCCCCGCACCGCGGGCCGCGCGCCCCGCGCGGCGCTCGGCCGCGCGGGGCCGCCGCAGGAGGGGCGCCGCGCGGGCTGGTGCCGCGCGGGGCTGCGCCCTGGCAGGGTGTTCGTCGCACGGGCCGGTGCCGTGCGAAGAACTCCGCCGCACGCTGTAGGGAGTCGTTGTAAGTTTCGGACTTCTAAGTCTCGAATTTGCCTATGTCCTTCAGGAGTGCGGGGCGCTGTGGGCGACTGGAGCACAGACGCGGACTGGACGAACGCAGGACGACGCACACAAGGTGGGTACGTTCCCGGGGGTTTCGGGAATGGGGTTTAACTGTTAGAAATAGCATGTTGGGGCAAGGTGGAATTGTCAGTCTCCTTCTGTTTATGCACTACCCTGTTATGTTATGTTCTGATACTCATGTCAATCTGAGGCTCAAATTTGCTACACGCACACCCGCGGTTTGGCCACCGCAAGGGTGTGCTTTTCCGGAAAAGTGGTACGTTGACCCGTGTACCCCACGCGGAGGTGGCGTTAGGAATGGGGGCCCCCATGGGTGGGGGTGTGAGCGGTGAACGTCGAGGCAGGTGCTCGGCGGCCGAGGCAGGTGCTCGGCGGTGGGCATCGGGGAAGGTGCCCGATGTTGCTTTGTGAGGCAGGTGCTCGGCGGTGGGCATCGGGGAAGGTGCCCGATGTCGTAATGATACAGGGTGGTGTTAAGGTGGAAGGTGCATGGAGGGATAGTTGCTCCGGTGTTTGTGGTTTGCCTTATCTTTGTTTACTACGCTTATCATGCTATTTCTAGTCACTGACTTCCCACTTCGTGACAGGTTCGTCCAGGGGCGAGTGCTAGGGCGCCGGTGAGGCGTTAGGGTGCTGATCTGATTTATGGGTGACTTCAGATACAGTGACTCTTCTTTCCCCTTTTCTTTTATTATCATGGTAGCTAGTTGTGGATTGCGACACCCCCGTGGGGTCGAAGTGGATGTTGCCCTTTTCTTTCCTTTCTTTTGAATAATTGAATGATACTACGTTCTCTCTTACTTGGCCGTTTTGAACGATGAAAACAAAGAAAACCGTTTGCGAAAACTATTTTTAAAACGGGGTGTCGTGTGGGCACCAAGCTTTATAAACCTTGTGGGATTTATGTGTTTACGAACTGTTTTCACAAACGAGGGCATCGTGTGGATGCCGCTTTCAAAACCTTGTGATTATTTATCCTTTCAAAACAACCGCCTCTATGCTCTAAGTGAATGCTAGAATGTCACGTGAATTGTTGGTTGTAGTGTACGAGACCCCAACTGACTGTGGTTAGAGATTGTATGTACTACGCCTTGTGAGACACTTTGTTAGTTGAGGACGCCGTGCATATACAAAGGGGCCTCTGCTCATTTGCAGAGGCGAAATTTGTGTATGCGGTGGGTCTGTGCACGCGCCGGGGAGTAATGTTTTACAAAAAAAAATATATGGCTGAATCAGGGGCATCGGTGGCTCCTCTTCCGCGCGATTCGAACCCCCGGGGCGTGACAGATTAAATGGTATCAGAGCGGTAAACTTTAACCACAACAGTCGGGCCTAACATCCACGGGCGCAATACCTGGCTACTGAGTAATAGTGAACACGGGATAAATAAAACGCGAGTGCTCGTTGGGAAAAAGGGGGAGGGAATTAGTGTTCTTTTCTTTTCTCCCTCTAGTGCCAGCACTAGTGGCGTGCCGTCTTATTTAAACTAGGAGTAACTGGTTCGTGCAAATGTTCAGATCATGCCAGGACTAGATCCACAGCCGAGGACACGGGGGCGGACGCAGCGGAAGCGATGACTGCGAGAATCAGCTCCTAAGGCAGCAGCTACAAGAGATGGCGGAACAGTGGCAGCCCTGAACGACCGCGTGCGCCAACTGACGCAGCACCAGCAGGCCGCTGCGACGGCAGAGGTTGCCCCGGGCCCTCTCCCGGGGCCACATCTGCAACCGGTGATGGAGACCGAAGGAGGGGCTGCCCCCCACCCGGGCCTCGTCCCCAGAGGTGGCCCCCTTCGACGGCAACGGCAGGGCCGGCGGCGACACCAATCGTCGGAATTGCTCCGAGTGTGACTGTAGTGTTACCCACTACTCCCGCCGCGACCGCCAACGTCGCGAAGGAGGGGGCGAACCTACCAAACGAGCGAGACCGTGTGCGCGCCAACCTGGCCGACTTCAAAAATACGATCCGCCAACGTTCGAGGGGACCCGACGGACCCCTGGGTTTGGAGAAATGGTGGATACGATGGAGAAATTATTCGAGGACCTATTGATGGAAGACCATGAGCGGGTCCCACTGGCCGCACCCTTGCCTAGGGGTAACGCCGCATTTGGTGAAGACCGTACGGCCCCGACTCTGCGTCTGCGTCGGCGTACCCTTCCGTCATGGATTACCTTTAAACATCAATCTATTCGGGGCGTTCTTTACCAACAAAAGCGTGAGAAACAATGGAGGACGACCTAAACCACATCGGTAGGACCAACAGTAATGGAGTACCAGAGGGAGTTCGTGAGACTGGCTAATGTGGTCCCGTTCGTCATTCGG
>CM055070.1:23851904-23896162 GCA_029204045.2 Tillandsia leiboldiana
ACATATAATCGCAACGACTAGTTTATCCATGATGCAATGCTCATAACAGTTATGCCTTATGCAATTGCATTAAATAACTCATACCTGCCACGACATCGTTGTCTACGGCTGGCTCCTCCTCCATCACCCAAGTGGCGAAAGCCTGCCCACCCGGTGATTGGCTTGGGGTAGTTGGTCGCCCTGCTGGTAGGGCCAATACAGCCCCCGAGTTCTGCCACGGGACTTCCTGAACTGTCGCAGTCACTGAAGCTAGAGGTACGCCCTCAAAACATTCCGAGGACATGTGGCCCGGCTGGCCACACCTATAAACACCTTCCACGACGCTCCTTGCACCGCGACGCTCGATGTGGTCCACCACAAATAACGCACCACCCGTGTGCCACCGGCCTTCGGAACTCCTGAGAGTGCCATGTTGCGCCGCTGTTTAGGGGGCCACTGGTAGTCAACCGAACCCCAGGGCCACCCTGGTGCCTTATCTCTTCCTTGCCCCTCCTGTAAGCCTCGTGCTCTCCGCGCATCACGCCTCACCCCGCTCGACCAAGCGGGCGCGATCCACAATCTCTCGATAGGTCGCGATGCTAAACGGCTGGACCTTCGAGTAAATGCTGGCCGCAGGCCCCGCTCAAAACACCGTGTCTTATCCACTCGCTACGCACAACAGAGGGAAGGCAGCTGACGATGCGAGCGAACTCGTACTCGTACTCCTGCACGGAGCGACTCCCCTGGCGAAGACCCCTAAAATCTTCCTCCATCTGCTACTTAGCACTGTCGGTAAAATACTTTGCAAAAAGGAGTTCCTTAAACTCCTCCCACGTCGGTGTAGGCAAGGCGGCCCTAGTCCGCCCCTCAAGTTCTGTCTTCCACCAGCGGTGTGCCATTCCATCAAGGAAGGGAACCGCCCTCGCGACCCGATCCCGATCTGGTATCCGTAGGTTCGAGAACAACTTTTCCATGGAGTTGACCCACGACTCCACGATCATAGGGTCTGAACCCTCACCGGTGAACGTAGGCGGGTTTGAACCTCTGAAAACTTGCAAGGCCCTCCATTGCCCTATCCTGTTCCGCCTTCTGGGCTGCATACTCGGCGTCAAATGCAACCAAGTCAGCCCCGTGGGGCACCTCCCTTGTGACCCCAACTGGATGTGTAGGGCGCGCCGACATAGGCTCGGCGGTCACTGCCGTATCCTCAACTGTCGGCCCTACACGCGGCGATGCCGCGTGCTCGTGCGCTGTTCGCGCAGCCTCAGCTTGCTGCGCTAACAACCCCTGTAGCCTATCAATCTGCTCCGCCTGTCGGCGAGAAATCTCCGCCTGTTGCTGGACCACGCCGACAAGCGCGGCCAACTGCTCTCGCAATTCGTGTACCTCGTTCGGCCTAGTACCCTCTCCTGGCTCGAGTCGGGACAACCGCGTCCCCCTACGTGGTGCCATTGCCAATCTGCACAGCACAACGAAAAGATTAACCCCAAATTTAACAATTTGGGCAAAGCATGAGCTAAATACCAACAAAGGGGCTCGTCGACCCAATCATGCGAAAGTATAAGAGGGCACTCCCTTTCACCTCCAACATTACGTTGTCGGCCGCCAACGTAATAGTCCGAAGAATGAAAGCTCATTTCCCTCGATCAGTCCCAACATCCTTTGTGGGAACAATAATAACCAATCAATTACTTTCGCCCAAAAATTCACGCACTCTCTCGTGCCTAAACCCTAGAGTCTCCCTAAGGTTTGCTAACCACCTAGGACTATTCCTAGGCTCTGATACCACTCTTATCTGTCACGCCCCGAGCCCGCCAGTTTGGACAGTTCGGGCGCGCTAACAGACCCGCCAATCGGGCATGACCTTTCAAGACCCGAAAGGAACGGTTTATTCCAACCATCACAGTTTAGTGTAGCGGAAGAGAAATCAATCAGAGTACTAAACTATGAATTTAAAAACTTCCATTCATCCAAACGAATAGTTAGAAGAAAATGAAAGTACAATACTTGAGCGAAAAAAATAAAACTTTACTTATGTTACAACTCTCTTTAACATACAACTACTATATAAAAATTACAACTTTTTTTTTTCCAAATGAAACTTAAAACATTAAAGTTTACATCGTTCCTCACATACAAGTTTCGCTCAAGAAATAAAAAACTCCAAAATGGTGCTGGCGACTCTAGACTGCTAGGTCGCTACTCTGCTGGGCCCTTGCCCCTGTCGCGTGCCTCGCTCGATGTACCTGGAAAAATGGTCACCCAAGGGTGTGAGAACTACTTAAAGTTCCCAGTGGGTTCAACCACCGAGAAAGAATGTTCTATACCACTTGGTCCAATGGAAGCAAGATAGCAAGATAATCTATGCTAAAATAACTGCAGATGCCAACTAACATGATCATAACATGTATGAATAACTCTACACTATTGGTGTATACTCCTTGTCTCATTGCTACCAAAACTTGCCACTCTGGCTACTACCCAAAAGCTCGGCCACTATGCCGCTATAAAAGGGGTTACTCTAACCCGGCCACATAGGCCACTATGTATTCTCTTTTCTTTTCATTTAGCTTTTAACTCTTTACTTGCTTTTCACTTGGGAAGCTGAGTCTTGCTCACACACTTCCCCTTGGGAGTGAAATATGCTCAACCCTCCCGATGGCAACTTGCCTTTAATTCTTTAATTCACTTGGGAGTGACATATGCTCATCCCTCCCGCTAGCCATTTAGGCTTTTCTTTTACAGCTTACATTTACCGGGTCCGAGGGTTCCAAAAGACGGATGCCTACAACCCAATCAAACAAGAACAGGTTCTAGCACCGCCTCGTGTAGTGCTCGACCCAATGTACTTTATTTTTCCTTTTTACCATTCTTTAAGCATTATCTTCTTTTGTTTCAATTAAGCCTTTAGCTTCTTTGCTCTTTAAGCATTTTCTTTACACTTTGGTTTCAGATGAGTTTAAAGCACCTTGGCACTCATCTACCCGGGAGTGACATATGCTCAACCCTCCCGTTAGCATTTGTGCCTCAATGCTTTTTTCTTTTACTTTTCTTTTTATCCTAAGTTCTTTACTCTGGGATAGCTTGGGTGTCTCTAACACCAATTTAGATTTGAACTTCTTGTTCATTTGCATTTACATTATGTCTTGTCACTTGGCAATTTCTTTAGCTCCTTAGCCCATTTTATACTTTCTTTACTTGTTCTCAATTTACACAACCTTATGTCTTAATTACCCTCAAGGTTACACTATGTCATAAAGACACTAGTTACATTCAATTTCAATTGACTTGGAGTTTATTAACTCTATTTTCCATTTTTCACCTTAGCTTAAGGTTTGATAACTCTAATTCCATCCCTTTTGCTTAGAGTTTATCATCTCTAATTACATTTTTCCTTTAGCTTAGAGTACCCTTGACTCTATGTTTGCTCTTCTCCACATAACCTAGAGTACATTTGACGCTATGTTGAACACTCTATAATCCACCTTAGGTTATTCCCTAAGACGATGTCACTCGTTCATCTAGGTTTAAATCCTAGGTTATCATGCCACTCGTTAAACCCTTAATCTAGGTTTTCTCCTAGTTTTGCATCCATTCACTTGTCCTTGTTTTCTCCTAGGTCTTACAACCATCATGCATTTCTCTTATACTTTTACATGATTCTTAGGGTTATACCCTAACATGATCATTCTCATATTTATCCTTTGCTGTTTATACTAATGCACACTTAACCTACAATAGGTTTAATATAACTGCTTTTAGGGCTAAACCCTATTCATTCTCATTCTTGACCCTAACACCCTACATGCTTACTAGAATGCTTCTAGGTCAGAAAAACAAAGGACAAAGGAGAGAGATCACCCATTTTCGGAAGAATCCCCCACCTCGATGTTTCGCGTTGTTTTTGAAGGAGGCCAAAATTTGCTCTCTTGATCTCCAAGGTTTCCCTAAAATGAAAGGAAAATCATGAAGCAATTACTTTCCATGATTCACTAATTACCTAAAAATTATAAAAGAGAACCTTAGGTTCCACCATATTTCTTTCTATAGGTTCATTTTGACCAATAAAGAATTAGAGTTGTAAAAGTCCCTTCCTAACATACTCTTGTAATAGGGATATTTGACCTCATTAATATTTTGATCTTCAAAAAGAGAACCCTAAATATGATATAACCATGAAGGAAATTATATCCTTGCCATTTTAAATCCCATAAGAGTTGCATAAAGAGAAACTCTATATTTTCCTATGTCTTCCATGTAAAGAGAAGTTTTGATCTCTTTAACTTAGTGGAAAACCTATCAATGGGGAAAAAGCTTCATTGTGGTGTTTTTTCCACACTTTTGGACCCAAAAAAAAGCTTACAAAATGAATCCCCAAATCATTCTACTTATCTCTTTTGATTTCTCTTGCTCAAAAGAGATGTGAAAAAGAAGTTGAAGCTTCTCTTTGGAAGGCTCCAAAGGGTTCACAAAAAGATTTACTAGAAACCTTTAAGTAGAGAAAGCCTAGTTTAGATTAATTTTTATCTCTTTTGAATCCAAAAGAGACCATAGAAATTTAGATTCTAGGGTTTTCTACTCACCTCTTTTGAGAGTTCTATGACCAAAAGAGGAGATGGAATGGAGTTTTGCTCATTGAAGAAAAGAAAAGAAGAAAATTAAATTCTTCTTTTCTTCATTTTCTTTTCTTTTTCCTTTCTTCTCTTCTTCTTTTCTTCCTTCTCTTCTTCTTTCTCTTCTTCTTGCGTTCCTGCTCCAGCAGTAGAGAGTGTAACTAAGAGGGAGAGAGAGAGAGAGAACATTTAATTCTCTGCCGGGTGGTTGGGGGAAAAGAAATTTACTAAAATGCCCCCAGCTTACCCATTTTCTCTAAATTGCCCTCCAATTCTGCAGTTTTCACCCTGCAGTGAGCAATTTCGGGTACCCTTCTTCCTCCGCATTTTTCCGTCAACTGAAAAATCGAAATCAAAATTTTTCTTCTCCCCTTTATTCTACAAATTTTCTTAAACTTCCCATGATTTTGTTTAAATTTTTAGACTATTCTAAGCTCTCGAAAGAGAGCCCCCGAAAAAGCTTCGCGATCAACTGCACTGTCAAAAACTGCAGTTTCAGAATTCACGAAGCATTTTTCTTCGCTTCGTTCTCCAATTTTCCTTAATCGCTCACCTAGGTTTTCACCCTTCTTACTCAGAAAGTTTTGTAAGACACCTCACGATTTCTTTTAAATTTTTGGGCCAATATAAGTCTCCGAAACAAGGCTCCGAAAATGCTTCGTGATCACAAATTTCAGAAATTTCAGAATTTGCTAAGTCCTCGGGGTTCAAGTCACTTTTCGACCCGATGCCCTTTGCGTCAGCCCGAAATGCACCGAACTCGACTGTAATCATATTTAAAACATGTTACAAGTCTTCTCGCCGTATTTCGCCATTTTGCGAATTCGGCGAACGTGGGCTTAAATTTTACAAGCTTGAAGCTTTGACTTTCAACTACAACTCACTTTTCGACTCAACGGCTTTTTCATCGATTCGAAATGCTTCCAACCCACTTGTAATTAAATTTGAAATGTGTTACAAGCATTTTTGCTGAGTTTCGCCACTTTCCAGAAATCGCGAACTCAAGCCTTTGAATTTGAAACTCCAAATTCTCAACTACAACTCACTTTTCGACTCAACGGCCTTTGCGTCGATTCGAAATACTTACGACTCACTTGTAATTACATTTGAAATGTGTTACAAGTATTTTTGCTGAGTTTCGCCACTTCGCAGAAATCGGCGAACTTAAGCCTTTGAATTTGAAACTCAAATTCTAAACTACAACTCACTTTTCGACTCAACGGCCTTTGCGTCGATTCGAAATACTTACGACTCACTTGTAATTACATTTGAAATGTGTTACAAGTATTTTTGCTGAGTTTCTCCACTTCGCAGAAATCGGCGAACTTAAGCTTTAGAATTTGAAACTTCAAATTCTCAACTACAACTCACTTTTCTCCGAATTCAATAAAAATAGTATTTCGTAACATTTTTATTTATATTATTATATACCATAAATCTGGTACATTACAGATAGGTCGGTGCCTAGAACCCTAATCAAACAAGAACAGACTCCAGGCTCCGCCTATCGAAGTTCTCGACTCCCTTACAGTTCGGGAAAACAACTCCCTCGGTAAAACATGCGGAGGAAACCAACCAGGGCCCGAAAGTTTCGGGAGACCAACACCTACAACCCTATCAAACAAGAACAGGTTCCAGGCACATTTGTAGTGTCCCAGGTTCCCCTGTGGTTTTTCCCCTATTTCGGGGTGTGGAACACCTGTCGGGGGTGTGTGGGGCCCCAACATGTCAAAGTGATGTGTTGTTTGGACTCAGAGAGGATTTGGGAACAAGCCTGACCTTCGGCTGCCTTTGCCGAATTTTAGGAGTGGAATCAGGCTAAGCGGAGGCCGTATTTGGATTCAGCGTGGAAAAACGCTTGAAAACGGCTATTTATTCGTATTTTTCGGAGTCTGGATGCCCGAAAACGGACCCCCCGAAGTTTTCTGCGCAAAATGGTGCATGGGGGGAGCCGTGGACCACCCCGGGACACGTTGCAGCCTCTTATTGGGCCGGCGCGCCACTCTCGGTCCACGGGATGGGCCGCGGGTGCACGGTGGACCGGCGGGCCACGTGGCGGGCTTCCGTTGGACCGGCGCAGCACGCGCGGCGCATGGAACAAGCGCGGGCACGCGGGCAGGTCGGGCAGGTTGGGGGCACCGGTGCGGCGAACGGTGCACCGGGGCGCGCCACGTGGCGGCCCAGGGTTGGCGGGCGTACGTGCGCGCGGCGCCCGCAGGCGCGCGCCTGCGGCCGTACGCGCACGCGCGCGCGCGTGCAGGCGTGCAGGCGGGCACAGCAGCCGCCGGCGGGCGTGTCGGGCGGGAAAGCGGGGGACACGTGGCGCCACACCATAGGCGGGCGCCACCCACCCCGCCGCCCCCGCAGGGGGCACGTGGCCGCGCCGGTTCGCCGGGCGTGCTGTCCCCTGTGCGGGGGACACGTGTCGGACGCCCAAGCAGGTCGGACCAAAATTCGGTCCGACCGGGATCCCGTGCGGGATGGACCGAGTGTGGGCCGAATTACTGTGCGGGCCCGAAATCGGGCCCAAAAGAATCGGGCGCCCGAATCTTAGGACACAGATGGAATTTTTCCATTTGTTCCTTTGGGCTATAAATAGCCTCCCCTCCCCTCCTTTTCTGTTCTTTTCCGAGAGATAGAGAGAGAAAGGGAGAGAGTGCACTGTAGCAAACTTGTTCCCCTCCTCATTTTCTACCTCGTGGTGCGTTCCCAGATTTTCCGGAGACTCGACTGCGGCGTTTCGGATTTTACAGTGTGCCTCGGTTTTCCCCCCTTTTGGCCATTTTCGTCGCATTTCAGTCCGAGGAGTCCCCTGCGCAGTACAGGAGTCCTTTTTCGACGATTTCTTCGCCGGTGTTTTCCTGAGAGGTAGGGCTTCGTTTTTCGTGTTGGTGATTTTTCTGGATTCCGCAATTTTGGCACGGTTCCCGAGGTGATTTGACCCCCTTTTGCTGTTTGGGTGTTTGGACAGCGGTACCTTCGACGAATTGTTTCTCAGCGTAGGAATATCGGATCGAGGCGATTCAATAGTCGATTTTGGGCTGCTTTTCGCAGGGAACGCGCTTGTATTTTTCTTGGAATTTCCTGAGATTTATTTCGAGGTGAAAATCACTGTTTTCTCAGTGTACAGTGTGCAGTTTTTCTTCACAGTTGATGTTTGGATTACCACCTTGCCGAATTTATAACTTGACTTACCGAACTCTGTTTTGGGCGTGCAAGGTACCGTTGCGAAGCTATCGACGCGAGGATCGCTGTGATATTTTTCTGGGATTTTTCTGGGCAATTTCTGCAGGTGATAATTTAACAGTTTTGGGACTGTTGTTGTATGTATCTATAAGAGCGTTATTTGGGAACTTAAGTGAGTTTAGTGGACTTTGTATTGTGCCAGGAGTGTTACGGGTGCACTGTACTTGTTGGGGCACAGGATTGGAGTTTTTGGTATTTTCAGCTGTACGGACCCGGACAGTTAGCGCTTCAGGTGGGTGGTTGTGTACTCCTCTCCTTTGGTATGCCCACTAGGAACATCAGAGTTCCCCTCGTTTTTGGGGCCCAAAGTATTGTTAGTAACCTTGCATGCTCTAGGGAACTAGTTATTGGTTGTTTGATGTTTGATAAATTGTTGTTAGATTTATCACTTTATTTAATCGCTTAATTATTCTGGACTGCATGTTTAGGGCAGAATAGTAATGGAGGATTGCAAAATTGATGATTATTCATATGAGGCTGTCACCTTAGCTTATGTCACTCTAAACTGATTATTCTTGGAAAATGGACAAAATATTGGGACAATGCATGTTTTAAACTGGTCATCTTTTTACTGCTACACTATCATTTGGGACTTGACTTAGGAGAAACCATGCTTTTATTCTTTTCTTTCTCCTATTTATTCTAGACTTGAGACATAGTTGCTCGGGTTCGAGCGGGGGTTGGATAGTGTAGTCAGGTGCTGGGATTTGGGACAGGTTGGGCTTCTGACAGGGTGTTGCGGCGACCACGGATCTTGGGTGGTCGACCGGGTATACTATTGCATCAGATTGGGTGATGGGGATCGGGCTATCTTTTGTGGAGGGTTTTTCCCACTTGATTGAGTCATGATCCGGTCCTGCTATATCAGATTACTTGTGGTTACTTACTTTACTCGTGTGGGTCGCTCCCCTCGAGTGCCACTCCGGAGTGTCGTCAGACAGACTTTGAGTCCTTGAGACTCCTTTGCTTCGGTGTTATGCATAGGCTGGCATACCCGTTGCGGCAGGCAGAGCAGGCAGTACCAGTGTCCACTGGTGGTCGGATTGGGTTATCTTGGCAGGCTTCTAGATACTGATGCATACTTTACCGTCCTTATGAGCGTGACATGTAGAGGCATATTAGGGGTAGTACTCATCAGTTGTCACACTTAGCTTTTCCCCTGTTTCTCCCTTTTTTTGCCTCTGGTTGACCTGGTGGGCATATCTGAGCTGAGGATTTACCCACTAAGGGAGGCTACTGTTTATAGTAGTACTTACCCCCATTGTCTTTCCTTGTTTCTTTTTCCCCTTGTTTTGCAGAGTCCTCTGCGGGAGTTGCTGGGCCGTCAGCAACTGATCGAGGTAAGCGGATTGCGGACTAGATAGCGAGCCACCTGAGGGTTGTAGCTGGAGATTTTGGGTGCCTGGTCTTCTCAGACAGCTTTTGTTATTTTCTTTTTGGGGTCTGGCTTGTGGCCAGCTTTATGTACTTTTGTGGTGACCTGGGAGAGGTGTTGTATTTATTTTCACAGTTGTACATGTTACTTCCAGCTTCTGTCTGAGATACTGTAGTTTATTTCAGCTCTGACTTTATTCACGTTTATTATTATCTCTTATAGCTGAGCAGGTTACCGACGCTTCATGTATGTGGGAAATACCGCATGCACGGCGGATCTGTAGACGGGCCCGGGTTCTGGGTATACCCGGGGCGTGACAGATTAAGTTGGTATCAGAGCTTAGGGATAGGTCAGTTGGGACTTAGGAAACCCTAGGCTTTTGGACAGACCCTAGGATGATAGGGCGTGAGTGGCGTGACATTTTGCGAAAGTCGGTGATTTTTATAGTTGACTCTTCCTGTGAGTGAAGAGGGATCGACATAACCTATTTCTGTTGGACCATTATGTTGGCTGCAGACAACATAAGATTACAGAAATAGGAGGATGTCTTTTGACTTTCGCTAGATTGGGTCGTGTGGGGTTTCGTTGCTAATGTTGGTTTCTTGTGGCAGGATGCCTCCTCGACGCCGGATGCCTGCTCGGGGTACTCCTTCACCCCTGACGAGCCAGAGCAGTCCAGACCCTCTGAGCTTACTGAGTTGAGGGCCTTGGTGGCCCAGTTGGCGGAGGGACAGCGCCGCCAGGAGCAGAGGATCGACCAGTTGCTTGCCCAGAGAGAGGCACCACCCCCGACTGTTCCTGAGGCCCCTGTGCCTCCTGTTGCACCTTCGGTGCCTTCAGCGCCATCTTCGAGTAGCGGGGCTCCTGGAGCTATTCAGCCTTTGACTGCGGAGGAAGCAGGACATTGCTGACAAACTCTCCAAGTTTGTTCGGCGGGACCGCCTAGATTCTCGGGGCGGGATGCACAGCCTTGGGAGGTTGGGAGATGGCTTTCAGCGTTGGAGAAGCTTTTCCGAGACTTTTTCATCGACCCGAGGTACCGAGTGCACATGGCAGTGCACTGTCTGGACGGAGATGCAGATGCTTGGTGGCAGCGGGTAGAGCCACTGGAGTTTCGGGTTACCCGACAGCTGCCTTGGGAGGAGTTCCGGCGGATGGTGTTGGACACCTATTTTTCGACCAGTGTGAAGAGGAAGTTGGAGGACGACTTGAAGAATCTGCAGCAGGGTGAGCGATCGGCTCAGACCTATTTCCAGGAGTTCATGGATTTGCTGAACTGTGTGCCCTTCGTCGCTCGTGATGGTCCGCACCAGGTAGAGTTGTTCGAGGCAGGCCTCCGTCCAGAGATTTACACACTTGTGCATGCCCAGAGATTTCAGACCCTTGAGGCAGCCGCAGAGCATGCACAGTGGGTGGAGAGGGGTGATCAGGTGGTGGCCAGACGGAGGGCCGCGGTCGCGCAGAGTTCCGACAGGAAGCGACCAGCCCCAGATGATGTGGGACAGGCCAGCTCATGCAGACCGCCACGGCCGCCGCAGTCCCAGTCTTACGGCCGTGGGCGTTCTGAGATGAGGGGGTCTGGTGGACCCCAGAGACCGCCGCAGCATCAGCAGCAGAGATCACAGTCGAGGCAGCAGAGATCTCAGCAGCAGTCCTCGAGGCAGCAGCAACAGCAGCAGAGACAGCCCCGATCTTCTGATCGATGTATCTTTTGCAGGGGTCAGCATCCGGCGGACACTTGTGACTTGCGTTGGGGGCGATGTTACCGGTGCGGACACCGGGACATGTGCGATCTACCTGCCCCTTATTACTTCCTCGGCACCTTCTTCGGCATCGGCTCCATATTCCCCTCAGCAGCAGCGGCCACCAGCTCAGCGGCCTTATGCTCCAGCGAAGGCCGTCCACCTCTTACCCTGCGGATTCTCGACCTCCAGCACCGAGTGGGCGGGTGTATACCGCCCAGTTAGCAGATTCTTCAGCGGCAGATCAGGTGGTGGCAGGTATTATCCTACTCTCTGATATTAGGACTCGCACTTTATTCGACACTGGAGCATCTCATTCTTTCATTAGTCGAGCATTTGCATCCCTTCATGGTTTAGAGATAGAGTCTTTGTCACATGCATTAGAGGTGCGGATTCCTGATCACATTTTGCATGTCGAGGAGCGTTGTGTGGCATGCCCAGTGCAGTTGGGGCCTTGGATTTTGCCTGCATACTTGTTTGTCTTGCAGCAGCTCCAGGATTTTGACCTGGTGCTAGGGATGGATTGGCTGTCACGGTATTCCGCCACTATCGACTGCAGAGAGAGGACGGTGACTCTTCGCGAGCCAGACAGGAGGAGTTCATCTTCAGAGGCTGTCAGAGCACGCTGTTCGCAGCGACCATTTCCTCGGCTAGAGTTAGGAGGATGATGAGTAGAGGTTGCACTGCCTTCCTGGCCACTGTTGTGGAGGTGCCTACGGCGGCACTGGGACTCGAGGATATCCCTATTGTCCGCGAGTTCCCAGATGTGTTTCCCCCTGAGTTGACGATGATGCCGCCGGAGAGGGAGATAGAGTTCGTGATTGATGTGGTCCCTGGGACTGCACCAATCTCAAAGGCACCCTATAGGATGGCGCTAGCCGAGTTGAGGGAGTTGAAAGCCCAGCTTCAGGATTTTAGACAGGGGCTTTATCAAACCCAGTGTATCTCCGTGGGGAGCGCCTGTATTGTTTGTGAAGAAGAAGGATGGGTCACTTCGGTTGTGTGTGGATTATAGGGAGTTAATAAAGTGACCATCAAGAACAAGTACCCTCTGCCGCGCATCGACGATCTCTTTGATCAGCTGCAAGGGTCTTGTGTATTTTCCAAGATTGATCTTCAGTCTGGTTACCACCAATTAAAGGTGAAGGCCGAGGATATTCCTAAGACTGCTTTCAGATCACGGTACGGGCATTATGAGTTTACAGTTATGCCGTTTGGATTGACTAATGCCCTGCCGCCTTTATGGACTTGATGAACAGGATATTTCGGCCATTCCTGGATCGATTTGTGGTGGTGTTCATAGATGATATCCTGGTTTACTCCCAGAGCGAGGCCGAGCATGAGGAGCACTTGAGGACTGTGCTACAACTTCTGCGGGAGAAGAAGTTGTATGCCAAGCTGGCGAAGTGCGAGTTTTGGCTTCGGGAGGTAGCTTTCTTGGGCCATGTGATTTCCGCCGCCGGTGTAGCTGTAGACCCGGCGAAGATTGAGGCAGTTCGAGATTGGCCCCGACCGACGACTGTATCAGAGGTGCGCAGCTTCATGGGATTAGCTGGTTATTATCGTCGGTTTGTGGAAGGCTTTGCGAAGCTTTCCACACCCCTCACTCGATTGACGCGTAAAGGGGTTAAGTTTATCTGGAGCGAAGACTGCCAGAGGAGCTTCGAGGAGCTGAAGGATAGACTGATGACCGCTCCTATCCTTTCCCTCCCTGTTATGGGGAAAGGATACGTGATCTACAGTGACGCATCACACAGTGGACTCGGTTGCGTGTTGATGCAGGATGGGAGGGTAATTGCTTATGCATCGAGACAGCTCAAGGATTACGAGAAGAATTACCCTACCCATGATTTGGAGCACGCTGCCGTGGTGTTTGCACTGAAGCTTTGGCGCCATTACCTGTACGGAGAGCATTGTGAGATCTACACCAACCACAAGAGCTTAAAGTATTTATTCACTCAAAAGGAGCTGAACTTGAGGCAGCGCAGGTGGTTAGAGCTACTAAAGGATTATGATGTGGACATTCTTTACCACCCAGGTAAGGCTAATGTGGTCGCTGATGCATTGAGCAGGAGAGCAGTACAGAGTTTGTCTATGTTGATCACAGACCAGGCGCCACTATTGGAGGAGATGAGACGACTTGAGATAGAGGTTGTGTCCCCTGGGGTCTCTGCTAGACTGACGTCCTTAGTCGTGCAGCCCACTCTGCTGGACAGGATCAAGGGAGAAACAGAGTGAGGACCCCACTTGACCAGGATTCGAGATCAGCTTCCGAGTGATCCGTCAGGGGACTTTTCAGTTGATGCTGCGGGAGTACTGAGGTACAGGGACCGAGCATGTGTGCCAGTGGATGCTGAGATCAGAGAGCAGATATTGAGAGAGGCCCATTATACACCTTATACCCTTCATCCTGGGGGGACTAAGATGTATAAGGACCTCAAGGCACATTTCTGGTGGAATGGCATGAAGAGGGATATCGGGAGATTTGTGGCCCAGTGTTTAACTTGTCAGCAGGTAAAAGCTGAGCATCGAGTGCCAGCTGGCAAGTTACAAAGTCTTCCAATCCCTGAGTGGAAATGGGACCACATCACGATGGATTTTGTGGTCGGATTGCCGAGGGCACAGGGCGGAGCAGATGCTATCTGGGTAGTTGTGGATCGACTTACCAAGTCAGCGCACTTCTTGCCTATGCAGACTACTTGGCCACTCGAGCGACTAGCCCAGTTATACCTTGATGAGAGTGTGAGATTGCATGGAGTACCCGCCTCCATTGTGTCAGATAGAGATCCGAGGTTTGCCTCGCGTTTCTGGGGGAGTTTGCAGACCGCGATAGGGACTCAGCTCAGATTCAGTACAGCTTTTCATCCACAGACTGATGGGCAGTCAGAGAGGACCATACAGATCTTGGAGGACATGCTGAGGGCTTGCGTCTTGGATTTCGGCGGAGGTTGGATTCGGCACTTATCCTTGGTTGAGTTTGCGTACAACAACAGCTTTCAAGCGAGCATACAGATGGCTCCGTTTGAAGCGTTGTATGGACGCAAGTGCCGATCACCACTTTATTGGAGTGAAGTAGGCGAGAGACGGACCTTGGGGCCAGATATACTGCTAGAGGCAGAGGAGAAGGTCCGGGTGATTCGACAGCATCTTCAGACCGCTCAGAGCCGACAGAGGAGCTATGCTGATGTCCGGCGACGAGACTTGGAGTTTCAGGTTGGAGATCATGTATTTTGAAAGAAAGTCTCGCCGTCTAAGGGGATTAGGAGATTCGGCATTCGCGGGAAACTCAACCCCGATACATTGGACCCTTTGAGGTGTTGGAGCGTATCGGACCAGTTTTTATCGACTTGCACTTCCCCCGAGACTTGCTGGTATCCATGATGTTTTTCATGTTTCCACTCTGAGGAGGTACGTCTTCGACCCGTCACACGTCATCGACTTTGCGCCCCTCGAGATCAGCAAGGATTTGAGATATGAGGAGCGCCCACTGCGGATTCTTGATCGGGAGGTGAAAGAACTGCGCAATCGGACCATCCCCTATGTGAAGATCCTCTGGAGCCATCATGATGAGCCCGAGGCGACGTGGGAGCTCGAGTCAGAGATGATGGACGCCTACCCCTACCTGTTCGAGGCTCAGGATTGAGGTATGATTTTCGTTTCGAGGACGAAACTTTTTTAGTGGGGGAGGATGTAGTGTCCTAGGTTCCTCTGTGGTTTTTCCCTGTTTCGGGGTGTGGAACACCTGTCAGGGGTGTGTGGGGCCCCAACATGTCAAAGTGATGTGTTGTTTGGACTCAGAGAGGATTTGGGAACAAGCCTGACCTTCGGCTGCCTTTGCTGAATTTTAGGAGTGGAATCAGGCTAAGCGGAGGCCGTATTTGGATTCAGCGCAGAAAAACGCTTGAAAACGGCTATTTATTCGTATTTTTCGGAGTCCGGATGCCCAAAAACGGACCCCCCGAAGTTTTCTGCGCAAAATGGTGCATGGGGGGAGCCGTTGACCACCCCGGGACACGTGGCAGCCTCTTATTGGGCCGGCGCGCCACTCTCGGTCCACGGGATGGGCCGCCGGTGCACGGTGGACCGGCGGGCCACGTGGCGGGCTTCCGTTGGACCGGCGCAGCACGCGCGGCGCATGGAACAAGCGCGGGCAGCGCGGGCAGGTCGGGCAGGTTGGGGCAGTGGCGCGGCGCACGGTGCACTGGGGCGCGCCACGTGGCGGCCCCGGGTTGGCGGGCGTACGTGCGCGCGGCGCACCCGCAGGCGCGCGCCTGCGGCCGTACGCGCACGCGCTGCAGGCGTGCAGGCGGCGCGCAGCGGCCGCCGACGGGCGTGTCGGGCGGGGGGAAAAGGGGGGGACACGTGGCGCCACACCATAGGCGGGCGCCACCCACCCCGCCGCCCCCGCAGGGGGCACGTGGCCGCGCCCGGTTCACCGGGCGCGCTGTCCCCTGTGCGGGGGACACGTGTCGGACGCCCAAGCAGGTCGGACCAAAATTCGGTCCGACCGGGATCCCGTGCGGGATGGGCCGAGTGTGGGCCGAATTTCTGTGCGGGCCCGAAATCGGGCCCAAAAGAATCGGGCGCCCGAATCTTAGGACACAGATGGAATTTTTCCATTTGTTCCTTTGGGCATATAAATAGCCTCCCCTCCCCTCCTTTTCTGTTCTTTTCCGAGAGATAGAGAGAGAAGGGAGAGAGTGCACTGTAGCAAACTTGTTCCCCTCCTCATTTTCTACCTCGTGGTGCGTTCCCAGATTTTCCGGAGACTCGACTGCGGCGTTTCGGATTTTACAGTGTGCCTCAGTTTTCCCCCAATTTTGGCCCGTTTTTCGTCTGCATTTCAGTCCGAGGAGTCCCCTGCGCAGTACAGGAGTCCTTTTCGACGATTTCTTTGCCCGGTGTTTTCCTGAGAGGTAGGGCTTCGTTTTTCATGTTGGTGATTTTCTGGATTCCGCAAGTTTGGCACGGTTCCCGAGGTGATTGAACCACCTCTTTTGCTGTTTGGTGTTGGACAGCGGTACCTTCGACGAATTGTTTCTCGGTTGTAGATTATCGGATCGAGGCGATTCAAGAGGCGATTTTGGGCTGCTTTTCGCAGGAACGCGCTTGTATTTTCTTGGAATTTCCTGAGATTTATTTCGAGGTGAAAATCACGTTTTTCTCAGTGTACAGTGTGCAGTTTTTCTTCACAGTTTGATGTTTGGATTACCACCTTGCCGAATTTATAACTTGACTTACCGAAACTCGTTTTGGGCGTGCAAGGTACCGTTGCGAAGCTATCGACGCGAGGATCGCTGTGATATTTTTCTGGGATTTTTCTGGGCACTTTCTGCAGGTGATAATTTAACAGTTTTGGGACTGTTGTTGTATGTATCTATAAGAGCGTTATTTGGGAACTTAAGTGAGTTTAGTGGACTTTGTATTGTGCCCAGGAGTGTTACGGGTGCACTGTACTTGTTGGGGCACAGGATTGGAGTTTTTGGTATTTTCAGCTGTACGGACCCGGACAGTTAGCGCTTCAGGTGGGTGGTTGTGTACTCCTCTCCTTTGGTATGCCCACTAGGAACATCAGAGTGTTCCCTCGTTTTTGGGGCCCAAAGTATTGTTAGTAACCTTGCATGAAATAGGGAACTAGTTATTGGTTGTTTGATCTTTGATAAATTGTTGTTAGATTTATCACTTTACTTAATCGCTTAATTATTCTAGACTGCATGTTTAGGGGCAGAATAGTAATGGAGGACTGCAAAAATTGATGATTATTCATATGAGACTGTCACCTTAGCTTATGTCACTCTAAACTGATTATTCTTGGAAAATAGATAAAATATTGGGACAATGCATGTTTTAAACTGGTCATCTTTTTACTGCTACACTATCATTTGGGACTTGACTTAGGAGAAAACCATGCTTTTATTCCTTTTCTTTCTCCTATTTATTCTAGACTTAGACCTAGTTGCTCGGGTTCGAGCGGGGGTTGGATAGTGTAGTCAGGTGCTGGGGATTTGGGACAGGTTGGGCTTCTGACAGGGTGTTGCGGCGACCACGGATCTTGGGTGGCCGACCGGGTTATACTATTGCATCAGATTGGGTGATGGGGATCGGGCTATCTTTTGTGGTGGGTTTTTCCCACTTGATTGAGTCATGATCCGGTCCTGCTATATCAGGTTACTTGTGGTTACTTACTTTACTCGTGTGGGTCGCTCCCCTCGAGTGCCACTCCGGAGTGTGCATCAGACAGACTTTGAGGCCTTGAGACTCCTTTGCTTCGGTGTTATGCATAGGCTGGCATACCCGTTGCGGCAGGCAGAGCAGGCAGTACCAGTGTCCACTGGTGGTCGGATTGGGTTATCTTGGCAGGCTTCTAGATACTGATGCATACTTTACCGTCCTTATGAGCGTGACATGTAGAGGCATATTAGGGGTAGTACTCATCAGTTGTCACACTTAGCTTTTCCCCCTGTTTCTCCCTTTTTTTGCCTCTGGTTGACCTGGTGGGCATATCTGAGTGAGGCTTTACCCACTATGGCAGGCTATTGTTTGTAGTAGTACTTACCCCATTGTCTTTCCTTGTTTCTTTTTCCCCCTTGTTTTGCAGAGTCCTCTGCGGGAGTTGCTGGGCCGTCAGCAACTGATCGAGGTAAGCGGATTGCGGACTAGATAGCGAGCCACCTGAGGGTTGTAGCTGGAGATTTTGGGTGCCTGGTCTTCTCAGACAGCTTTTGTTTATTTTCTTTTTTGGGGTCTGGCTTGTGGCCAGCTTTATGTACTTTTGTGGTGAGCTGGGAGAGGTGTTGTATTTATTTTTTCACAGTTGTACATGTTACTTCCAGCTTCTGTCTGAGATATTGTAGTTTATTTCAGCTCTGACTTTATGCTCGTTTATTATCATCTCTTATAGCTGAGCAGGTTACCGACGCTTCGTGTATGTGGGAAATACCGCATGCACGGCGGATCTGTAGACGGGCCCGGGTTCTGGTTTACACCCGGGGCGTGACAACATTCCCCGTAGCTATCGTCCCGAAACAGAAACAGAAAAGGCCCCGAGAACCCAGATCACCCAAACTCTCTCGGGTGACGAAGTTGTAATAAAAGATGACATTTATTACTGAAAGCTATTTTAATCTGAGAAACCAAATTTAATATATTTTTTAGTTCTTTTAAGAAAATCTGTTTAAATAAGTTTTATTTTTCAAACCCCGAAGGGCTATTGCCTTCACCCAAATCAAACAAAAACAGGCTCCGGCGACCCCCTCGAAATTTGGAAGGAAAACATTAGTTTACCGAAATTATGAATGTCTAAAATAGTCTGGGTTCTAGGTCCTACTATCACTGGTACACTACTGCCACTAACACAGTGGCGACAAATAAAACAAGGAAACAAGACATCCCGGGACCACCGTTCACCCAAACAGCTCCCGCCATAGATAAAAGACCGACTACATCTACTAGACTCCACTCTGCTCCCAAGCACGAGTGTAACATGCATCCCACACTAAGAGAAATCCCGACCACTCGGCCCACTACCCGGGCGAGGATAACACTATATCCAGGAATAGAATACGAAGTGTGGATGTCTAGAGCATAAATAAACCTAGCCCAAGTGAGGGTTTTCTACTAGCCTGGTTATACATGCAACATATGACGGGGTGCTAGGTCGATTTCCAACAATAGCAGTTAATTTAACTAAAGTAGGATCAGGGAATAATAATTAACAGGATATCAATCATAATAGGAAAGATAACATTTCCCTCTCTAACATGCATCCTAATCCATCTCATGGCATGTATGTTCCCTATATAATAGAATTAGTAGATAGTCCATTGTTTTTGGAGGCGAAGCAACCCACCTGAAAGTGCTAAACTGTCCAAAGTCCAACAGCTGAAAATACCCAGGAACAAATATCTCCATTTTTCCCCGACTCCAACGGGTTCAGAAACACCCACAAACTCTCCTGGGTACAACAATAAGGTCCAAGTTACACTTTATTCCAAAAATATCCAAGTACACACAAACTGCTGGTAACAATCCCAAAGATGTGAAATTTTCACCTACAGAAAGGACTCTAAAAAATCTGACAAAAATACAGATGCGATCGTCATGTCGAGCCCTTCGAAACGAGTACCTGCACGTCCCAATCTGAGTTTTGCAGGTCAAGTTACAAAATCCACAAGGTGACCATCTTGAAATTCCCAAGTACAAAAACTGTACAACTCTGTCCAGAAAAATGGAATTTTATTACCTTCGGGAAAATTCAGTAAAATCTAGAAAAATTACGAGGACGTTCCTTGCGATGCGTAGATGCAAAAAGAGTACTTGAGCGTCCAAATCCGATGCCCGAGCGCGAAGATATAGTCGAAATACCGAGACGCTGTCCAAAACCTCATAGCAGAAAAAGGGGTCACAGAAACACCTCAGGAACAATGCCTAAAACTCGAAACTAGGAGAAGTGATCAACACGGAAAACGAAGCCTGACCTCTCGTGAACGCGGTGGCATGAAAATCGGCTCAAAATTCCATCGGGGTGATCCGGTGTGTCTCGCGGACTGAAGAGCGACGGTAAAAGCCAATAATCCAAGGTGCGTCGATGTGCGCCGCGTCGTAGAAAACGTCGATGCCGCGGCCTCCAAAAATGCCCAAGATCCATCAAAGGGTGGAGGGTACAGTGTAGAAGGCTCTGTAGAAAGGGGAGCTCCCAGAATAGCCGAAAAACCCGCACAAAAGGCCTCAACTGCCTATTTATAGGGTGGAATCCGGACCAAAAATACACTTCCTGGTGCATTTTCCGGGCGCCCGAATCATTCGGGCGCACACAGTGCCGCCCGATCTGGCCGTCCATCCAGCGCCCGGATCAGCCTCCGCGCGACACGTCGCCAACAAACAGGCAACAACGAAGCTCACCACCTTCCTTGCGCCGTGTGGCCCACCGCAGACGCCGACGCGTGGCGCGCCCGAGAGCGGGAAACTGCGTCAACGCGCGCCTGCCGCGCCCACGTGCGCGCTGCCAGCGCTGCCTGTGACCCCTGCAAGGCACGCGCCCCGAGGCCGCCCCTGCTCCGTGGTCCCAGTCCACTGCACCGACCAATCCTACGCGGCCACGTGTCCCAAGGCAAACCAATAGGAAGACGACACGTGGCACGCCGCCCCCGTGCACCGTGCGCCTGCCCGCGCCCACTTCGGCGCCTGCCCCGCCCGCGCCGCCGCGCTCCGCCGCTGCCCGCCGGCCGCCGGAACAGTGCCAAGCGCCTCGAAATTCGTGCGCGGTGTCCGAGCTCCAAAAAATAGGAATAAGTAGTCCATTTTCATCGTTTTCGCGCGCTGAATCCAAATCTGCTGTCTGTTTTGCCAAATTCCATTTCTAAAATTTGTTGATGGCATCCGGAAAGGTGTTCTTTTGTCCAAACTTCGCGCTGAGTCCAATTTTGATATCTGTTTCGCGCGAAACCACTTCTAAAGATCCGGCAGGGTCAAGCGATTACCCAAGTAATCCATTTAACACCCGAAGTCCATCACTTATGTCCAATTGGTGCACCAACACCGCCGACATGCCACATAGGCCTCCAGAAGCGGCTGGTCACACTGTAGAAGCCCTACAGAGATCCGGGTCATGACATCCTCTCCCACTAAAAGAAAGTTTCATCCTCGAAACTAACACAACTCAAACAGGAGTCACAAATACCAAGCCAAAGGTAAGTATCCATCAACACAGTCTCCAACTCCCCAGTCGCTACTCACTCTCCGCAAAGCGAATCCAAAAGCTGGAAAAACCTCAGGAACTCCAAAGGCTGGGGACAAGGAAGAACAACCAAAACAACTCGTCCAAAACTACACGAAGTATGCCAACACAACCAACAAGAAAGGTATAGGCCCCACTAGCAGGAAAGTTGTCAACCCCAACTCTCTATTTAGAAAACAGCTGAAATTAACGAAAAGTCCGAAAATTCCGAAAGACCAGTGCCTTCGCCCCAATCAAACAAGAACAGGTTCGGGCACCGTCTCCATTTCTGGAGTAGCCTTTTGAAGCTTTCGTCCTGTTCGTAAATTTCAGCACAAAGGCGAGAAAAAGGAGAGAAGTGTTGAAGTCGTTCCTGTTGTGGCTACAAAAATGGAAGCTACGATCTAACCGTGAACCCTAGGGACACGACCTCTAGTTCTAATCGTCACCTACGCTCAAAGGGTAGCACCTAATCCAAAACCGCTGAAGCCACTGCTGCGGTAAGGATACTGTCACGCCCCGAGTCCGCCAATTTGTACGGTTCGGGCACGCCAACAGACCCGCCAATCGGGTAAGACCTTTTCCTACCCGAAAGGAACGGTAACATCCATAATAACACAACAAGTGTATGCGGAAGCTCAATATCAGAGTACTAAAATCACTACAAATTTAAAACTTTCATTCAACAACAATTAGTTAATGCGGAAATGAAAGCATACCAGAGTGAACAATAACTTAAATTGATTACACTTTACATTTCTGAACTTGCAAATAAAATTATTACAATTCTTTTACATCATTTCCTCACCATACAAGGTTCACTCGAGAAATATAAAAATGGGATACCTCTGCTAGACCCTCTAGGTCTCTATGCTGCTGGGCCCTTGCCCCTGTCGCATACCTCGCCGTCTGCCTCTGAACCATCTCGTCCGCTGCATCCATACCCGCACCTGTGGGGGGGGGGGGTCACCCAAGGGGTGTGAGAACTCCTGACAGAGTTCCCAGTGGGTTCAACCACCGAGAAAAAGTGTCCTACACCACTTGGTCCAATGGAAGCAATAATAATAGTGCTAGGAAACTAAATCCTCAATATCAAAATGCAGCTATGCAATATAACATATCACTACACTATCTGTGTATAACCATCTACCCAGCACTACTCTGTCTAGCCACACTAGGCTGCTAAGCACCAACTCGGCCACTATGCCGCTGAATACAGGGTCCAACTAACCCGGCCACCTTGGCCACTCTATTTTTCTTTATTCTTTAGATTCTGGTGCTTTAGTTCAAGTTAACCCTCGGAAATTCTTATCCAACGGGTCCGAGCCCGGTAGTCTTGCTACCATAAGATAAGATTTCTAAGGTTGCCGATAACACCCGCAAGTGTTACCCCGCCCAACGGGGAACTTGTCATACGGGTCACTGCCCGGGAGAGGGACACTGCCCATGGCTCCGACAAGATCTACGTTTCACCCCCGAAGGTACGCCCATTTTATCTTTTTATATTTTCTTTCTTTTCTTTCTACTTTAGTTCTTAGCCTCTTTGCCTTTGAACACTTGCTTTCCTTTCTTATTCAGGCTTATAGCTCCCTTTTTGCCACTGGCAAATCACTTTCTCTTTTCTTTGAGCATTTAGCTCATTGCTTTCACTTTTAGCCATTCGAAAGTACCTCGTCCGACGGGTCACTGCCCAGGGAGTCCTGCTCCACTTGACGAGTCTCAAATTCGAAGGCGCCAATTACATTTTCTTTATGCTTTTAGCCACTTTTAGCTTGCTTTTAATCTTTGCCTTTTAGCAACAATTTTTTTCCTCTTATCCTAGGTCTTGCCGTAAGGATAACTAGAGAGTCTCCTGGACTCTTAAACATTTCTCTTTTATTTCTTTAACTCAAATTTAAGTTAAAGTTATTATCCATTTGCCCAGACACCCTATGACCTTCTAGGGTTATATTTGATCAACTCTTTAAACTGGGGATCTCATCCCACATTTCTGATTCCTCACTGAATCCTAGAGTTAACTAAACTCTGTTTTCCTGCTTCACCATTAACTTAGAGTTACACTGACTCTAATTCCATGTTCCACTGTTATCTTAGAATTACATTTACTCTACTTTTCTGTTTTCCCTTTCATATCTCCACACTTGATCCATCTTTTCCATCCTCCTGATTCCTTACTGAATCCTAGAGTCAACTTGACTCTATTTTCTGTCTGTGAGTTTAAACTCTTCTAGCTCAACTTAGGTTCCCTTTACCTTAGTCCCATGTCATACTTGTCCTAGAGTTCCATGACTCTATGCTGACCTCTAGTTCACCTTAGGTTTCCTTACCTAAGTTCCATGTCATACTCATCCTAGAGTTCGTTGACTCTATGTTGAACACTAGTTCTCCTTAGGTTCTCTTTACCTAAGTTCCATGTCATATACACCCTAGAGTTTTCTGACTCTATGTTGATCACTCTATCCAGTGTCCTTAGGTTATCACCTAAGACCATGCCACTCATCCTTCCTAGGATAACTCCTACGTTGATGTCACTCGTCAAACCCCTAAACTAGGTTTTCTCCTAGTCTTACTACCAACAAGTTCTGTTCCCTTATCTCACATGATTCCTAGGGTTGTACCCTAACATGATCACAGTCATCAAGTAATTACTCATTTCTACGCATGAAATTATTTTCATATCCATCATAAAAATAATATTTATCCTCTAAGTCCTTTTTGCACATGCAAATGAATTATCTCCTTTTGGCAACCGACAGTTGCATTTATCATCTGTGTCCATCTACACATACAAATTTATCCTCTATTGTGGATAAATCATAAATATCACTTTTCCTCTAAATTTCTCTACACATGCACATATATCATCTGTTATTGGCAACCAACAGTTGCTCTTTTCATCTGTGTTCCTCTAAACATGCAATCTTATTCATAATTACCTAACGCCTCTAACAGGCTACTATCATGCTTCGAAATCGAAAAGCAAAGGAGCAAGGGGAGAGGTCACCCAATTTCGGCAGAATTCCCCACCTTGTAGTGTACCCAATTGCTTGTAGACACTTGCAATTGGTCTCCGCGCGATTCCACTTGTTCCCTCGAGCTTGCACGCAAAACGGTGCACCTCCCTCGAGTCTGCACGCAAAATGGTGCACGTCCTCCAAACCTGCACGCAAAATGGTGCACGTCAGTAAAACCCACACGCAAAACGGTGTGCGCCACTTCAGTCGGCACGCAAAACGATGCGCGTCATCTCAACCTACACGCAAAACGGCGCACGTACCTCGGATTTGCACGCAAAACAGAGCATGCTTCTCTTAAGGTTGCACGCAAAACGGTGCACGTCTTTTCTGACCCTGCACGAAAAACGATGCATAATATTAGGGTCGGCATGCAAAACGGTGCGCGACAACACGATCGGCACGCAAAACGGTGTACGTATCTTAAATTTGCACGCAAAACGATGCACGCTTAACTGTAGAGTTGCACGCAAAACGGTGCACATTTTTCTATCCCTGCACGAAAAACGATGCATAATATTAGAGTCGGCACGCAAAATGGTGCGCGACAACACGACCTGCACGCGAAACGATGCAGTACCTCGAATCTGCACGCAAAACGGTGCACGTCTGACTGTAGGCTTGCACGTAAAACGGTGTACATTTTTTTCTAGTCACGAAAAACGATATATATTATTAGACTTCGCACGTAAAACGGTGCGCGATAACACAAGTTACACGCGAAACGGAGCACATACCTCGGTTTGGCACGCAAAACGGTGCACTTTTCTTTTTCAACGTTGCACGCAAAATGGTGCACGTTTTTCGAGTTTGCGCCCAAAACTGTGCATTTTTGCCGAATCCGCATGCAAAACGGTGGATTTTTCTACAACTTGCACGCAAAACGAGACGCACCAAAAAAATACTCGCGATAGTCCGTGCAGCAACGGTACAGTAGAACTCGGTCCCTAACACGCAAAACGGCACGGGGTCAAATTTAATGTCCAAAAAGAAACCCTACAAATTATGCCCAAAAATACTGAAAAATAACGTTACCTCGTCAGTCGCGCTGCCCATCGGCTTTTGGAAACGCCTCGCGCGCTCTACGAGGTTCACGGCACGCTCGCGCCCCACGAAATCCCCCATTTTTTTTCCTCTCTTCCTATCTCTCTCTCTCTCTCGTTCGTGCTCAGGTAGAGAAGAAATGGAAGAATGAGGGGAGAGTCTGCGGGGAGAAGGAAGAAGAAGAGAAAAAGGAAGGAAAAAAAAGGGAGAGGGGGTGGTGTAGACCCGGTCCACGGGGCCACCAATGGGGAGCCGCCGTGTGGCGGTCCACCACACAAGGGGGGCACGCACCAGGTCCATGCGGCGCCCGCGCGCCACGTGGCGCGCGCCCCCGCGCCCAGTGCGCGCCAGCTGTGTGCGTGGCGCACCGCGCCGCGCGCTTGGAAATCTCTTTTTGTTCTGTTTTCTGTCCGTTTTTTGTCCGTTTTCGTCCAAATTTGACAGGCAGCTTCGTTTCAGCCTAATTAACCACAGAAAATTTTAAATTTCCAGTTTGGGCCATTTCTGGGCCACCAAAAGCCTCGCTGTATCCAGAATCGCTGGCGGACCCCGTTCTCGCAATCCGGATATCCTTCAACCCGAAATTTTTACTGTGGCCTTAAAACATAATTACGAAGCTCCCCAAATTTTCTCAGAATTTTTCGACACTGTTGGCGGAGCCCGTTCTCACTATCAGGCATCCGATCAACGTGAAACTTTTTCTGTGATCTTAAAACATATTTACGGGGCTCCCGTAATTTTCTCGGAATTTTCCGACACTGTGAATTTTCCACTAAAAATCTGGGCCCCCTTTCTCCAATAAATTTTTAGATCTCTCCATTTTAACCCGAATTGGGCCCAACTTGCGTCCAAATGTTCCTTACTTCCCCAACTTTCATAACACTAGTATTTCATACCACCTTTATTTACATTTATTTATGTGCCGAAAATTCGGTACATTACAGATACCCCGGTGACCTGTGAAAATGAACTCCTCCGGTCCAGCTCGCGGAAGGGTTTCTCATTCCACAATCTGTCGTTGCATGCTATCGCTCCAGCCGGTCCATCCCGTGTGCTCGATCAGAGTCTTGGAGCTGTCACCCAATCGTCACCTCTGCCGGTAAAATTCCAAGTCTCAACTGCACTAGACATAATCCATAAGGCTTCCTGTGATGCCCCACTTCCCAGGGGGTCACCCATCCTAGAACTACTCTAGCTCTAGCACGCTTAACTCTCATGTTCCTCTTGGATCTTGCTACCATCCAAAATTCTATAGCCGGGTTAGAGATTTAGTCCTATTATATCATTTATATAGAGGACTAATCCAAATTCCGGGGGTGTCACATTCTTCCCCCCTTTTAAGCCCTGACGTCCACGTCAGGCTCAAGCACACTCACAAGCACCAGGCGATGTGAGACTCGTCTCGCTAGACCTTGTGAGGAGCTGCACTCCACTCACAACGGTCATTAGCCGGGGAGCCTCGCTCTACCCGCTATATAACCCTGGCTCAGCCGAGACTCATCTCACATTTCCGGCTGGTGAATGGCTCTGATACCAACTGTGATGCCCCACTTCCCAGGGGGTCACCCATCCTAGAACTACTCTAGCTCTAGCATGCTTAACTCTCATGTTCCTCTTGGATCTTGCTACCATCCAAAATGCTATAGCCGGGTTAGAGATTTAGTCCTATTATATCATTTATATAGAGGACTAATCCAAATTCCGGGGGTGTCACACTTCCCTAAGTGCACAATACCAACAGGAACCTGTACCTCTAGTGCACGTGGTAACCACTCTATCTCCAAACTAGGCAGGGAAGCAAAAATACTCTAACTCAGCCTGTCGTAATGAAAACGTGCATGCGACAATCCAATCCACTGCCGTGGCGCCTTCTAACCGGGCGGCACAGACTCATCCACTCGATGTGAGTGGTCGTCGCCAAAAGAACCTGAAGTCGCTCCTCAATAAAAAGGGTCTCAAAGAGTCGCTCCATTGCTGTGATCCAGGACTCTGCCCCCCACGGCTCCAAGCTCAATCCTGCAATCGGGGTGGATCAGACTGCCGGGACTGGCTCCATCGATCAATGATGTCCCAAAGCTCATCTACTATCCGCTATCCACTCTGCCTCGGTGCCTCGGCACTACTCGTCGGCACGCAGGGGGCTGCTGGCTCAATCGGTGCCACTGCTACAACTGGAGATGCCACTGCATTGAAAGAATGTGCTGGAGGACACTCAGGCGGTGCTACAACTAGCTGTGCTCTCTGCTCCAACAGGCGCATCAGACGTTCCATGGCCGCCTCCTGGCGTCGGACAACCTCCGACATCTGTGCCATATAGGCCCGTGACTCTTGGGTCTCGCTCTGCTCTGATAGCTCTGCCTCCCGCTGCTCGAGTTCTTGATCTGATGCAGGATGTGCCCTCTTCACTGCACGACGTCTCAGGGGCATCGAAGTCCACTGCACAATAACAAACATCAGGACACAACAACTATTCGACCCAATCCAGCGAGTGTCTAAGACATGTCATCCATTCCATAGCATTATGTTGTATGCAGCCAACATAATCGCTTAGGAGAATAAACATGTCGATCACTCATCCCATCTCTTGGGAGAGGTATAAAACTCAATCAGGACTCTTGCTAAAAGTCACGACTCTCACGTAGTCATCCTAATGTCCAACCACAAGCCTAGGGTTTCTAAGTCCACCATGACCTACAACCTAGGCTCTGATACCACTCTAATCTGTCACGCCCCGGGGTCGAAACTGCGACCCGGGCTCGCCAACAGATCCGCCACCTATACAAAACCCCGCATAGGCGAAGCGTCTAACCTGCAAAAGATAATACTAAAGATATACAAATATCAGAGCTAAAAAGAATACTATTGTAAAACTAAATCCAATCACTGTACAACTGAAAATAAAGATACAATATCCATCTCCCAAATACGATCATATACAAAATCCTCTGATACAACACTCCAAACTCTACAGGGAGGTAAACAGAAATAATACATCAGTGTACAGGCTCTCAGTACAAGTCAAATCCTCACAATACAATAGTCTCTCAAAAGTGGAAATAAAACTAATCTACTGACTGTACTGCAAATCTCCAAAAAAGGGGCACCGCTATACTCCAAAGACGGGTAGGGAACTAGCTCGCGACTCCCTCGCCTCGGTCTGTAGGATCAGCAACTAGAGCAACAGGAACTGGAGAAGGGGTCCCTGGGGAAAAATACACCACTGCGGGTGTGAGAACTACATCCCACAGTAGTTCTCAGTGGGTACCGCCACCAATCCCGACGGTCTACCCACTAAGTCTACTAGACGCACAAGATAACAGAAAACTGAAGAAAGGAAAGCTGAAAATAACTCTACAGCTACCATGCCTCTATCTACTATGCTCAAAGGGTGATACAGATGAAAATGATGCATCGACTCAAACTCAGTATACTCAATCAACCCAATCACAGTGACTGCCACATAGGGGGACCAGTCAAACCGGCGCCCATCTACTGCCGCACATCCACAAGAGGACGGGTCTACCGTAGGGCGTCCATGACTGCCAAAACTGGCCCAGCCAGAGGGACTGCGTCGACAAGTCGCGATAGCAAAGTAACAGGTCCAACTCCGGAGTGGCACTCGAGGGGCGCGACCCCACCGAGGAAAGTATCCGCGCATCTCTGTCGAGCTCAATATGGCTCATGCAGGCTATAGTCCAAATCCATGATCAACAAGATCGACAATAACCAACATCACATCTCTAACTCACTAGCTGGAAATATCCAACAGCTAGGACTGCCGTCAACCCAACGGCTCCCCACAACGGAACACCAACCCACAACGACACAACACAGACCGACACCATAAGGGTTCAGAAACCCCGATAGGTCGGTGCCTAGAACCCTAATCAAATAAGAACAGACTCCAGGCTTCGCCTATCGAAGTTCTCGACTTCCTTACAGTTCGGGAAAATTACTCCCTCGGTAAAACATGCGGAGGAAACTAACCAGGGCCCGAAAGTTCCGGGAGACCAACACCGTCACGCCCCGGGGTTTAAACATGCGGAAGAAACGTCACCGTTTAGCTCTCAAATTTTGCGTATGTATTTTTTTTTTTTTTTTGAAACCGTTCTTCCCCGGTGCGTGCCCAGACCCGCCGCATATACAAATTCACTCTGCAAACGGGCAGAGTCTCCTTTGTATATGCACGGCGCCCCGACTACAATAATCAAACACTCATCACTTTAACCACACTAGATCGACATTCGAGTACATACAACCATTTTTCCACAAGTAACCAAGAGGCCGATTAACTTTGGAAAGGATAAATCCACAGGGTTTTGAAAGCGATGCCCACTCGACATCAGGTTTTATAAAACTATTTTCAAAACCACATAAATCCACAGGATTTGAAAACGGTGCCCACCCGACACCAGGTTTAATAAAACTATTTTCGAAATCACATAAATCCACAGAATTTGAAAGCGGTGCCCACACGACACTAATATTGTTAAAACAGTTTTCACAACAGTTTCCTTGTTTCTTGTTTGTAGTTTGAAAGCGGCCAAGCAAAGAAGTAAGAACAAAACACCCATCCAAAAGAGTTATCAAATAGCCCAACATCCATATCGACCCCACGGGGGTATCGCGATCCACAACTAACTACTATGAGTAATGAAATGAACAAGGAGAGAATAAGTCAAAGTCTGCAGCCCCAAAAGGGCTAGAAGACCACTCGCACGGCCTCACCAATGCCCTAGCACTCGCCCGTGGACGAACCTGTCACGGAGTGGGAAGTCAGTGACCAGAAATAAAACGTAAATGCAATAAGGGCTAGAAGTAAGGCAAAGCACTGTAAAACCAGAGCAACCGCCCTCTCCAACGTGCAACCAACGGTGAAAAACCCTGTACAATCCAAACCCGGGCACCTGCCCCGGCAACCACACCGAGCACCTATCTCGGTAAATCATACCGAGCACCTACCCCGGCACAACCTCGAGCACCTTCCTTGGCACCGCTCACACCCCCCACCCATGAGGGCCCCCATTACGTCACCCACACGTGGGGTACACGGGTCAACGTACCACTTTTTTGAAAAAGCACACCCTCGCGGTGGCCAAACCGCTGGTGTGCGTGTATCAATCTCGAGCCTCAAAACTAAGTATATATATATATATATATATATAATTAACTTAAATAGGGTTAGCACGGAAACAAGCAATTATTTTATTCTTCCCTTTGCCCAAGCAAGCAATTTCTATAACCTACACCTTTTCCCAAATAACCACGGAAATGTACCCACCTTGTGCGTGGCGACCGGCGTTCAACTCGTCCGCGACTGCGTGCCTGCCGAGCTTACGATGTCCCGCGCCCCGAGAGGAACAAAAGTATGCTAAGACTAGACGACCGAACGCCGAACGTCGACTCAAAACTGAAGACGAAAAACCGACGCGATCACAGGACTCCGCGCGGCGAAGTCCCCCGCACGGCACCAACCCGTGCGGCGCGCACACCTCCTGCGAACGGCACGGGGCTCGTCTGCGGGCGGCCCCGCGGGGCACTAGCCCTCGCGGCGCGCTGCCTGCGGTAGAGCCGCGCGGTGGCCCTGCAGCGCGGCGCGCTGCCTGCAGGCAGCCTGCGCGGCACCAGCCCGCGCGGCGCGCCTGCGGGCAGCCCCGTGTGGCGGCCCTGCCGCGCGGCGCGCTGCCTGCAGGCAGCCCGCGCGGCATCGGCCCGCGGGGCGCGCCTGCGGGCAGCCCCGCGCGGCGGCTGTGACGCCCCCAATAGTCCCACATCGGATGTGGATGGATTTGTGATTGGGTTTATATGAGACTTGGACACTAGTAATAATAACTGGGCTTAAGCATTTTGGGCTGTGGTTTGGGCCCAACGAGTTATTATTGCTAGTGGACCGGGTCGTTACATTTGGTATCAGAGACAATAACCAGCCGGAAGTGTGTGATGAGTCTCGGCTGAGCCTGGGTCTAGATGACAGGGCTAGCGAGACGAGTCTCACATCGCCTGGTGATCTTGGGCTTGTGTGTGTGTTTGGGCTGACGAGGACGTCAGGCCTAAACGGGGGGAGTCTGTGACGCCCCCAATAGTCCCACATCGGATGTGGATGGATTTGTGATTGGGTTTATATGAGACTTGGACACTAGTAATAATAACTGGGCTTAAGCATTTTGGGCTGTGGTTTGGGCCCAACGAGTTATTATTGCTAGTGGACCGGGTCGTTACAGCGGCCCTGCCGCGCGGCGGGCTGCCTGCAGGCAGCCCCGCGCGGCGCCCTGCCGCGCGGCACGCTGCCGGCGGGCAGCCCCGCGCGGCGGCCCTGCCGCGCGGCATGCTACCTGCAGGCAGCCCGCGTGGCACCGGCCCGCTTGCGGGCAGCCCCGCACGGCGGCTGTGCCGCGCGGCGCGCTGCCTCCGGGCAGCCTGCGCGGCACCGGCCCCCGCGGCGCGCCTGCGGGCAGCCCCGCGCGGCGGCCTTACTGCGCGGCGCGCTGCCTGCAGGCAGCCCCGCGCGGCGGCCCTGCCGCGCGGCTCACTGCCTGGAGGCAGCCCCGCGTGGCGCGCTGCCTGCGGGCAGCCTCGCGCGGCGGCCCCAAAAACTGCAGTAGCGGTGGCGGCGGTTTCCCCCGCAAAGAGACGAACAACCGAAAAACCAAAAGGAAACCCTAACGAACCACTCTCCTTAGATCCGCTGGAGGAAGAGGAAGGAGAGGATCGTCCACCTTCTCCCGATCAACCCGCAGAAAGGAAAATCTCCTTCCTTCTCCCTGGATCCCCACGCTGGAACTCTGCGCCGATGACTTCAAGCGAGAGAGAAAATAGGTTGGGGTTCCCTTTTTCTTTCCTCTTTCTGATCGTGCCCGCATCTACCCTAAAGCAACGAAGGGACTAAGATAGGCGGACAAATAAAATCCAAGTCCCCCGGATCACACCCTAACCCATCCAAACTCAAACAAGAGGTCCAAGTTACCTCGAAAAACGTGCAGATCACCATCACGGATCCTAACGCGTCCAATTTGATCGCAAGCTTCGAAAATTATTTCTGGGGGATTCCGGGGTCGGAATTCGAATCCGATCGCCCCACCGTTTCCGGTTTCGCGAGCTCTAGCACCTAAAAATACCCGCGAGCCCCGACGGACTGCCCAGAAATAAACGGATTATTAACCCTCGCCGGGCCAATAAAAGTAAGGTAAAACAAAATTACCAAAAAAAAGGGCGGGTATTACAAACACCTACAACCCTATCAAACAGGAACAGGTTCCAGGCACAGCCCCCGTAGCTATCGTCCCGAAACAGAAATAGAAAAGGCCCCTAGAACCCAGATCACCTAAACTCTCTCGGGTGACGAAGTTGTAATAAAAAGATGACAGTAATTACTGAAAGCTATTTTAATCTGAGAAACCAAATTTAATATATTTTTTAGTTCTTTTAAGAAAATCCGTTTAAATAAGTTTTATTTTCCAAACCCCGAAGGGCTATTGCCTTCACCCAAATCAAACAAGAACAGGCTCCGGCGACCCCTCGAAATTTGCAAGGAAAACATTAGTTTACAGAAATTATGTATGTCAAAAAACAGTCTGGGTTCTAGGTCCTACTATCACTGGTACACTACTGCCACTAACACAGTGGCGACAAATAAAACAAGGAAACAAGACATCCCGGGACCACCGTTCACCCAAACGGCTCCCGCCACAGATAAAAGGCCGACTACATCTACTAGACTCCACTATGCTCCCAAGCACGAGTGTAACATGCATCCCTCACTAAGAGAAATCCCGACCACTCGGCCCACTACCCGGGCGAGGATAACACTATGTCCAGGAATAGAATACGAAGTGTAGAGTACCGGAGCTTCGGGCAGAGTGCCGACTCCACGTGGCAGCCTGGTATTGTGGAAATACCTTCAGCAGGTTCTGATTTTAATTACAGATGAGTTCGGGATGTCCCGAAGCAACGCGGAAGTAATTTGGTAGAAAAGTGAGTTGGCGTCGGCTTGAGAGCTTGCGGGTCGAGCATCGGCTTCATGGATGGGTTTGATGTGAGTTGATCCCTTGGGACATGTGTATTATGAGTTTACAGAGGTGTTCGGTTGGTTTCGGGGTGATGCGGAGGTCCCGAGGCGAGAAAGTGAGTTGGCGGGGCATTTCGGAGATTTTCTGGCTAGTTCTGGAGCTTTTGGGTGGCTTGGTTCCGGAACCAGCCATTTGGTTCCGGAACCAGGGCCCGTGTACCGGTACCAGGTGGGTGGTACCGGTACACAAGCACAGAAAGTGCCCAGTTAGCTCGGTTTGGTGCACTGTAGCTTGAGGTATGGGCTTCTTCTGTTCCAACCACTCCATCGTTGATTTTTATACCCCGGCACATGCTCCCTCTCCACCCATCATTTCTTATCCCCTCCACCTTTTTCTTGCTGCCAGAGAAGAGAAAGAGAGGAGGAAGTAGAAGGAGAAGAGAAGGGTCTGTGAGCTTCTTGCATTGTGGGAGTTGACCCGGTCAACGTGCGCGCTCGGGAGCAAAATTGAGGTAAATTGATTGTTGGAGATTGTGGTTTTGGACTCTTTGATTCTCCTCTTGGGTTTTATTGATGGAATTGAATGGTAATTTGAGCTAATTTCCATCCTTGCTCCATTCTTGTGCTCTCGGGTTGAGGCAACAGGCTGGGATTACTGCGCAAATCCGCGGCACTGTGCAATGCTTGTATTCGTGTATTGGGTGATCGGTTTGTGCTGAAATTTTTGTGGTGGCCTAGCTGGGTGCTGTGGAGGTTGACTGGAGCTTCGTGGAATTTTTCGAGACGCGCAACGGCGCGCGCGCGCGCGAGAGGCGCAGTTCAGTTTTTCGTCAGATTTCGCCCGTTTCTTCACCGATTTCGGCGCGGCCTTCGGAAAGCATTCCAGGTGGGTTGGAATTTCTTCAAGATGTGTGGAATGCCCTCTAAAGCTATTTGAATGCATGTTGATCATGTTTAGCTTAATTATTTGCATAGCTGGTAAATCTGATAGTTGCCTAGAAAATTGTAGGAATACAATTGCCAGCCCCAGATATTTTTAGCATGATCTAGAAGTGATTTGACACTAGACTGCATGTTTAGTTGGCTTTATATTGGCATCTGAACCGTTTTAAAAATCGTCGGAACTGTTTTAAGGAAAACTGGGATTTTGAAAATAGTTTTAAAACATTGAGATCTTCCCGAGGGGTTGAGTAGGTTCAGGATGCATGTGTTCTCGTGCCAGAGGGCCGAGTGGATTTTTAGAGCATTATGAGATGACTTTCTAGTGTCATGAGGGAGTTTTGAGATACTTGAGTTCGCGGGGTATTGAGGATGTATTCCCTGATTGGGTTACTCTAGATCATGGGTCGTGTTCTGATTTAGTGGTGGAGATGGTTCTCCCACTTAGCCTTGAGAGTTTTGGGGGCTCTGGCAGATCGAGTCGTGGAGGTTTCCCGACTCAGCCACGGGGCGTGCATTATCAGATTGAGTCGTTGAGGGTTCTCCGACATAGCTGTGAGAGTGTTGGGCTTTCCTGTTCGAGTCGTGGAGTCTTTCTACGACTGAGTATGCTTGTTGAGCATTGAGATCCGATCTGTTTGATCGTGTATTTTAGCCTTGAGTCGTTGAGGGTTCTCCGACATAGCTGTGAGAGTGTTTGGGCTTTTCTGTTCGAGTCGTGGAGTCTTCCTCCGACTGAGTTATGCTAGTTGAGCATTGAGATCCGATCTGTTTGATCGTGGATTATAGCCTGCTGAGCCTGGCTTTTTATGCCAGTTATGAGATACTTGAGATACTTGAGTTCGGTGGGGTCGCTCCCCTCGAGCTACGCCCCGGGTGCGATGATGATACCGAGCCTGACGAGGCTGCGATGTGATTACTGAGATGGTCCTTGAGGGATACCCTACGTAAGTCCGTTCCTCCGGGATGTGCGGCAGTGGATGCCTACGTAAGTCCGTTCCTACGGGATGCGCGGCAGTAGATGAGCGCAGGCTTGATTGACTGGTCCAAAGAGGGATAGTCATTGGGATTGGGTGATATGTGTGAGTGAGTTTCATAGCCTGTTCATAGATGAGTTTTCCTTTGAGCATGATACTTGAGGCATGTTAGCAGTAGTGGGTGTATGCATATCTTCATCATTTGTAGAGTTTCTTGAGCATGATGATTGAGACATGATAGCTAGTTCCTTTCAGCTTTTATCTATCTATCTATCTGCATACCTATCTGTTGTGCCTCCTGTAGACTTAGTGGGCATACCGTGGATATTGAGACGGTACCCACTGGGAACTACCTTTGCAGTAGTTCTCACACCCGCTGCGGTGACAGGTTTCCTGAGGCTGCTGTTCCGGCTTAGCTCGCGCGGAGTCAGCTGATCGAGGCGAGGACGTGGCCGTTTAGTTCCTTACCAGCACTGAGAGTCAGAGGTAGATGTACCTTGTGTATTTTATGACTCCACTTTTGTACTGGACATTCTGAGAGATCAGTGAGGATTCTTGTACTTTTGTAGCCGAGAGACTTTGTACTGAGATTTTATTTATATCAGATGTTCAGTGGATTTCTGTAGCTACTGGTTCTTTTTTCAGCTCTGATACATTATAGCTATAGATCTGACTTGCAGGGTAGACGCTTCGTCTGTACGGCAGTTTTCGTACAGATGGCGGATCTGTTGGCGAGCCCGGGTCGCAGTTTCGACCCCGGGGCGTGACAGATTAGGGTGGTATCAGAGCCTAGGAATATAGGTCGTTGAGGACTTAGTGACCCTAGGCTATTGGTTGGACAGTAGGATAACTGTCGTGAGAGACGTGATTGTAGCGAGAGTCCTGATTGAGTTTGTACCTCCCCCGAGGGATTGGGGCGAGTGATTTTACATGTTTATTCTCTAAAGTGATTATGTTGGCTGCAGACAACATAATACTTTAGAACGATTAACATGTTATAGACTTTCGCTTGATTGGGTCGAGAGTGTTTGTGGTTTGGTTGGCCGTGACTGTTCTTCTTGTTGGCCCTGTGTTGCCGTGCAGCGGCGAGGGCGTGTTTGACCTCGGATGAGGAGCCCGAACAGCGGGGGGCTGAATGGACAGAGCAGAGCGAGGTCTGCGAGTTACGGGCCCAGGTAGCTCAGTTGTTTAGGCAACGCGGCGCCAGGAAGAGAACACGGAGCGCGTGATGCGCATGTTTGAGCAGAGAGTATCGTTTGAGGTATCGCCGTAGTACCTCCAGCCGCGACATCGTCGACTTCGGCCCCGTTTGCACTGTGAGTAGTGCGGGAGCAGCGAGAGATTGCTGATTGATAGTCGTGCATCCGCTAGTTCCATCCCCTACAGATTTCAGGGCGGAGTTGGAACCTTGGGAGGCCGAGAACTGGATTGCTGCCATGGAAAAGTTGGCTGAGGACTTGTTCATCCAGGAGAAGCATCAGGTGCCCTTAGTTGCGCACTTTTGGATAGGGACGCCGTGTGTTGGTGGCGTCGAGTCTGTCCCGTTGGACCATCAGGAGAGCGGTTGAGGATTTGGAGTGAGTTTCTATGATTGTTGAGCAGAGTGCCCCATGTCGCCCAGGATGAGGCCCAGGAGATTGATCATGTTTGAGAGGGGACTGCTTCGAGATGTTATCATTTTGGATATTCTCGACGAGCGACTTCAGATGCAGCGGTTGTGCATGCCCGATGGATTGACTGAGGTCTGTGATCATGTCCGAGAGGGACGGAGAGCGAGGGACTAGCTCCAGAGAGAGATGTCCAGTATCGCCTGATTTTGGGATAGTCGAGTGGATCGAGGTTGCCATGATTCCAGTCACAGGATCATGAGTCTCAGAGGAGACAGAGACTAGGAGGTTCTCGACAGTCGAGGCACCAACAGCAGTATTCGTATGATTGTGTCTTTGGTGGTGAGACGCATTCTACGTTATAGAGTGACTTCAGGATGAGGGCGGTGTTTTTCATGTGTTTAGTCAGGACATCTTCAGGCAGAGGGTCCCAGAGTGGTGTTCTTGGATTTGCCGCCTGCGACGGCACCCCTCTACCCCTTCAGGATGTCGCGGTTCACCCGACTTACCAGTAGGCTGATTGAGCCGAGATGCCGAGGCAGATTGAGCGATGGCCACCAGCATCTAGTGGATGAAATGGTGTAGTTGGTTGGAGGACGCCAGGATAGTGGAGCGCGTCTTACCAGGTGTGGTTTTCTTATGGTCATTAGAGTTGGAGCATGTTGATGCCGACACCGCGGGTGTGTGCTTCACTAGAGCAGGGGTAGCTTCGCGTGGGCCAGAGATGGGACTGTTGGCTTGTGCACGTGAGGATCAGGTTTCAGATCACGTATAGCACAGGTATGAGTGTTGCCAGTTCCGCCCAGTTTTGTAGGACCTTGGATTGATCCTAGAGTTGTTAGTCCTACATCAGCTCCGAGATGTTGATATAAGGTTGGTTAGGGATTGGTTATCCCAATGTTGTGCTATCTTGGATTGCCGAGAGTGGACATGACCCTCCGTGGACCTGGCCAGGAGGAGTGTGGTTATAGAGGATGCTAGAGCACGGCAGAGGTTGAGTCGTGGTCGTGTCGCTTTGTTAGCGACGGTAGAAGAGGTGCCTACTGCAGCACCGGGACTAAAGGAATATCTTTATCGCCGTGTGATCCCGGACAGGAGTTTACCTGGTCTGATGTTGATGCCGCCGTCTAGGGAGACTGAGATCGAGATAGTGATCGACGTGGTTTGGAAACCGCGCCGACTTCGGCAGCATCTCTTGGAGTATCACTCGTGAGCCAGTGAGAGAGCTGTTAGCGCAGTTGCGAGACCCGAGGGATCGAGGGGTCTGTGTGACCCAGTACCACGTCGTGGGGATACGACAGTGAGGATCTGAGAGATTGATATTTTGGATGTGTTACCACACCGTTGATACACGGTGGTGATGCCACGCCGTTTATACACGGTGGTGATGCCACGCCGTTGATACACGGTGGTGATGCCATGCCGTGGTATACGGCAGTGATGCCGCGTTGTGAGTGCACAACGGTGAGAGTGCTGTGACGATTCGAGCACAGTTAGATTTGGACTGTGTTGGGTTGATGCCTTGCGGGACATTGAAGGCTTTGTGGAACCCTACAGCTGAGGGCTGTGCCAGATAGAGTCTGAACCCGATAGAGACATTTTGAGCTTACAGTGAGGTCAAGCGGAGTGACTAAGGCCCTGCGGCCTTTTGGATTTGAGGACTTGTGTGTTCCGGCGGTACTTGGACCGGGCTGTAGAACCAGTGTGAGTTTGAGCTCTACAGTGAGTTGCCGTGCCAGTGGTTGGTTAGTTATATACTTGGGATTTATTTCCGAGGTGACATAGAGCACGAGGAGCACTTGAGGATATTGCTGCAACTTCGGGGAGAGAAAAGTTGTTGGTTGCCAAGTTGAGAGAGTTGTGCTTGACTTTGAAAGGTTCTGTGGTTAGGCCGGGTGTTTTCAGCTGCAAGGGTGACAGTGGACCCGACGAAGGGTGTTGCCGTTTGGGTTCGGCTTAGACCCACGATAGTGACAGAGGTCCAGAGTTGTGGATTAAACAGTGCCAGCTTAACTTTGAGGAGTTCAAGCTGTGGATGGTATTAGCATTATTGTGAATAGTTGCTTGAGATAGAGAGAAATTTGAGATATCTATCGATCCTAGGTACTGGGTTACTCAGAAAGAATTTGATTTGAGGCAATGCCGGTGGATAGAGTTATTAGGGATGTATGTTTGAGCTTACAGTAACATCCCGACCAAGCCAATGTGGTCGCAGCTGCCTTGAATAGGCGAGCGGTGCAGTTTTGGTGTATGATGGTTACTCAGCAGATGCCGCTGAAAGAGTAATTGAGACGAATTGAGATTAAGGTGGTGTTCCCTGGGAATGTGGCAAAACTTGTGTTTTGGACTTGTAACCCACTCCGTTGGACAGGATTAGAGAGGGAACTTCTCAGTGAATGCAGCGAGAGTACTGGAGTACAGGGACCGCATCGGTGTGCCCGTGGATTCCGAGATCCGAGAGCTGATTTCGAGAGTTAGGGATTGAGTGTTGTTCCCGATGTTGGACTTCTTACCCTGTAGATGGATGTAAGAATGCTTTTGTGAAGCTCTCAGCATTGTGGTTGCTAAGGAGCAACGGAAAAGTTATGCCAATTGGAAGCAGGGAGTTTTGGTGACTTCTGAGAATCACTATCCGCAGAAATGTGTAGATTTGAGATTTCGCGGGAAGTTGAATCCGCAAATTATTGGCATATTCGAGGAGTTAGAGCGCATTGGATTAGTTGTTCACCGAGTTGCGCTACCGCCATGATTTGGCAAGTACCCACGAGGTCGTTGGTGTATCCGTTCTGAGAGAAGTATGGATCTGGATTCCTTGCATGATTTGGACTTCGTTTCTTTGGAGTCAGACGAGGACTTGGGCTATCAGGAGCGACCGGTGCGAATTCTTGCTCGAGAGACGAGAGAATTACGCAACCGGATCTTACCTTTGATAAAGGTCTTATGGAGTCATCATGAGGAGCGAGAGGCCACTTGAGAGCCTGAGGATGAGTTGAGGATCTCCTATCCCCACTTGTTTGAGTCACCATCCTGAGTTTTGGATTTTTGAGGTTTCGAGGACGAAACCTTTTTAAGGAGGGGAGAGTGTAGAGTACCGGAGCTTCGGGCAGAGTGCCGACTCCACGTGGCAGCCTGGTATTGTGGAAATACCTTCAGCAGGTTCTGATTTTAATTACAGATGAGTTCGGGATGTCCCGAAGCGACGCGGAAGTAATTTGGTAGAAAAGTGAGTTGGCGTCGGCTTGAGAGCTTGCGGGTCGAGCATCGGCTTCATGGATGGGTTTGATGTGAGTTGATCCCTTGGGACATGTGTATTATGAGTTTACAGAGGTGTTCGGTTGGTTTCGGGGTGATGCGGAGGTCCCGAGGCGAGAAAGTGAGTTGGCGGGGCATTTCGGAGATTTTCTGGCTAGTTCTGGAGCTTTTGGGTGCTTGGTTCCGGAACCAGCCATTTGGTTCCGGAACCAGGGCCCGTGTACCGGTACCAGGTGGGTGGTACCGGTACACAAGCACAGAAAGTGCCCAGTTAGCTCGGTTTGGTGCACTGTAGCTTGAGGTATGGGCTTCTTCTGTTCCAACCACTCCATCGTTGATTTTTATACCCCGGCACATGCTCCCTCTCCACCCATCATTTCTTATCCCCTCCACCTTTTTCTTGCTGCCAGAGAAGAGAAAGAGAGGAGGAAGTAGAAGGAGAAGAGAAGGGTCTGTGAGCTTCTTGCATTGTGGGAGTTGACCCGGTCAACGTGCGCGCTCGGGAGCAAAATTGAGGTAAATTGATTGTTGGAGATTGTGGTTTTGGACTCTTTGATTCTCCTCTTGGGTTTTATTGATGGAATTGAATGGTAATTTGAGCTAATTTCCATCCTTGCTCCATTCTTGTGCTCTCGGGTTGAGGCAACAGGCTGGGATTACTGCGCAAATCCGCGGCACTGTGCAATGCTTGTATTCGTGTATTGGGTGATCGGTTTGTGCTGAAATTTTTGTGGTGGCCTAGCTGGGTGCTGTGGAGGTTGACTGGAGCTTCGTGGAATTTTTCGAGACGCGCAACGGCGCGCGCGCGCGCGAGAGGCGCAGTTCAGTTTTTCGTCAGATTTCGCCCGTTTCTTCACCGATTTCGGCGCGGCCTTCGGAAAGCATTCCAGGTGGGTTGGAATTTCTTCAAGATGTGTGGAATGCCCTCTAAAGCTATTTGAATGCATGTTGATCATGTTTAGCTTAATTATTTGCATAGCTGGTAAATCTGATAGTTGCCTAGAAAATTGTAGGAATACAATTGCCAGCCCCAGATATTTTTAGCATGATCTAGAAGTGATTTGACACTAGACTGCATGTTTAGTTGGCTTTATATTGGCATCTGAACCGTTTTAAAAATCGTCGGAACTGTTTTAAGGAAAACTGGGATTTTGAAAATAGTTTTAAAACATTGAGATCTTCCCGAGGGGTTGAGTAGGTTCAGGATGCATGTGTTCTCGTGCCAGAGGGCCGAGTGGATTTTTAGAGCATTATGAGATGACTTTCTAGTGTCATGAGGGAGTTTTGAGATACTTGAGTTCGCGGGGTATTGAGGATGTATTCCCTGATTGGGTTACTCTAGATCATGGGTCGTGTTCTGATTTAGTGGTGGAGATGGTTCTCCCACTTAGCCTTGAGAGTTTTGGGGGCTCTGGCAGATCGAGTCGTGGAGGTTTCCCGACTCAGCCACGGGGCGTGCATTATCAGATTGAGTCGTTGAGGGTTCTCCGACATAGCTGTGAGAGTGTTGGGCTTTCCTGTTCGAGTCGTGGAGTCTTTCTACGACTGAGTATGCTTGTTGAGCATTGAGATCCGATCTGTTTGATCGTGTATTTTAGCCTTGAGTCGTTGAGGGTTCTCCGACATAGCTGTGAGAGTGTTTGGGCTTTTCTGTTCGAGTCGTGGAGTCTTCCTCCGACTGAGTTATGCTAGTTGAGCATTGAGATCCGATCTGTTTGATCGTGGATTATAGCCTGCTGAGCCTGGCTTTTTATGCCAGTTATGAGATACTTGAGATACTTGAGTTCGGTGGGGTCGCTCCCCTCGAGCTACGCCCCGGGTGCGATGATGATACCGAGCCTGACGAGGCTGCGATGTGATTACTGAGATGGTCCTTGAGGGATACCCTACGTAAGTCCGTTCCTCCGGGATGTGCGGCAGTGGATGCCTACGTAAGTCCGTTCCTACGGGATGCGCGGCAGTAGATGAGCGCAGGCTTGATTGACTGGTCCAAAGAGGGACAGTCATTGGGATTGGGTGATATGTGTGAGTGAGTTTCATAGCCTGTTCATAGATGAGTTTTCCTTTGAGCATGATACTTGAGGCATGTTAGCAGTAGTGGGTGTATGCATATCTTCATCATTTGTAGAGTTTCTTGAGCATGATGATTGAGACATGATAGCTAGTTCCTTTCAGCTTTTATCTATCTATCTATCTGCATACCTATCTGTTGTGCCTCCTGTAGACTTAGTGGGCATACCGTGGATATTGAGACGGTACCCACTGGGAACTACCTTTGCAGTAGTTCTCACACCCGCTGCGGTGACAGGTTTCCTGAGGCTGCTGTTCCGGCTTAGCTCGCGCGGAGTCAGCTGATCGAGGCGAGGACGTGGCCGTTTAGTTCCTTACCAGCACTGAGAGTCAGAGGTAGATGTACCTTGTGTATTTTATGACTCCACTTTTGTACTGGACATTCTGAGAGATCAGTGAGGATTCTTGTACTTTTGTAGCCGAGAGACTTTGTACTGAGATTTTATTTATATCAGATGTTCAGTGGATTCTGTAGCTACTGGTTCTTTTTTCAGCTCTGATACATTATAGCTATAGATCTGACTTGCAGGGTAGGACGCTTCGTCTGTACGGCAGTTTCCGTACAGATGGCGGATCTGTTGGCGAGCCCGGGTCGCAGTTTCGACCCCGGGGCGTGACACGAAGTGTGGATGTCTACAGCATAAATAAACCTAACCCAAGTGAGGGTTTTCTACTAGCCTGGTTACACATGCAACTATGACGGGGTGCTAGGTCAAGTTCGAACAATAGCAATTAATTTAACTAAAGTAGGATCAGGGAATAATAATAACAAGATATCAATCATAATAGGAAAGAAACATTTCCCTCTCTAACATGCATCCTAATCCATCTCATGGCATGTATGTTCCCTATATAATAGAATTAGTAGATAGTCCATTGTTTTTGGAGGCGAAGCAACCCACCTGAAAGTGCTAAACTGTCCAAAGTCCAACAGCTGAAAATACCAGGAACAAATATCTCCATTTTTCCCAACTCCAACGGGTTCAGAAACACCTGCAAACTCTCCTAGGTACAACAATAACATGGTCCAAAGTTTACACTTTATTCCAAAATATCCAAGTAACACACAAACTGCTGGTAACAGTCCCAAGATGTGAAATTTTCACTAGCAGAAAGGACTCTGAAAAATCCGACAAAAATCCGCTGCAATCTTCAACGTCGAGCCCTCGTAACGATTACCTGTACGTCCCCGATCCGAGTTTGTAGGTCAATTACAAAATCCACAAGGTGACCACCTCGAAATTCCCAAGTACAAAAATGTACAACTCTGTCCAGGAAAAAATGGAATTTTTCTTATCTTCGGGAAAATTCAGGAAAATCCAGAAAAAATGACGAGGAGGTTCTTGCGATCGTAGATCCAACAAGAGTACTTGAGCGTCCAAATCCGATGCCCGAGCGCGAAGATTTAGCCGCAATACCGAGACGCTGTCCAAAACCTTACAGCAGAAAAAGGGTTACAGAAACACCCGGGAACAGTGCCGAAAACTCGAAACGAGGAGAAGTGATCAACACAGAAAACGAAGCTTACTCTCGTGAACGCTCTGGCATTGAAATCGGCTCAAAATTCATCGGTGTGATCCGGGTCTCGCGGAACCGAAAGAAAAAAGCACCATGTTAAAGCCAATAATCCAAGGTGCGTCGATGTGCGCCGCTCGTAAAAACGTCGATGCCCAGCGCCTCCAAAAAATGCCCAAGATCAGCAAGGGTGGAGGGTACAGTGTAAAGCTCTTTAGAAGTGGAGCTCCCAAATAGCCAAAAAACTGCACAAAAGGCCTCAACTCCCATTGATAGGCTGGAATCCGGACCAAAATACACTTCCTGGGCATTTTCCGGCGCCCGAATCATCGGGCGCACACAGTGCAGCCTGATCTGGCTTACCATCCAGCGCCCGGATCAGCCTCGCGCGGACATGTCGCCAACAAACAGGGGCAACACGCGAAGCTCACCACCCTCCTTGCGCCGCGTGGCCCCACCGCGGATGCCGACGCATGGCGCGCCTGAGCGCGGGAAACCGCGTCAATGCACGCCTGTCGCCCCACAGTGCGCGCTGCCATCACCGCCGCCTGCGACCCCTGCCAGGCACGCGCCCCGAGGCCGCCCCTTCCTGCTCCGTTGTCCCAGTCCACTGCACCGACCAATCCTACGGCTACGTGTCCCAAGGCAAACCAATAGGAAGACGACACGTCCACCGCCCCCGCGTGCCCGCGCGCCTGCCCGTGCGCCCGCGCGCTTGCCCGCACCCACTCCGCGCCTGCCCCGCCCTCGCCGCCGCGCTCAATGCCGCTGCCCGCCGCTGCCGGCACAGTGCCAAGTGCCTCGAAATCCGGTGCGCAGGGCGTCCGGCTCCGAAAATATGAATAAGTATCCATTTTCATCGTTTGCGCGCGCTGAATCCCAATCCGTTGTCCGTTTTGCCAAATTCCATTTCTAAAATTTGCTGAAGGAATCCAAAAAGGTGTTCTTTTGTCCAAACTTCGCGCGAGTCAATTTTGATTATCCGTTTTCGCCGCGAACTACTTCTAAACATCCGACAGGGTCAAGCGATTACCAATAATCCTTTAACTCCCGGAGTCCATCACTTTATGTCCAATTGGTGCACCAACACCGCCGACACGCCACATAGGCCTCCATAATCTGCTGTTCACACTGTAGAAGCCCTACAGAGATCGGGTCACCACAG
>CM055070.1:23896262-23938408 GCA_029204045.2 Tillandsia leiboldiana
AGGTAAGGGAGTCGCGAGATAGTTCCCCTTCCTGTCATCTTCATGTGTGTGATTAGATTGTACCCCTGTACTAGTTTGGTGTGGACTATGTCGAGGACTTTGTGTAGAGGTAGTTGATTTGTAACCTTTCTTTCTCCCCCCCTGCTTTTCTGAGAGACTCTTGTGTTGGTGAGGTTGGTCTGTATATTGGTGTTTGTAGTTTATTTATGTATTTTATTCCAATTCCAGCTTTTTCTCTTTCAGGCTTTGCTGATCTCGCTAGTGTAGATGTTTCTTGCAGGTTAGTCGCTACGCCTAATCGGGGCTTCCCGTATGGGCGGCGGATCTGTTGGCGAGCCGGGCGCAGTATCGCACCGGGGCGTGACAGATTAGAGTGGTATCTGAGCCTAGGATGTAGGTCTTGGAGGACTTAGGAACCCTAGGCTTGTGGTTGGACCCTAGGATGACTCGCGTGAGAGCCGTGATTTTAGCGAGAGTCCTGATTGGATTTCTAACTCTCCCGAGCGGTTTCGGGATGAGTGATTGACATGTCTTCCTTCGGTGGCAACTATGTTGGCTGCAGACAACATAGTGCTTCTGGAAGGGGGACATGCCTTCTGACTTTCGCTAGATTGGGTCGAGAGATGATTTGGGTTCTGACTGTTTGTCTTGTCCCTCAGGTGGGATGCCTCCTCGACGCTCGATGGTGACGCGTTCGCAGCCTTCGTCCTCCTGAGCCCGAGCAGGAGGACTCGGGGCAGGGACAGCAGAGCGAGGTTCTGGAGCTCCGTGCCCAGATGGTACAGTTGGCTGAGGTGTCTCGACGCCAGGAGGAGGCTGTGAGTCGGTTGACGCTCTTGTTGGAGCAGAGAGCGCAGCCGGCGGTAGCACCCCCTGAGAGTTCACCGGTGCCTTCTTTCCCTATTGTGGCACCCTCGGTTGTGCAGCCTGCACCAGCAGTTCCGGCTGAGCCAGTTTCCAGTAGGCCACCGTCTGGGACGACGGGATCTTTGACTTTGGCAGAGCAGCGGGTGATGGTGGATCTTTTGATGAGGTTTCGCAAGTTTGATCCACCCCGCTTTTCGGGTATGAGTGCTAAGCCGTGGGCGGCTGAGTCTTGGGTTACGGCCATGGAGCGCCATTTCGAGAGCCTTTTTATTGATGAGAGGTTTCGAGTTCTGTTGGCTACTCATTTTCTGGAGAGCAACGCCGAGGCATGGTGGCGGCTTGTACGACCCGCAGGTCCGCCTGGGACCCAGTTTATCTCATGGGCAGAGTTTCGCGGTATGCTTCTTGGGGCTTTCTTTCCTGAGAGTGTTCGACAGAGTTTGGAGGAGCAGTTGAGGAATCTCCGCCAGGGAGATAGGCCCGTACACATGTACATAGCCGATTTCAATCGGCTGTTAGCTTGTATGCCTCACGTGGCCAGAGATGAGACCCACCGGATCTACATGTTCGAGAGAGGGTTGCGTCGGGACATTTATCAGTTGGTCCGCTCCCGCAGATTACAGACTTTGGAGGCCTCGATGGAGCAGGCACTTTATGTGGAGAGTGGTGAGGTCGTGATGGCAGAGGTGGCTCCAGCCCCCGTAGTGACTCCTGGGGCAAAGCGCCCGGCGCTGTTGGAGGAGGGGCAGTCGAGTAGACAGGCACCCCCGAGACCTCCCCGTTTCCACTCTCAGGGACGGGGGTATCAGGGGCGGCAGAGATCTGGGGCATCTCGTCAGTTCCAGCAGCAGCAGCGTCGACCACCTCGACAGCAGCAGTCTTCGCAGCAGCAGCAGTCTTCGCAGCAGCAGCAGACTTCGCGGCAGTCGCGCCCTGATCGTTGTGTCATTTGTGGAGGACCGCACCCACCGACCCAGTGCCCGCAGAGTCAGGGCCGCTGCTTCCGTTGCGGGCAGACCGGTCACTTCGCGAGGGCGTGCCCCAGGGCAGGTTATCCGGCTCCTTCCTCAGCTTATGCATCCTTTGTTCCTCGTCAGTCAGCAGGACCTTCGGCGGCCTCCGGTAGGCCAGACTTTGCTGCATCGACCTCGCGACAGCCAGAGCGACATCCCCCGGCGCCGAGCGGTCGAGTTTATGCCGCTCAGGTAGAGGATGCTACAGCAGTAGAGCATGTCGTCGCAGGTATTATTTTGATTTCTGTAGTTCGTACTCGTACTCTCTTTGATACCGGTGCATCGCATTCTTTTATCAGTAGAGCATTTGCATCCCTTCATGGTATAGAGGTAGTTTCTTTATCGCATGCATTAGAGGTTCAGATACCAGATCATGTCTTGCATGTCGAGGAGTATTGTAGGGATTGCCCTGTGCAGTTGGGATCCTGGATTTTGCCGGCAGACTTGCTTGTCTTGCGGCAGCTCCAGGATTTCGATGTCGTGCTAGGTATGGATTGGTTGTCGAGGTACTATGCTATTATAGACTGCAGAGAGAGGACGGTGACCCTCCGCGAGCCTGGACAGGAGGAGTTCGTTTTCAGAGGCTGCCAGAGCACCTTCTTTGCGATGACTGTTTCTTCGGCGAGGGCTCGGCGGATGATTAGTAGAGGCTGCACCGCTTTCTTAGCGACGATTGTGGAGGTGCCTACGGCGGCACTGGGACTCGAGGATATTCCTGTTGTCCGCGAGTTCCCAGATGTGTTTCCCCTGAGTTGACGACTATGCTGCCGGAGAGGGAGGTGGAGTTTGTGATTGATGTGGTACCGGGAACCGCACCAATCTCAAAGGTGCCTTATAGGATGGCACCTGCCGAGTTGAGGGAGTTGAAGGCCCAGCTTCAGGATCTTATGGACAGGGGCTTTGTCAGGCCTAGTGTTTCTCCGTGGGGAGCGCCAGTTTTATTTGTGAAGAAGAAGGATGGGTCGCTTCGTTTGTGTGTGGATTATCGGGAGTTGAATAAAGTGACCATCCGGAACAAGTATCCCCTCCCACGGATAGATGATTTATTTGATCAGTTGCAGGGAGCCACAGTGTTTTCGAAGATTGATCTTCAGTCAGGTTACCACCAGTTGAGGGTGAGGGCCGAGGACATCCCCAAGACGGCTTTTCGATCCCGGTATGGGCATTATGAGTTTACGGTTATGCCGTTTGGTTTGACTAATGCCCCAGCTGCATTCATGGATTTGATGAACCGGGTATTTCAGCCGTACTTGGACCTGTTTGTGGTTGTGTTCATTGATGACATCTTGATCTACTCCCGGAGCGATGTGGATCATGAGGAGCACTTGAGGATAGTGCTGCAGCTTCTAAGTGAGAAGAAGCTGTATGCCAAGCTCAAGAAGTGCGAGTTCTGGCTTCGGGAGGTTGCATTTTTGGGCCACTTGGTATCAGCCGCAGGAGTGGCAGTTGACCCGACGAAGATCGACACAGTTCGGGATTGGCCGAGACCGACGACGGTTACGGAGGTCCGGAGCTTTCTGGGCTTGGCTGGCTACTACCGTCGGTTCGTAGAGGGCTTTGCGAAGCTCTCTACTCCCCTGACCTGTTTGACTATGAAGGGGATGAGGTTTATTTGGACTGAGCAGTGTCAGCAGAGTTTTGAGGAGCTGAAGAGGAGACTGATTTCAGCGCCAGTTCTTACACTGCCAGTGATGGGAGATGGCTACGTGATTTACAGTGACGCCTCGCACAGCGGTTTGGGTTGTGTCTTGATGCAGCATGGGAGGGTAATTGCTTATGCTTCACGGCAATTAAGGGATTATGAGAAGAATTACCCTACTCATGATTTAGAGCTGGCAGCTGTGGTGTTTGCATTGAAGCTGTGGCGGCATTACCTCTACGGTGAGCATTGTGAGATCTACACGGATCATAAGAGCTTAAAGTATCTGTTTACTCAAAAGGAGCTGAACCTGAGGCAACGCCGGTGGTTGGAGTTACTGAAGGATTACGATGTGAGTATCCTCTATCATCCCGGCAAGGCCAATGTGGTAGCAGATGCTTTGAGTCGGAGGTCAGTGCAGAGCTTGAGCATGTTGGTCACACAGCAGGCCCCACTGATTGAGCAGTTGAGGCGACTCCAGATTGAGGTTGTATCCCCTGGGGTCTCTGCTAGACTGATGTCTATGGTCTTGCAGCCCACTCTGTTGGACAGGATTAGGGAGACGCAGAGTGAGGACCCCCACTTGGAGAGGATCAGATCCCAGATACATGCAGATCAGATAGGGGATTTTTCAGTGGATAGCTCGGGAGTACTGCGGTACAGGGACCGAGTTTGTGTGCCTTCGGATCCAGAGATCAGAGACCAGATTTTGAGAGAGGCCCATTATACACCTTATACCATTCATCCTGGTGGTACTAAGATGTATAAGGACCTCAAGACACATTTTTGGTGGTCCGGAATGAAGCGGGACATTGGAAGATTTGTGGATCACTGTTTAACTTGCCAGCAAGTGAAAGCAGAGCACCGGGTTCCTGCTGGTAAGTTACAAAGTCTTCCAATTCCCGAGTGGAAGTGGGACCACATCACCATGGACTTTGTTACAGGGCTGCCGAGAGCGCAGAGTGGAGCCGACGCGATTTGGGTTATTGTAGATAGACTCACCAAGTCTGCACACTTCTTGCCTGTTCAGATGACTTGGTCATTGGAGCGTCTGGCACAGTTGTATTTGGACGAGATAGTGAGGCTGCACGGTGTACCGGCGTCGATTGTTTCAGATCGGGATCCGAGGTTTGTGTCACAATTCTGGGGGAGTTTACAGTCAGCTTTGGGGACCCAGCTCAGTTTCAGCACTGCTTTCCACCCACAGACTGATGGCCAGTCTGAGCGCACTATACAGACCCTCGAGGATATGCTGAGAGCGTGCGTTATGGATTTTGGAGGGGGGTGGTACCGACACTTATCTTTGGTTGAGTTTGCGTACAACAACAACTATCAGGCGAGCATTCAGATGGCTCCGTTTGAGGCGTTGTATGGACGCAAGTGTCGGTCACCCTTGTATTGGAGTGACGTGGGTGAGAGGAGGACTTTGGGACCAGATCTTCTTTTGGAGGCTGAGGCGAAAGTCAGAGTTGTTCGTCGACACCTTGAGGTAGCCCAGAGTCGTCAGAGGAGTTATGCTGACACTCGTCGGCGAGACCTAGAGTTTCAGATTGGTGACCATGTATTCTTGAAGGTCTCGCCTTCGAAAGGGGTCCGGAGATTTGGAGTGCGTGGGAAGCTTAGTCCCCGTTTTGTTGGACCCTTTGAGGTACTTGAGAGGGTAGGCCCTGTGGCTTATAGAGTTGCTCTTCCTCCACGCTTGGCCGGTGTACATGATGTTTTTCATGTCTCAGCCCTGAGGAGTTATGTCTTTGATCCATCGCATGTGGTTGACTTCACTCCCTTGGAGATCGGTGAGGACCTGGTTTATGAGGAATGCCCGTTGCGGATTCTTGCTCGTGAGGTGAGGGAATTGCGCAACCGAGCCATCCCGTATGTAAAGATCTTATGGAGCAATCACGAAGAGCGAGAGGATACTTGGGAGCTAGAGACAGAGATGAGATCTGCCTACCCTTTTCTGTTCGAGACTACTGGTTGAGGTACGCCTGTTCTACCTTACTTTGTTTCGAGGACGAAACTTCCTTTTAGTGGGGGAGGATGTAGTGGCCCTGATTCCCATGCAACGTTCTTCCGATGAATCCATTGTTGGAGCACCTAGTGTTGGTGTATCTGGCCCATGGTGCATCAATGGGATGCCACAGATGGACCCTTTGAGATATTTTAGCTGTGTTGGCCTTCGGCTGGGTTTGCTGAAATTTCGGAAAAGAATTAGGCCCAACCGAGGTCGTAGATGGATTCAGCACGAAAAAACGCTTGAAAAAGACTATTTATTTGCTTAATTTGGAGTCCGGATGCCCAAAAACGGACACCCGAAAGTTTTTAGTGGAAAATGGTGCATGGGAGGGGCCGTAGACCGCCGGGATGCCACGTGGCGGCCTGTCATTGGTCGGTTCAGGATGCGCGGTCCACAGAGCTGCGCGGCGGGGTGCACAGACCCGGTGCATGGACACGTGGCACCGCCTGATTGGCTGGCGCAAGGCGCGCGGTCTACCGGGTGAGCGCGGCGGTGCATGGACCAAGGCGGGGGCACGTGGCAGCCTCTGGTTGGTCGGTGCACGCGGCGCGGTCCACGGAATTCCAAAGTGGAATGCGTGGACCGGGTGTAGGGGACACGTGTCGCTTTCTGATTCGCGGGCGTACCGTGCGCGGTGCACGGGGCCTGGGCTGGCGCCTCGGGGCGCGTGCGCACGTCGGGGCCATGCCGCACGCCCGGCGGGGCCGCCGACCGGCTGGCGGGTCAACCGGGTGGCCACGTGTCACCGCCTGATTGGCGGGCGCCAACCGCCTTCCTGTGCAGGGGCGGGCCACGTGGCAGCCTGGGAGTGGCCCGAACAGCTGTTTGCTGTTCGGCGGGCCACGTGGCGGCACCAGGAGGATTCGGGCGTGAACAGTGTTGGGCCGGCCCAACACTGTAGCCGCCCGAATGTTCCGGGCGCCCGAAAGTTGGGCCCAAAAGCCCAATGACTTGTTTTTTTGGCTTTTTCCGGGGGAGGCCTATAAATAGGCCTCTTGGGCCTTGCCTTGGAGCCTTTTCCCGAGGGTTTCTCCACTTGTGTTCTTCACCAAAGTTGTTTCTCTCCCTCTTGTGCATCTTTTGGCGGAAGCTCAGGATTTTTGGAGGCCGCGGCGACGGCGACATCTGCATCGGGGTGCGGAGCGATGATTTACTGTTGGAGTCCCTTTTCCGTCGCAGTTTAGTCTGGGAGGTCTACTGGGCTACCCCGACGTTATTTTTCGACGATTTCTACGGTGGCGGTTTTGCAAGAGGTAAATCTACAACTTCTGTGTTGGACACTTTTTCTGGAACTGAGCTTTTCTTGGGGTTCTGGGTACATTTTTAACCCCCTTTGCGACTGTTGGTTGATTTGGACAGCACCTGCTTGTCGGATTTTTATCTCCTCATCGGGACCTCGGAATTCGACGTTTCAGGACTCTATCGAGATCTACTCTTCACGGGGATCGCCGTCATATTTTTATTGGAATTTTTGGATGAGGTTTTTCAGGTGAAAATTTCGTGTTAATGGGACTGTTCACCACAGATTTTGGGAATGTGGAATTTTTGTGGATTAAAGTGTAATTTTGGTGTATGTTTGTACCCAGGAGGTTGTGAGCATTTCTACCGTGTTGTTGGCTTGGTGGGATTTGTGATTTGACTGTTTTGGGCTTTCTCAGCTGTACGATTCCGGGCAGTTAGCACTTTCAGGTGGGTGACCTTGCTTCCAAGAACTCTGGACTGTGTACTAATTCTATGTGTGTAGGATCATGCATGTTAGAAATTGGAGTATTAGCATGTGTAAAACTGTATGTTGTATCTTGTATATCAGTTGATGAATCTTTTGATTCCTACTTTATGTTAAGTAGTGAAATCTTGGAACTTGACCTAGCACCCCTGTCATATGTATCATGTTCAGACAGTCTGTAGAAAACTCCAACTTGGGCTAGGTTTTTATTGCTCTAGACATTCCACATCACGATACTTCATTTCACTATGGACTTAGCTTTTCCTCGCCCGAGTTGTGGGCCGAGGGGTCGGGTGGTTGTAGGATGCATTTGCACTCGTGTCTGGGGACCGAGTGGAGTTGATAGCAGTCTGTAGATCTGATTTCTTTGGGAGAGTGATAGTGATGGTAGATCTGGGTTCTTGGAAACTGTCAGAGTGACATTGAGTCTCAGCTGTGTAGATTCCAGCCAGTGAGTGAGTCAGTGATTTGTTTGTTAGACGATCTTGTTGATCGAGGATTTGGATCATAGCCTGCATGAGCCACATTTGAGCTTTACAGAGATACTTTACAGAGATACTTGTTATGGGTTACTTTGACTCTAGCGGGTCGCTCCCCTCGAGTGCCACTCCGGAGTAGGCGAGACCGGGTTGTTGTACCGGCGAGTTTGAGCTTTGCTACCGCGACTTGTTGTTGCATTTGTCCCTCTGGCTGTGCTTGTGTTGGCAGTCATGGACGCCCTACGTAAGTCCGCTCCTCCGGGACGTAACGGCAGTAGGTTGGCGCAGGTTTGACTGGACCCGATGAGGCAGTCAGTTTAGATTGGGTGATCAGAGATGAGGGTTAGTTGAGGCATCATGTTCTTTCTGTTCCACTCTTGAGCATCTAGGTAGAGGCATAGTAGCTGTAGAGTTACTTTTCCCAGCTTTCCATACAGCACTGCATATGTTACTTTTTGCCTCTGGTAGACTTAGTGGGCAGACCGTCGGGCTTGTTGGCGGCACCCACTGAGAACTACTGTGGGATGTAGTTCTCACACCCGTCGTGGTGTCTTCTCCCCAGGGACTTCTGCTCCGGTTCCTGCAGCTCCTGTTGCTGATCCAGCTCCTTCTGACCGAGGTAAGGGAGTCGCGAGATAGTTCCCTTCATGTCATCTTCAGTGTGTGAGTAGATGTACCCCTGTACTATTTTGGTGTGTACTATGTCGAGTGACTTTGTAGTGAGGTTTTGAGTTGTACCTTTCTTTCCTGCTTTTCTGAGAGACTCTTGTGTTGGTGAGGTTGGTCTGTATATTGGTGAGTTGTAGTTTTATTTTATGTATTTTATTCCAGCTTTTTCTCTTTCAGCTCTGATATCTGCTAGTGTAGATGTTTCTTTGCAGGTTAGTCGCTACGCCTAATCGGGGCTTCCCGTATGGGCGGCGGATCTGTTGGCGAGCCGGGGCGCAGTATCGCCCCGGGGCGTGACACACGCACTTGGGCTACTAAAGGCAAAAGGGAAGGAAGAGTGGTAAGCAATAAAGACTGCTGGTAAAGAAAACTACCACTACTATGCCTCTAAATGCAATCCCAAAATGGAATAACCGTATGTATACATCAGTAACCAAAACCGTCCAGATAAACCCAATCTATCCACCAGTAAAAACTGGTACTGCCTGCTGCCGCCCTCATCATCGGGCAAGTAAAGCCGCGCCGATGTGATGGCAAAACTCTATAACTGTCTGCTGCCGCCCTCATCATCGGGCAAGTAAAGCCGCGCCGATGTGATGGCAAAACCTGATAACTGTCTGACCCCAACGCTCCGGAGGGGAACTCGAGGGGAGCTACCCACACGAGGAAAGTAACCATGTCACAAGTATCATAAAAGCAGGATTGGATCACTACTATGTTCAAGTGGAACAAATCCCTCCACTAAAGAAACCACAATCCCCAATCTGATGCATAAGTAAACATCCGGTCAAACGCCCAATATCCGCGGTTGCGGCAATACCCCACAATCTACAATCATGTCCCACAACCGACATCCGGTCAACCGCCCAATCCGCGGTTGCAGCAATACCCCACAATCTACAATCATATCCCACAACCGACATCCGGTCAACCGCCCAATATCCGCGGTTGCCGCAATACCCCACAATCTATAATCATGTCCCACAACCGACATCCGGTCAACCGGCCAATATTCGCGGTTGCCGCAATTCCCCAGAATCTACAATCATGTCCCACAACCGACATCCGGTCAACCGCCCAATATCCGCGGTTGCCGCAATACCCCACAATCTACAATCATGTCCCACAACCGACATCCGGTCAACCGGCCAATATCCGCGGTTGCCGCAATTCCCCACAATCCAGGCCCCGGCTACACTATCCCAAACCCCTGCTCGAACCCGAGCAACATGAACCACCTGACTAACGAATAAGGAGAAAATAAGCAAACATGGTTTCTCCTAAGTCAAGTTCCAACATGATAGTGTAGCAATAAAAGATGGCCTATCTAGATGTCCTTACAAGCATGCAAGTGTTCTCAAGAAAGATAAAAGAAGGATTATCATGCATTAATCTCGCAAAGAATAAGTCATCGGTCATAACCACCATCCACCTATGCATGTCATAAAATCCTCAAGTAGTACCCACTAACAGGATAAATCACCTTGTCCCAATATGATAGTCCATTCCACATGCAAGGTTAAGCACTAACATAGTAAACCATATATCCAAACAAGCATGCATAATTTCCAGCCACAAGTGCTAATCAATAATCCTATCATAGGGGGAATCTCTCTAATATTCCTAGTGAGCATGTCAAAATAGAGGTATACAACAACCACCCACTTCAATCGCGAAGCACCGATCCAACTCGCCCTCCCACAAGGGAAAACCCCGGCTCACTGCGAACACTGCAAAAACGACCATAACGGTGCACAAATTAATCCTACAATTAACACAATGCCGCTGTCCGCGCAACAGTCCAGAAGATGGTCGATTTTCACCTACGAGATGACCTCGGAAAATTCCAGAAAAATAACCGCTGCGATCCTCGCGACGAGTAGATGCAAAACGAGTACTCGCACGTCCTGTTTCGATGCCTGTAGGCCAAGAAACAAATAAAACACCGCGGCGAGCCAAAACTTTCCACGATCGATAATCTGTAGCATTCAGTCCAGAAAAAGTGGAATTATCACCTTTGAAGCAACCTCAAAAAAATCCGATAAAAATACGGTCGCGTTCCTCTCAAAGCGTAGATGCCGATCGAGTCCTCACACTCCCCGATCCGATGCCCGAAGGCCGAGAAATCCCAATAATACACCACCACTGTCCCAAACATCATAGCAGTACAAGGGGTCCAAAGGTACCTCGGGAACACCACCAAAAACTCGAAATGGAGCGAAATAAACAGCACGGAAATCGAAGGCGTACCTCTCGTGAATGCGCTGCCACAAAAATCGGCTCAAAACTCCATCGGGTTGATCTAGGGGAGCTCACGGACTAAAATGCGACGGTAGAAACCACAATCGAAGGAGCGTCGAAGTGCGCCGCGTCGCAGAAAACCCCGATGTCGCGGCCTACAAAAATCCCAGGAATCCATCGAAGGGTGGAGGAGAGGGAGAGGAAGAACTTCTTTGTAGAAAGCCCTCAATGAAAAAGCCCAGAAAAGGAGGAAAAGAGCTGCTAAGGGGCCTATTTATAGGCCCATCCCACCAAGAAAGGAAAACCCGATTCGGGCGCCGAATCCGGCCCGACCCGTCACTGTGCGCGCCTGAAACACCCACAGCGTGCCACGTGGCCTCTCCGCGCCCCGTGCGCCCTGCGCACGGGCGCCCGCCAATCGCGGCTCCCCACATGGCAGCGCGATCCACGGTGGGGACCACGCTCGGCGGTCCACACCGGGCTAGCCGGGTCGCTGCGCCCGCCAATGGTCGAGCGACACGTGGCCTGGCGTGGTCCACCGTGCGCCGCGCACGACGCGAAACACGCACTATCCCGCGTGCGTTGACTGACCAATCCCCGCGCGCCACGTGTCCACGCCGAAAACCCGCTGGTCCTGGTGTACGCCATGTCCCGTGGACCGGCTTGCCCGCGCCTGCGCCCATGCCTGCCCGCGCCTGCACGCGCCCGCGCCGCTACGCTCCGCCGCCTGCCCGCCGCCGTCGGTGCTGCCCCGGCCGACGGAACAGTAACCTTGTCTCAAAATTCGCGTTTGGGCATCCGGGCTCCGAAAAATATAAGTAAATAGTCCATTTCCATCGTTTTTGCGCGCTGAATCCAGATCATATGTCCGTTTTGCCCAATTCCACTTCTAAAATTTTTCGAAGGAATCCAGATAAGTAATCTTAATCCAAATTTCGCGGTGGATCCAATCCTGAGGTCCGATTTGCGCACAAGCACCTCCATCACACCGAATAAGCCTATAGAAGTCGCTGATCACACTGCAAAAGCTCTGCGGAGATCCGGGTCATTACATCCTCCTCCACTAAAAGAAAGTTTCGTCCTCGAAACAAAAATCATCCCTCAAGCCGGAACCTTGAACAGGTAGGGGGAGGGGGGTAGATGTCCAGTCATCAACGACTCAAGCTCCCTAGGCTGTCTACGAACTCCTCCAGAAACACGAAATAATCCTCGGGTCTCTATCTGAAACAAAATAGAGGCGGACACTCCAGGTAACCGCACCACTTCATCCAAGTACAGCTAGGCAACCGCTCGAGTGACCAAGTAGTCTGCATCGGCAAAAGCATCCGCTCCTCCCATGGCGCCCCGGTAATCCAACCACAAAATCCAACGATAAGATCCCAATTTCCATCCAGGGATTGGGAGACTCTACAACTTGCCAGCTGGCACCCGCAGTACAGCTTCCCCTGCTGGGAAGTTAAACACTGAGCCACACACCTCCCAACATCCCTCATCACGCCGTTCCACCAAAAGTGTGCCTTGGGGTTCTTATACATCTAGTCCCACCAAGATGAAAGGTATAAGGTGTATAATGGGCCTCTCTCAAAATCTACCCTCTGATCTCAAAGTTCTATTGGGTATAAGGTGTATAATGGGCCTCTCTCAAAATCTACCCTCTGATCTCAAAGTTCTATTGGCACACATGCTCGGTCCCTGTACCTCTGTACTCCCAAAGTATCCACTAAAAAGTCCCCCGACTGATCGTTCGGAAATCTGACCTCCAATCCATAAGCCGTCAGGATGCATAACCCATTACCCTACTCTCCAACACTACTCCACATGCCAAGTGTGATCGGGAATATGAACCTCCCGTGCATGTGGTGACCGTCCTACCCCTAACCCATGCAATGACGAAAATGCACTACTAACAATGAATGGAAACCCCTGTATCAAATAAGATACGAACCCTAATGCCCGGAGCAACTCAAACCTGCCACCACACCGTCGGCTGTAACCTCGGTGCTCTAACTGTCTCTATAAACAAACCTCCTCTTGTCTGCCTCTAGTCCATGCAGAAATGCAAAATGCTCTAACACAGACTGCTATAAAGAAATCATACCTGCGACATCCCGACCCACTGCCGTGGCGCCCTCCAACCGGCAGCACAAACTCATCCACTCAATGCAGGTGGTCGTCGCTCAGTCTGCCTGCAAATTTCAAAACTAACCACAAGGGAGTACGACCTCTGCCTCTGCTCACACTGGGCGACAAAGGTGGCCCTCCGCAGATAACACATCCATGCCACCGTTGTTGCCGATACTGATGTTGATGCTGTCGTCGGGGTTCACCCGACCTCTGGCGTCTCAGAAATCCACTACCCTAGGGAAAGAAATCGGGAATGCCTCTGCCGGCTGATCTATCCTCCATCACCCAGCGCCAAGCGCCTCTATCCAGAACTCGCCTCTGGCGGCAGATCCCAATCCAAAGGGACTACAGCGCCATGCTCCATACACGACGCCTACCCCATGGGGACGTCCCAAATCTGCAATAGAGGGACCGAATGAGCTGAAAGGTATCCTGGCACAATTCACTCCCAGACACACTCATATCCTATGCGCCTCATCCCTCTACACCTGGAGCGCGCAGTTCAACAATTGCATAAACTCTTGACACAAGGAGGCTCTCAAGTAATCTCTCCATCACCACCGAACACGACCCTGCCTCTAAAGGCTCCATACTCAATCCCACAAATCAGGGTGATTCATCCGCCAAAGCTGGCTCACTCGATCGATGGTCCCACAGCTTATCTGCTGTCAACTGTCCACCCTGCCTCGGTGCCCCATCACTAAACGTCGGCACGGGGGCTGCTCGCTGCTCCGACAACTGTGTAACCTAGCTGCTCCGACAACTGTGTCACCTCTGTGATGACCCGGATCTCCGCAGAGCTTTTGCAGTGTGAATTGTGGCTTTTGGAGACATATGATGTGTGTTGGAGATGGTTGCGCACAAATCGGACCTCAGATTTGAACCCAGCACGAAATTTGGATTAAGAATACCAGTCCGGATGCCTTTGACAAATTTTTGAAGTGGAATTTGGCAAAACGGACATCGGATTTGGACTCAGTGCGTGAAAACGATGAAAATAGATTACTTGTGTTTTTCGGAGCCCGGATGCCAAAACACGGATTTCGAGGCATGGTTTACTGTTCCAGCAGGCCAGGGCAGCGCCGGCGGCGACGGGCAGTGGCGGAGCGCGGCGGCGGGCAGGGCGGTCCACGGGTTTTGGCGTGCACCGGGACCAGCCAACGGCGGGCGTGCCACGTGTCACGCGCTGATTGGGCAGTCAATGCACGCGCGACAGCACGCCGGGCGCGGCGCACCGTGGACCCCGCCAGGCCACGTGTCGCCCGCCCATTGGCGGGCGCAGCGACCCGGCTGGGCCGCCGTGAATCGCTGCCCACGGTTCCCGCCGTGGACCGCGTCGCCACGCAGCGCACCGCAATTGGCGGGCGCGGGGGGCACGGAGCGGGTAACGGGGCGCGCCGAGAGGAATTCGGGCACGCACAGTGTTGGGCTTGGGCTGGATTCGGGCGCCCGAATCCGAACCCCTTTGTTGGTGGGCTTGGGCTATAAATAGCCTTTCACCTTGGATTTTTTGGGCTTTTCCCGAGCTCCTCTGCGACTGAGCCCTCAAGCAACTTTCTTCCTCATCTTTTGCTGCATCTCTCGAGGGAGTTTCGAAATTTTTGGAGGGCGCGACATCGACGGCTTCGGCGATTCGGCGCAGTGCGACGTTTCTTTTTCGGTGGCCCATTTCCGTCGCGTTTCAGTCCACGAGGTCCATAGAGCTACTCCGACGGAATTTTTTGATGATTTTTTCGGCATCGATTTCATGAGAGGTAGGCCTTCGATTTCTGTGTTGATCACCTTGCTTCATTTTGAGTTCTTGGCACGGTTTACGAGGCATCTTTGAACCCCTTTTCTGCTGGTGGTTTTTCTCGATAGCGGAGGCTTGTTGGATTTTTATCTCTGCACTCTGGTATCGGATTTCAACATGTGAGGACTCGATCGACATCTACTCTTCGCGAGGATCACCGTCGTAGTTTTATTGGAATTTTTGGAGATTATCTCGTAGGTGGTATTTAACCATTTTCTGGACTGATTTGACAGCAGCTTGTGTTTGCGGGAATGTTTGCTTATTGCAATGTTTGGACCATATCTTTGTACCCAGGAGGTATTTTTGGGTGATTTTGGACCCGTTGAAATCGTGGGAATCCGAGGATTTGTCCCCGTTCAGTTTCAGCCTTTTTGGATCTTGGATGGACGCGCGCTTCAGGTGGGTTGCTTCGTCTCCAAAACCGGTGGACGGTTCATTAATTCTGTTGTATAGAAAGCATGCATGATTGTGAATATGTTAGAATGCATGTTAGAGAGATGTTGTCTTTCCTGTGTTGTTATTGAAATCATGTTGGTTTAATGTTCCCTGATCTTGCTTTAGTTAAACTAAATGCTACTTTTGGAACTTGACCTAGCACCCTGTCATATGTTACATGTGTAACCAGACTAGTAGAAAACCCTCACTTGGGCTAGGTTTATTTATGGTTTAGACATCCACACTTCTTATTCTATTCCTGAACATAGTGTTATCCTCGCCCGGGTAGTGGGCCGAGTGCTCGGGATTTCTCTTAGTGTGGGATGCATGTTCCACTCGTGCTTGGGGGCAGAGTGGAGTCTGGTAGATGTAGCTGGTCTTTTATCTGTGGCGGGAACCATTTGGGTGAACGGTGGTCCCGGGATGTCTTGTTTCTCTGTTTTATGTGTTGCCACTGTGTTAGTGGCAATAGTATACCAGTGATAGCAGGACCTTGAATCCAGAACCTTTTGGACACACACATGATTTTGTTGGGTTATGATAGAATATGGATCTAAATAGGGAAAAAAACACCTAGAGGGGGGGTGAATAGGTGTAAAACATAAACACTCAAAAAATCGTTGCGCAATAAAACCCAATGCGGAAATGAAAAAATAACACGCACGATTTTTACGTGGAAAAACTCCAAACCGGAGTAAAAAACCACGGGACCGATAACACGGCGAAATCCACTAGAATTAACACACGTACAAGGTGATATACCGTACTCACAGACGACTCAACCTTTTTCATACGCTCCTAGTAGATCTTCTCCGCTCGCTCCGCAACGCTCCTCGAATCCACGAATAGCGTCCAACGCCGAATCCACGACGTCCAACGTCGAATCCACGACGTCCAACCGAATCCACGGTCTTCACCCAGTAGCACGTATCGAATCCACGAACGTACTTCGCTCCGAATCCACGAGAGCGGTTGCACCTTGAATCCACAAGGCCACGCGAGTCCAAGCGCCGATTTTGGGAAAATCGTTGTTTTTGGGTGGTGATAATCCGCCGAATACTTAGATTAGAAATAGATCGGAAATACCATCTAAGTATTCATTAATTTGATTCTACTCAAAATCTGAGTTTGAAACCCTAGAATCAAATCAATCAATATAGACGAAGAAACATAGAATTAAATCTATTGATTCCCTTTCTTCTCTATAGGTGGATTTTTCTTTTTATGACCGTATTTGGATTACCCTAAAAAAATGAATCGTAGGGTCTATTTATAGGTTAGAAACTGTTGGAAGAGGATAAGAATCAAAAACTAACCTTTTCTGGAATTTTACAGGACGACGGTCCGGACTGGAATTATGGCGGTCCGGACTGTCGTAACGAAACAGACTATTTCCAGAAAAACATACCTTCGGGGTCCGGACTGTAATTTCCACGGTCCGGATTGTTCATGCAATTCCTGCAAATTCCACGTTCGGGGTCCGGACTGAAGTGACCAAAGTCCGGACTGGAATTGCGCATTAACTATCCTATGTTCGGGGTCCGGACTCTGAACATGTAGTATGTCCAGTTTTTGATTTTTATGCAATTAAAAATTCATCCAAGTGTTTCTACACTATAAGAAGTATTCGGATCACCAAAAATATTTAGTTAAACATACCTGATCCTTTTGAATTCTTCTTTCTTGAGATTGAGGTATATGATCCAAACTTCTTCATCTTCAATCTTCAAGACTTAAATAATTTCACGAAATACGCCAACACAAATTCCTTAACAATCTCCTCCTTTGGCGGTTTCGTGACAAAACACAAATCCACTCAAGAAAATTCAAAAAAGATATTTTTGTTGCTATCACCATACAACAAAAATTTACAATGGAGAACCAAATGAGATACATGAGATAAACTCCTAGAACAGACTCTAGACTTAGACATCTGTAATCTCTGCAAAAGAAAACATTCTTGACAAAAGAGATCGTTAGATACCTCAAGAATTTTTGCATATAAAACCAAACACAGAGATAGAGTTTATACTCGTCATGACATTTATGAATTCAGATATGTAATAAGATCACAATCAAAATTAGACATATCTTCTAAGCATTAAAAACCAAATGTCATATGTATGTTAGTTAACAAACAACTTGTTAGAAATATTACATGCCCAATTAGTTAGTCGAATAGTTAGAAGAGGCATGCATGCAAAACCCAATTCAAAACCAAAAGTTGATGTCATACTTACCTTTCATAGTTCCTTTCATAGTTCAGTTCACAATTTGTTCGATCATAGTATCATTGTCTGTCTATCTCTCTCTCTCCCCATTTTTGTCACAAAATAAGCCAAAAATTACAAAACGGAGAGGTGAAAAGTACTAAAACAAGAAAAATCAGAGACCTAAACAAAGAAAAACTGAAAACTAAGCCTGCACAACAAAACGATATGTTAGAAAGAAGTTCAATTGTCAGACTCTGAGCCTTTTGAGCTACTGCAGTCCAGTTTGTGTAAAATCCCTTTAAGCATTTTTGATAATTTGGAGCAGTCCTTTTTCATCTTGTGAATATCAGCCGACATTCTTTCTTGTGCTTCAGACATTCTCCTTTGTGCTCGTTGCATAGACAGTATATCAGCTTTTGTGGTGATTCTCTTGGAGGTAGAAGGAGATTGTGTGGATGTTGAAGGTGTATTTTGAGATTCTCTAGGCAGAGAGTGTGCTCTGGCGAGTGGTTCATTAATCTGAATTCCTCTGCCCCACGAATTCTTGCTCCTTGTGGGATGTTTGGTTGTTGAGGAAGACGTTATCAGCTTCTTTTCTTTTAGATAGAACCTATCTTCGTCATCCACCGCTTGTTGTGATTCTTTACAAAATATTTTCCAATCCTCTTCATCTTCTGATTCTGACTCAACTTGAGGAACAGTGTTTATCTTCTCCTGACTTGCTTCAGCTTGTTCCTTTTTGATAGATGCTCGAGTTCCCACTAATGCTACAATGAGCGCAATAATCCAAGCGAAAGCCATTTTGCTACTAGTGCTCAGATAATAGAAAAGCCTATGAGCAAAACTCAAGAACACGAGAAAAATTGTTTATTTTCAAAATTTTGAAAAATTGTACGTAAACAATCATTATCATGTAGAGAGACTAGGATTCAAACAAGTTTTGCAAAAAGAATTTTAAAAATAGATCAATCCCATGATTTTCAAAAATTCCTATTATATGCCATAAAACCGAATTTTCAGAAATCAAAGCCTAAAAATTCGTTAATCAAGAGAATCCCTAGCATATAATCAAAACTAATCTACCCAGAGTTCTTATTTCAAAAGAAATTTAATCAAAACCCAATATCAAACGAAAAAGATACAAGATTGCCATCACGTTTTGAGCAAAAAGATGAAAAATAGTGAAAAACCGAGATTTTGATCATAAGAACTCACTTTGAATCAAAGAAGATGGGTTGGGAAGGCTCCAAGACGATTGTTTTCTAGAGAGAGAAGGTCTGGAGACTCAGAAACAAAAGATTGAAGTAAGAGAAAATCAAAACCCTTTTGTTCTATATAAAACCCTAGCCGCGGTCCGGACTGCCTCAAGAACCTAGTCCGGATCGGCTTACCCGCAGGAATACCTGCGTTCGGGGTCCGGATCGGCTTGTCCAGTCCGGACCGGCTCCATACTTTTTCTTCAGAAAAATTCAGAAAAATTCTAGAAAATCCAGAAAAAGTATGTAAGCACTTTTGTGTATCAACTTTAAATGAAAAATCATCGTTTCATATTAAAAGAAATAGATTATGCAAAATCTATCAATAATATCCAACTAATGAAAAGAAAATTTATAAAAATTAAATCTCTTAAAGTTGAACAACTTCAATCACATCTAACATGATCTTATGAGTAATGGCTTTATCAAATCATCAATTTGGTAAAGAAAATGAAATACCAAGATCAATAGATGTTTGAAATCCCAAATATGTTAGATAATGTATCTAGTCAATCTGTTGAAGAGAGTGACTCTTTGAGCATCTTTCATTAAAAATCCCACCTTATACCAACCTTGGAATTTGACAGAGTCAAGTATTCCAAAAAGAATTTTATCTAATCATCTTGGAAAAACCATGCTTGATATACATGTGGTAGCTGCACACAGTACTCGGACGATCGAGGTGGTAGCTCTTTCCTCCATGTGGTGGTAGTTTTCACACTCCTCATTGGGATGTAACTCTTTCCACATCTTTTGAGCATAACATTTTGCATTAACCCCCCCTCAATTGCCTATCAATTATATAAAATATAAGGTATTCAACCAAAAATTGATCTCGATTTCATACTCGACTCAATTGTCAAATAAGATAAAAACTATACCAAGAGATCATTTGAGAGAGAAATTGACTTTGATCAAAACAAAGATGACTTAATTGACATAAATGATCATTTGCATCAAATGAATTATTATGATATCCAAAGCATAATAAATTTCAAATTATATAAAAGGATGCAGTTAAAGTCAATAATACTAGTGCTCAATTTATGTTCTATGTACAAACATAGATGATGAACAAAAACACAAAACAAAACCTAACCTAAGCAAAAGTTTCAAAACGAAGTTATTTCAAGGAAAGCATTCCAATTGCTTTACGCAAATGAATAAAACGTTTTTGATCCAAAGGTTTTGTTAAAAAGTCAGCTAATTGATCCTCTGTTGAAATGTAGGAAAGTTAAAGAATATTTGATTCAACTAGCTCTCTTAGAAAATGATATCTAAGTTCAATGTGTTTTGTTCTTGAGTGCAACACAGGGTTTTTGGAAATATTTATAGCACTTGTGTTGTTACAAAGAATGGTTACCGAAGTTGCTGAAATTCGGAAGTCGCTCAACATGCTTTTCATCCAAATGAGTTGAGTTGAACAACTACCCGCTGAGATATATTCCGCTTCGGCAGTCGAGAGTGCTATGCAATTTTGCTTTTTACTATGCCATGCAACAAGGCAGTGGCCAAGATAGAAGCATGCACCACTCGTACTCTTCCGATCATCCACAGATCCTGTTGGGTTATATGTAATATAGATCTAAATAGGGGAAAAAATACCTAGAGGGGGGTGAATAGGTGTAAACAATAAACACTCAAAAAATCATTGCGCAATAAAACCCAATGCGGAAAAATAAAAGAACACGCAAGATTTTTACGTGGAAAAACTCCAAACCGGAGTAAAAAACCACGGGACCGATAACACGGTGAAATCCACTAGAATTGAAACACGTACAAGGTGATTTAACGTACTCACAGACGACTCAACCTTTTACCATACGCTCCTAGTTGATCTTCTCCGCTCGTTCCGCAACGCGTCTCGAATCCACGATCTGCGTCCAACGCCGAATCCACGGCGTCCAACGTCGAGTCCACGACGTCCGACCGAATCCACGGTCTTCACCCAGTAGCACGATTCGAATCCACGAACGTACCTCGCTCCGAATCCACGAGAGCGGTTGCACCTTGAATCCACAAGGCCACGCGAGTCCACGCGCCGATTTTGGAGAAATCGTTGTTTTTGGGTGGTGATGATCCGCCGAATACTTAGATCAAAGATAGATAGGAAATACCATCTAAGTATTCATTAGTTTGATTCAACTCAAGATGTGAGTATGAAAACCTAGAATCAAACTAATCAATATAGATGAAGAAACATAGAGTAATATCTAATGATTCCCTTTCTTCTCTATATGTGGATCTTAGGCCGTATAAGATGATATTTGAATATGACGGCTATTTTTCTTTTTATCGGCCTCTCCTAGAAAAATGAATCATAGGGTCTATTTATAGGTTAGAAACCCTAGGAAGGAGATAAGAATCAAAAACCTACCATTTCTGGAATTTTTACGGACGGCGATCCGGATCGGATTTCTGCGATCCGGATTGCAGTAGCAAGAAAGACGATTTCCAGAAAAATGATGGTTCGTGATCCGGATCGAAATGGCTGATCCGGATCGTTCATACAGTTTCACCAAACATCAACGTTCGGGATTCGGATTGCAATTCCTGATCCGGATCGTGCAAGTAAAAAGGTAAAACTAGTGTTCGGGATCCGGATCATGAAATGCTGCGATCCGGATTGAACCAGTGTATGAACGAACACCCTTCGGGATCCGGATTGGAATGCCTGATCCGGATCCTGAACATGTCCCATGTCCAGTTTTTGATTTTTATGCAATGAAAAATTCTTCCAGGTGTTTCTACACTACAAGAAGTATTCGGATCACCAAAAATCTTTAGTTAAACATACCTGATCCTTTTGAATTCTTCTTTCTTGAGATTGAGTTAAATGATCCAACCTTCTTCACCTTCAATCTTCAAGACTTGAACCTTTCACGAAATTACGCCAACTCAAATTCCGTAACAGATCCTGCCCAATCGGCATCTGAATATCCTATAATATCAAGCGTTGTTCCCATAGGATACCAAATTCCGAAATTCAATGTTCCTTTGATGTAACAGATGATCCTTTTCACCGCTTTTAGGTGAACCTCCTTTGGTGCTGACTGATATCTCGCGCAGATCCCAACACTAAAGGATATATCCGGACGACTAGCCGTGAGATAGAGTAGACTTCCAATCATGCTGCGATAAAGCTTCTCGTCTACACTTTCACTAAGAGATTCACTTCCTAATCCTTTATTGCTAGTTCCCATAGGAGTCAGAAAATCTTTAGAGTCTTCTAATCTGAATTTCTTCACCAACTCCTTTGCGTACTTGGATTGGCATAGATGAATGCCTTCTTCATTTTGTTTCACTTGCAATCCAAGAAAGTATGTCAGTTCGCCCATCATTAACATCTCAAATTCGCTTTCCATGGTTTCAGCGAATTTAGAAGCATCATTGTCTCTAGTTGCACCAAATATAATGTCATCGACATAGATTTGTGCTACAATGAAATTATCCTGATAATGCTTCACAAAGAGAGTCCGGTCTTCTCCCCCTAGAGTGTAGCCCTTTTCCAATAGGTGCTTTGTTAGCCTTTCGTACCATGCTCGCGGTGCTTGTTTTAGACCGTAAAGAGCCTTTTTCAAACGAAAAACATGGTTAGGTTGTTTATAGTCTACAAAACCTTTCGGTTGAGCCACATAAACTTCCTCGTTTAAATACCCATTTAAAAACGCGCTCTTAACGTCCATTTGAAAGAGTTTTATTTTAAAGTGACAAGCAATTGCGAATAAGATACGAATTGACTCGAGTCGAGCAACTGGGGCGAACGTCTCATCAAAGTCTATTCCTTCAATTTGCGAGTAGCCCTGAGCAACTAATCGTGCTTTGTTCCTGATGATGGTACCATCCTCATTTTTCTTATTCTTGAAAATCCACTTAGTACCAATCACGTTGTGTTGCTTCGGTGGCTTCGTTAATTCCCAGACTTTGTTTCTTTCGAACTGATGAATCTCTTCCTGCATTGCTTCAATCCAGTAGTCATCCTGAAGAGCTTCATCGACGTTCTTTGGTTCTACCATGGAGACATAACATGCGACTCCACAAACCAACTGCCTCCGAGTTTTGACTCCTTCTTGTGGATCTCCAATAACGTTCGATTCCGGATGATCTTTGGAGATTCTTAATGTTTGCGGTAACGGAGTTCTCGGAGATGCATGTGATGATTCCTGCACATCAGATAAACTAGAAGAGCCATTAGATGCATCATTATTATTGGAAGAATTATCATGAGAAGATGCATTTACAGGAGTATCATCATCAAGAGACATATCAGGGGTAGATTTATCAGATGTAAAGTGAAAAGCTTCATCTGTGATGACCTGGATCTCTGCAGAGCTGTGGTAGAGTCATTGGTGACATCTGGGGAGCTTGTACTGTGTGTTGGAGGTGTTTGTGCACCAATTGGACAGTTGTGGCGGGCTCGGGCAGGCGGTGGAGCGGCCGCGGGCAGCGCGCGGGCGCGGGCAGCGCGCGGGCGCGGGCAGCGCGCGGGCAGGCGCGCGGGCGCGCGGGCAGGCGCGCGGTCCACGGGCCGTCGTGCACCAGGGGCTGGACACGTGGCAGTGTCGGAGTGGTCGGTTTAGTGGACTTGGTCTACGGAGCAGTCGGGCGTGGTGCATGGACCGGCGGGACACGTGGCGTCTTGTGGTTGGTGGGCTCATGGAGTCTGGGTCCACGGAGGTGAACCGGGGCGCCTCGGGATTCGCGCCTGGCAGGGGGCGCAGGCGGCGGGCGCAGGCGGCACGTGGGCGCGCTGACCGGGCTTTCCCGCGCTCGGGCCCGCCACGTGTCGCCGCAGCGTTGGCCCACGCGTCGCGCAGTGGACGGCCAGCGTGGCTGTCCGCTGTTGCGGGGGCGACGTGGAGGCCGGAGGCGTTTTCGGGCGCGCACAGTGTTGGGCCGGGCCCAACACTGTAGCCGCCCGAAATCGGGAGCGCCCGGAAAATAGGATATGTTGGGTATTTTGTGGATTGTTTTTCCAGCATTTATAAAGGCCGAGTTCAACTGAAGAGAACTTCTTCTCTGCGCGGATTTTCACAGTGCAACCTTCACAAGAAATCCTCCTCTCCCTGTGGCGATTCCATCTGCAGATTCTAGGATTTTTTGGCGGCACGCATCCCGAGGTTTGCATTTTTACGGCGCGACGCGACGCTAGTTCGTTTGTGGTCTTCTTCGTCGCGTTTTGGTGCGAGGACTCCCCCGGCTTGCCCCGAGCACCTTTTTCTGTGATTCTTGCGCCGTTGGCTTCACGACAGGTAGGGCTACGTTTCCCATGTTTACTGGTTTTTCCCATTCCGAGCTTTTCATGGGTTTTTCGGATCATCTTGTGACCTCATTTTCTGGGGCGGAGTTTTGGGACAGCGGTGTGGTATTCTGGCGATATCTTCGCGCACAGGCATCGGATTGGGGCGATTCAGAGGCGTTTTGCATCTACACATCACGAGGAATATCCCCAAATTTTCTTGGAATTTTCTGAATTTTTCCCCGAAGGTGAATATCCCTGTTTACAGAACCTTGTGGTTCAGTTTTTGAGAGCAGTTTATTTCGGGGTGGTTCCCTTGTCGGATTTGTTTCTCAGTGTAGGAAACTCGGATTTGAGCGTGCAGGTAGTCGTTTCGACGGGTTCGTCGCGAGGATCGTGACGGTATTTTTCTTGGAATTTTCCGGGCATTTCTCCCAGGTAAAAACAGGGAAACTGTGGACTGTTGTGTTTGGGGGAGATTTGTGTGAGCATTGTATGTTAATTATGTAAGTTCTTTTGGGAATTTTGTACAGCGATCGCGGCGGCTTATCGGTTTGGGCGAGAGCACTTCTTGGACTTGGAATTAGCGATCGAGGTGGGTGGTTGTTGTTTACCTCTATTTTGACATGCTCACTAGGAATATTAGAGTGATCCCTTTATTTGGACATGCATGCTTAAGTGGTATAAATTGTGAGCCTTTCCTATGGAAATTACTATTGTGGATATTTGATAGTGGTTGGGACTTATACATGTTGGTATGGATGGAATGTTAGCGTTTAACCTTGCATGTGGGTTGGATTATTTATTATGGGCTTTATGATTATCTTGTTAGTGGTTGTTACTATTTGAGGACTTTATGACATGCATAGGTGGATAGTGATGCTTTATCATGGATTATAGACATGTGTGGTTGGATAATGTTTTAGCATGATGGTTATATCTATGCGGAGTTATTAATTGTTACACATGTGGAACCACTATTGGTCGCCTTTTCCTTTATTTCCTTGAGAACACTTGCATGCTTGTTTGGACATCTTGGTAGGCCATCTTTTATCGCTACACTTTCATGCTGGAACTTGACTTAGGAGAAACCTTGTTTGCTTCTTTCTCCTTTTCGTTAGTCAGGTGGGTTTGCTCGGGTTTGAGCAGGGGTTTGGGATAGTGTAGCCGGGGCCTGGATTATGGATCATGGGTTTTGGCGGCGACCGCGGATATTGGGCGGTTGACCGGATGTCGGTTATAGGACATCGGTGATGGGGCATGATTATGGACTAGAGGGTTTTGTGGCAACCGCGGATAGTAGGCGGTTGACTAGATGTCGGATGTGGGACATGTTTGTGATTGTGGGTTATTCTGGCGACCGCGGATTTTGGGCGGTTGACCGGAGGTCGGTTGTGAGACCTGGTCGTGGATTGTGGGGTATTGCGGCAATCGCGGATATTGGGCGATTGACCGGATGGTTACTTTTGCATCTGATTGGGGAATCAGTTTTCTTTTAGTGGAGGGTTGTGTTCCACTGGGGCTTTATAGTTGTGATCCAATCCTGCTTTTATCACCGGCGCGGTTATTGCCCGGTGATGCTTTTATTACACCGGCGCGGTTATTGCCCGGTGATGCTTTACTCGTGTGGGTAGCTCCCCTCGAGATCCCCTCCGGAGGCCGGGGCTGGACAGTTATGGACAGGATTTTGCTATCACATCGGCGCGGCTTATTGGCCCGATGATGAGGGCAGCAGCAGGAACTTTGCTATCACATCGGCGCGGCTTTCTTGCCCGATGATGAGGGCGGTACAGATTGGGTTCATCTGGGACGGTTGGTTATTGTTGCATACGGTTATTCCAGTCTAGGACTGTATTTTAGAGGCATAGTAGTGGTAGATTTCCCTTTTGGCAGCGGTTTCTTTTCTTACCACTCTTCTTTCCTTTTTGCCTCTGGTAGGCCTAGTGGGTGTGTCAGAGTTTGAGGTTTTACCCACTAGGGGAGGCTACTGGTTTACTAGTAGTTCTCACCCCCATTCTTCTTTCCTCTTTTTCTCCTTCCTTGTTTTGCAGTGTCTTCTGCAGGTGCTGCTGGGCTTTCAGCGGCGGGTCGAGGAGAGAGGACGGCTGAGTAGGTAGATCTGGAGGCAGGATGAGCGTGTTAGCTGGACTGTTGGTGTACCCAGGTTTCCTCAGACGGTTGTACTTTTACATTTGGGACTGGCTTTTGCCAGCAGGTTGTATTTATTTTGGTGAGCTGGGAGAGACTGATGTATCATTTATACAGATGTATTATATTTTATTTCCAGCTTCAGTCTGAGATGTATTAGTTTTAGTTCAGCTCTGTTTTTATTGCTCTTTTATTGTTATCTCTTATATCTGAGCAGGTTTGGCGCTTCGTGTACACGGGAAATACCGTGTGCACGGCGGATCTGTAGACGGGCCCGGGTTTGGGTTTACACCCGGGGCGTGACATCATCTACTTTAACATTTATAGATTCTACCATCGTTTTAGATTCAAGGTTAAATATCCGATATGCTCTACTGTTTGTAGAATAACCCATGAAAATCCCTTCGTCACTCCGAGAGTCGAATTTACCAAGATTTTCGCGATCTCGCAAAACAAAACAGCGACTCCCAAAGATACAAAAATATTTGATATTTGGTTTTCTACAAAACCACAGCTCATATGGTGTATTTAATGTTCCCGGGCGCAAATACGCTCGATTAATTACATAGACGGCGGTGTTCACGGCTTCAGCCCAAAAATGTAACGGGAGATTCCGGCTACGAAGCATTACACGCGCCATCTCCTGAACAACCCTGTTTTTGCGCTCAACAACACCATTCTGCTGAGGTGTATATGGTGCTGAGAATTCATGTTTTGTGCCATTGGAAGTGCAAAAATTAGTGAATTTAGAATTAATGAATTCTCCACCTCTATCATTTCGAACACGAACGATCTTTTCATTTCTTTCAATCATAATACGATGACAAACCTCATGAAAAGAGTCGAAAGCATCCGCTTTCTCTTTTAAAAAAGTTACCCATGAATATCTAGAGAAATCATCAACCAAAAGAAAAATATACCATTTACCTCCCAAGGATGGTTGACGAGTTGGCCCCATTAAGTCCATATGCAGTAATTCAAAGGGCCGGTTAGTACCAACGTGGTTCAAGTTCTTGTGTGCAACCCTTGATTGCTTTCCCTTTTGACAACCTCCACACACAATGTTATCTTTAAATGTAAGTTTAGGAACCCCCTTAACCACGTCTTTATTTGAAATCCTTGCTAGTTCTTTAAAATTTATATGACCTAGCCTTTCATGCCAAAGAGTTTCATTATCCAAAGAAACTAGGTTACATTTTTCAGAAATTTTGTTTGAAACAACATAGCAATTATTTTGAGATCTAACCCCTTTCAAAAAGAATACATGGTCCTTATCAGTTACAATACATTCTTCAGAAGAAAAATTAACTGAAAAATTATTGTCACAAAGTTGACTTATACTGATGAGGTTAGTCTTAAGGCCTTCTACAAATAGAACATTATTCAAAACAGGGCCTTCTGAAATAGCGATTGTTCCTTTTCCAACAATTTTAGAAAAACGACCGTCTCCGAAAACAACATGTCCTCCGGAGATTTTCTCTAAAGTTTGAAAATAGTTTTTGTCACCGGTCATGTGACGGGAACATCCACTATCCAGATACCAAGACGAGTTGTCATAAGCATGTAAAGAAGTATGAACAACAAGACAAGGGAAGATTTCACCTTTGCGTACCCAAACCTTTTTGGATTGCGTCAGCAATGTTCTTGAAGTTATTCTCCTTGGTGAAAGCGTCTTTTTTGATTCATTGCTTGACATCGTCTTACGAGGTGAACTACCAAGGCTCTTTTCTTTTGAAAAGTTTTCCTTTGATTTTCGGGGAATCACCTTTTTGGTAGTTGTTGCAAGAGGCGCTTGAGTTGAACGTTTTGCTCCCATCTTGTAATTTCTCCTTATGTGCCCTACAAAACCACAACGAAAACATACCTTAGTGCTTGACGATCCCAAAGAGGGTGAAGTAGGCTTGTTGTCGTTGTTTGTCGTAAATTCCGGTGTTGGAGGAGGAGATACCGACTGGGGCACAAAGACTGTCCCAATCGAACTAAAATTGTCTTCAGTTCGATTGTATCCGAGGCCGAATCTGTTTGTTTGACCAAGACCAAGCATCTTATCCAACTTACTCCTTCCAGAAGAAAATTGCTTTAAATCATCCTTGAGTTGGAAAATGGTCTTCGTCATTTCCATTTTCTCCTGTCGAGCCTCGCTGTAGAGCTTCAAGAAGTAATTTGCTTTATTCACCATATCTACATAATTCTTCTCGAGATGCTCATTAGACTCTTGAAGGGAAACATTTACTTTGATCAGATTATCCCTTTCCACTTCAAGAGTGTTTGAGAGAGAAGTTGCCCTTTTTGCTTCTTCTTCGAGATCCTGCAAACTCCCTCTCAAACTCTTGTTTTGCTTTGCCAGTTTCTTTGAAACCTTCAAAAGTTTATGGTAGGCAAAAGCAAAATCTTCACCTTCAGAATTATCCGATTCATCGTCCGTTGTATTCTTTTCAACTTGGGAGGAGTTGGACAATGACTCAGATGTACTTGCCATAAAGCATATGAACGGTGAAGATGTGGACGCGTGGAATGCCGTTGCGTTATTTTCTTCATCACTGGAAGATGACTCATTTGACGTTGAGGTGTCATCCCAAGTGACGGCTTGCATCGCTTTCTTCTTTGACGGATTCTTATTTGGACACTCCGTTGAGATATGGCCGTACCCTCGGCACTTGAAGCATTGGACTTGTCCCTCTGAGCTTTTCTTATCCTTTGAAAAACTTTCTTGCTTTCTTGACTTTTGGCTTGAATAACCTTTGCCTTTCTTCCACTTTCCGAAGGATGGAGTTTTACTTGAATTGCCCCTTCGAAAGTTTCGGCGAAATCTTCTAGTCAAGAGAGCAAGCTGCTTCTCAAAGTCCTCCATAGATAGGTTCTCGTCGTCGTCTGAGGAGGATGAATCCGCGTCTTCTTCTTTTGTTGTTTTCAATGCAAAACCTGAAGACTTAGAAGAGAATGCCTTTCCCGAAGAATAGTCAGTAGGAAATGTCATTTCATAAGTTTGTAATGAACCAACTAATTCTTCTACACGGATTTCGTCCGGGTGTTTAATAGTTTCAATAGCCGTAACCTTGGAACGAAATCTTTCAGGAAGAGTCCTTAAAATCTTTCTTACAATTTTAAATTCTGGAATTTTCTCTCCCAAGTTAGCACATGAATTCACGATGTCTTGCAATCGTGTATAATAATCTGTGAACAATTCATTTTCTGCCATGAAAATGGAGTCAAACTTGCTCGTAAGCATTTGCAGTTTTTGAATCTTCACAAGGTTAGTTCCTTCATGTGTAACTTGAAGAACATCCCAGATTTCTTTCGCAGTCTCACATGCCGAGACGCGAGAGAATTCCGTTTGTGACAGGGCATTAAATAAAGCGTTAATTCCTTTGCCATTGTAAGAAGATAAGTCTATCTCTTCCTTGGTCCATTTCGACCTAGGTTTGATGGTGTGAACATCAACAATAATTTCAGTTGGACTAAACCATCCTAACTCAATTGATTGCCACACCCGTTCGTCGATGGAAATAAGAAATGCTTTCATCCGTACTTTCCAGTAGGCATAGTTTGTTCCATCGAAGAACGGGGGTCAGTTGATGTTTCCACCTTCAGCCATTGTTTACAACTCTATTCCCGCTCTGATACCACTTGTTGGGTTATGATAGAATATGGATCTAAATAGGGGAAAAAACACCTAGAGGGGGGGTGAATAGGTGTAAACCATAAACACTCAAAAAATCGTTGCGCAAAAAAACCCAATGCGGAAATGAAAAAATAACACGCACGATTTGTACGTGGAAAAACTCCAAACCGGAGTAAAAAACCACGGGACCGATAACACTGCGAAATCCACTAGAATTAACACACGTACAAGGTGATATACCGTACTCACAGACGACTCAACCTTTTTCATACGCTCCTAGTAGATCTTCTCCGCTCGCTCCGCAACGCTCCTCGAATCCACGAATAGCGTCCAACGCCGAATCCACGGAGTCCAATGTCGAATCCACGACGTCCAACCGAATCCACGGTCTTCACCCAGTAGCACGTATCGAATCCACGAACGTACCTCGCTCCGAATCCACGAGAGCGGTTGCACCTTGAATCCACAAGGCCACGCGAGTCCACGCGCCGATTTTGGGAAAATCGTTGTTTTTGGGTGGTGATAATCCGCCGAATACTTAGATTAGAAATAGATCGGAAATACCATCTAAGTATTCATTAATTTGATTCTACTCAAAATCTGAGTTTGAAACCCTAGAATCAAATCAATCAATATAGATGAAGAAACATAGAATTAAATCTATTGATTCCCTTTCTTCTCTATAGGTGGATTTTTCTTTTTATGACCGTATTTGGATTACCCTAAAAAAATGAATCGTAGGGTCTATTTATAGGTTAGAAACTGTTGGAAGAGGATAAGAATCAAAAACTAACCTTTTCTGGAATTTTACAGGACGACGGTCCGGACTAGAATTATGGCGGTCCGGACTGTCGTAACGAAACAGACTATTTCCAGAAAAACATACCTTCGGGGTACGGACTGTAATTTCCACGGTCCAGACTGTTCATGCAATTCCTGCAAATTCCACGTTCGAGGTCCAGACTGAAGTGACCAAGGTCTGGACTGGAATTGCGCATGAACTATCCTATGTTCGGGGTCCGAACTGTAATGTCAGGTCGGCACTCTGAACATGTAGTATGTCCAGTTTTTGATTTTTATGCAATTAAAAATTCATCCAAGTGTTTCTACACTATAAGAAGTATTCGGATCACCAAAAATATTTAGTTAAACATACCTGATCCTTTTGAATTCTTCTTTCTTGAGATTGAGGTATATGATCCAAACTTCTTCATCTTCAATCTTCAAGACTTAAATAATTTCACGAAATACGCCAACACAAATTCCTTAACAGATTTTAGTCAACCAATGTTTTCTTCCAAATATCGAAGGGTCGCCGGAGTTTGTTCTTGTCTGATTGGACGAAGGCATTAGCCCTTCGGGGTTTGGGTATAAAAACTTATTTTCTAACTGTTTTTCTTAAAAGAAACTAAAATATATTAAATTGGGTTTCTCAGATTAAAATAGTTTTCAGTAATAACTGCCATCTTTTATTACAAACTTCCTCACCCGAGAGAGTTGGGTGACCTGGGTTCTAGGGGCCGTTCCCTTATTTCGGGACGAAAGCTATAGGGACTGTACCAGGAACTTTTTCTTGTTTGATAGGGTTGTAGGTGTTGGTCTTCCGGAACTTTCGGACCCTGGTTGTTTTCTCCTGCATGTTTTACCAAGGGAGTTGTTTTCCCGAACTGCAAGGGGTCGAGAACTTCGAAAGGTTGAGTCTGGAGTCTGTTCTTGTTTGATTGGGATTCTAGACACCGAACTTTCGGGATTCTCGGACCCTTACTGTGTCGGTTGGTTCTTTCTCGTCTGTGAGTTGGATGTCTTTTGTTTTGGGAGCCGTTGGGTTGACGGTGGTCCCGGCTGTCGAGTATTTCCAGCCAGTGAGTTAGAGATGTGATTTGTTGGTTACTGTCGATCTTGTTGATCGTGGATTGGACTATAGCCTGCATGAGCCATATTGAGCTCGACAGAGATGCGCAGATACTTTCCTCGGTGGGGTCGCGCCCCTCGAGTGCCACTCCGGAGTTGGGCCTGTTACTTTTGCTATCGCGACTTGTCGACGCAGTCCCTCTGGCTAGGCCAGTTTTGGCAGTCACGGACGCCCTACGTAAGTCCGATCCTCCTTGGATGTAACGGCTGTAGGTGGGCGCAGGTTGACTGGACCCTATGTGGCAGTCAGTGTAGATTGGGTGACTGTATTTTGAGAGCTAGTAGATGCATCATTTTCATGATAGCTGTAGACTCTTTCCAGCTTATCTTTTCATTATTACAGTTTTCCTGTTATCTTATGCCTCTAGTAGACTTAGTGGGCAGACCATCGGGATTGGTAGCGGTACCCACTGAGAACTACTGTGGGATGTAGTTCTCACACCCGCTGTGGTGTCTTTCCCTTTCTCCAGTTCCTGTTGCTCCTGTTGCTGATCCTTTTGTTGCTGATCGAGGTGAGGGAGTCGCGAGCTAGTTCCCTACCCGTCCTTGGAGTATAGCGGTACACCTTTTTGGAGCTTAGTAGTACAGTCTGCTGGATTTTAGTAGTTAGTTAATTTTGAGAGTTTTATTTTGAGAGACTTTTGTAGTGAGGTTCAGACTTGTACTATTTGACAGTTGTATTATTTCTTATTTCAGTAGTTTACTTTTCAGCTCTGATATCTATATAGCTATAGTATCCTTCTTTTTGCAGGTTAGACGCTTCGTCTATACGGGGCTTCCCGTATGGGCGGCGGATCTGTTGGCGGGCCCGGGTCGCAGTTTTGACCCCGGTCCGTGACAACCTCGCTGCCCACTCCGCCGCTGAAATGCCTCTAACACTCCTGCCATCTGGGTCCGGAGCACTCTGACCTCAATCTGGGTATCCGGCCCAAATCTAACCGCTCAGACTCAACTGCTGCCACAAGGTGCACACGGGTCAAAACCCAGCGTCGGGGAGACACCGCTCACCACGACAAAAACCGCAAATCACACACCACAAACACTCGACCCAATCTAGCGAAAGTCAAGGACATCCCCCTGTTTTTGTAACTTTATGTTGTTTACAGCTAACATAATTGTCCCACCGAAATAGGATATGTTGATCCCTCTTAACTCACAGGAAGAGTCAAATAAATAAATCACCGACTTTCGCAAAATATCACGTCTCCCACGCCCTATCATCCTAGGGTCCGCCAAAAGCCTAGGGTTTCCTAAGTCCCAACTGACCTATCCCTAAGCTCTGATACCACTTAATCTTTCACGCCCCGAGTGTAAACCAAAACCCGGGCCCGTCTACAGATCCGCCGTGCACACGAAATTTCCCACATACACGAAGCGCCAGTAACCTGCTCAGATGTAAGAGATACAATAAAAGAGCAATAAAAATAGAGCTAAACTAAAAACTACTACATAGCAGACTGAAACTAGAAGTAAAATGCAGTACATCTGTAAAATAATACATCTGTCTCTCCCAGCTCACCAAAAATATACAACCAGCTGGCTAAAACCAGACCCAAAAGTAAAAGTACAACAGTCTGAGTAAAAAGGGTACACCCAAAGTCTAGCTAAACTCTCTCATCCTGCTAGGAGATCTATCTACTCAGCCGTCCTCTCTCCTCGATCCGCCGCTGAAAGCCCAGCAGCTCCCGCAGAAGACACTGTAAAACAAATGAGAAGAAAGAGAGGAAAAGAAGAATAGGGGTGAGAACTACTAGTAAACCAGTAGCCTCCACAAGTGGGTAAAGCCTCAAATTCCGACGCTGTGGTGACCCGGATCTCTGTAGGGCTTCTACAGTGTGACCAGCAGCTTATGGAGGCCTATGTGGCGTGTCGGCGGTGTTGGTGCACCAATTGGACATAAGTGATGGACTCCGGGAGTTAAATGGATTACTTGGGTAATCGCTTGACCCTGTCGGATGTTTAGAAGTAGTTTCGCGCGAAACGGATATCAAAATTGGACTCAGCGCGAAGTTTGGACAAAAGAACACCTTTTTGGATGCCTTCAGCAAATTTTAGAAATGGAATTTGGCAAAACGGACAACGGATTTGGATTCAGCGCGCGAAAACGATGAAAATGGACTACTTATTCATATTTTCGGAGCCCGGACGCCGCGCACGGATTTCGAGGCACTTGGCACTGTTCCGGCAGCGGCGGGCAGCGGCAGAGCGCGGCGGCGCGGGCGGGGCAGGCGCCGGAGTGGGTGCGGGCAAGCGCGCGGGCGCACGGGCAGGCGCGCGGTGCACGGGGGCGGTGTGCCACGTGTCGTCTTCCTATTGGTTTGCCTTGGGACACGTAGCCGCGTAGGATTGGTCGGTGCAGTGGACTGGGACCACGGAGCAGGAAGGGGCGGCCTCGGGGCGCGTGCCTGGCAGGGGTCGCAGGCGGCGCTGGCAGCGCGCACGTGGGCGCGACAGGCGTGCATTGACGCGGTTTCCCGCGCTCAGGCGCGCCATGCGTCGGCATCCGCGGTGGGCCACGCGGCGCAAGGAGGGTGGTGAGCTTCGCTGTTGCCTGTTTGTTGGCGACATGTCGCGCGGAGGCTGATCCGGGCGCTGGATGGACGGCCAGATCAGGCGGCACTGTGTGCGCCCGAATGATTCGGGCGCCCGGAAAATGCACCAGGAAGTGTATTTTTGGTCCGGATTCCAGCCTATAAATAGGGAGTTGAGGCCTTTTGTGCAGGTTTTTTGGCTATTCTGGGAGCTCCCCTTTCTAAAGAGCCTTCTACACTGTACCCTCCACCCTTTGCTAGATCTTGGGCATTTTTGGAGGCCGCGGCATCGACGTTTTCTACGACGCGGCGCACATCGACGCACCTTGGATTATTGGCTTTTAACATCGCTCTTCGTTCCGCGAGACACACCGGATCACACCGATGGAATTTTGAGCCGATTTTCATGCCAGAGCGTTCACGAGAGGTAAGGCTTCGTTTTCTGTGTTGATCACTTCTCCTCGTTTCGAGTTTTCGGCACTGTTCCCGAGGTGTTTCTGTAACCCCTTTTTCTGCTGTAAGGTTTTGGACAGCGTCTCGGTATTGCGGCTAAATCTTCGCGCTCGGGCATCGGATTTGGACGCTCAAGTACTCTTTTTGGATCTACGCATCGCAAGGAACCTCCTCGTAATTTTTCTGGATTTTCCTGAATTTTCCCGAAGATAAGAAAATTCCATTTTTCTGGACAGAGTTGTACAGTTTTTGTACTTGGGAATTTCGAGTTGGTCACCTTGTGGATTTTGTAACTTGACCTACAAAACTCGGATCGGGACGTACAGGTACTCGTTACGAAGGGCTCGACGTGAAGATTGCAGCGGTATTTTTGTCGGATTTTTCAGAGTCCTTTCTGCTAGTGAAAATTTCACATCTTTGGGACTGTTACCAGCAGTTTGTGTGTACTTGGATATTTTTGGAATAAAGTGTAACTTTGGACCTTATTGTTGTACCTAGGAGAGTTTGCAGGTGTTTCTGAACCCGTTGGAGTTGGGGAAAAATGGAGATATTTGTTCCTGGGTATTTTCAGCTGTTGGACTTTGGACAGTTTAGCACTTTCAGGTGGGTTGCTTCGCCTCCAAAAACAATGGACTATCTACTAATTCTATTATATAGGGAACATACATGCCATGAGATGGATTAGGATGCATGTTAGAGAGGGAAATGTTTTCTTTCCTATTATGATTGATATCTTGTTAATTATTATTCCCTGATCCTACTTTAGTTAAATTAATTGCTATTGTTCGAACTTGACCTAGCACCCCGTCATATGTTGCATGTGTAACCAGGCTAGTAGAAAACCCTCACTTGGGTTAGGTTTATTTATGCTGTAGACATCCACACTTCGTGTCACGCCCCGGGGTCGAAACTGCGACCCGGGCTCGCCAACAGATCCGCCATCTGTACGGAAACTGCCGTACAGACGAAGCGTCTACCCTGCAAGTCAGATCTATAGCTATAATGTATCAGAGCTGAAAAAAGAACCAGTAGCTACAGAAATCCACTGAACATCTGATATAAATAAAATCTCAGTACAAAGTCTCTCGGCTACAAAAGTACAAGAATCCTCACTGATCTCTCAGAATGTCCAGTACAAAAGTGGAGTCATAAAATACACAAGGTACATCTACCTCTGACTCTCAGTGCTGGTAAGGAACTAAACGGCCACGTCCTCGCCTCGATCAGCTGACTCCGCGCGAGCTAAGCCGGAACAGCAGCCTCAGGAAACCTGTCACCGCAGCGGGTGTGAGAACTACTGCAAAGGTAGTTCCCAGTGGGTACCGTCTCAATATCCACGGTATGCCCACTAAGTCTACAGGAGGCACAACAGATAGGTATGCAGATAGATAGATAGATAAAAGCTGAAAGGAACTAGCTATCATGTCTCAATCATCATGCTCAAGAAACTCTACAAATGATGAAGATATGCATACACCCACTACTGCTAACATGCCTCAAGTATCATGCTCAAAGGAAAACTCATCTATGAACAGGCTATGAAACTCACTCACACATATCACCCAATCCCAATGACTGTCCCTCTTTGGACCAGTCAATCAAGCCTGCGCTCATCTACTGCCGCGCATCCCGTAGGAACGGACTTACGTAGGCATCCACTGCCGCACATCCCGGAGGAACGGACTTACGTAGGGTATCCCTCAAGGACCATCTCAGTAATCACATCGCAGCCTCGTCAGGCTCGGTATCATCATCGCACCCGGGGCGTAGCTCGAGGGGAGCGACCCCACCGAACTCAAGTATCTCAAGTATCTCATAACTGGCATAAAAAGCCAGGCTCAGCAGGCTATAATCCACGATCAAACAGATCGGATCTCAATGCTCAACTAGCATAACTCAGTCGGAGGAAGACTCCACGACTCGAACAGAAAAGCCCAAACACTCTCACAGCTATGTCGGAGAACCCTCAACGACTCAAGGCTAAAATACACGATCAAACAGATCGGATCTCAATGCTCAACAAGCATACTCAGTCGTAGAAAGACTCCACGACTCGAACAGGAAAGCCCAACACTCTCACAGCTATGTCGGAGAACCCTCAACGACTCAATCTGATAATGCACGCCCCGTGGCTGAGTCGGGAAACCTCCACGACTCGATCTGCCAGAGCCCCCAAAACTCTCAAGGCTAAGTGGGAGAACCATCTCCACCACTAAATCAGAACACGACCCATGATCTAGAGTAACCCAATCAGGGAATACATCCTCAATACCCCGCGAACTCAAGTATCTCAAAACTCCCTCATGACACTAGAAAGTCATCTCATAATGCTCTAAAAATCCACTCGGCCCTCTGGCACGAGAACACATGCATCCTGAACCTACTCAACCCCTCGGGAAGATCTCAATGTTTTAAAACTATTTTCAAAATCCCAGTTTTCCTTAAAACAGTTCCGACGATTTTTAAAACGGTTCAGATGCCAATATAAAGCCAACTAAACATGCAGTCTAGTGTCAAATCACTTCTAGATCATGCTAAAAATATCTGGGGCTGGCAATTGTATTCCTACAATTTTCTAGGCAACTATCAGATTTACCAGCTATGCAAATAATTAAGCTAAACATGATCAACATGCATTCAAATAGCTTTAGAGGGCATTCCACACATCTTGAAGAAATTCCAACCCACCTGGAATGCTTTCCGAAGGCCGCGCCGAAATCGGTGAAGAAACGGGCGAAATCTGACGAAAAACTGAACTGCGCCTCTCGCGCGCGCGCGCGCCGTTGCGCGTCTCGAAAAATTCCACGAAGCTCCAGTCAACCTCCACAGCACCCAGCTAGGCCACCACAAAAATTTCAGCACAAACCGATCACCCAATACACGAATACAAGCATTGCACAGTGCCGCGGATTTGCGCAGTAATCCCAGCCTGTTGCCTCAACCCGAGAGCACAAGAATGGAGCAAGGATGGAAATTAGCTCAAATTACCATTCAATTCCATCAATAAAACCCAAGAGGAGAATCAAAGAGTCCAAAACCACAATCTCCAACAATCAATTTACCCTCAATTTTGCTCCCGAGCGCGCACGTTGACCGGGTCAACTCCCACAATGCAAGAAGCTCACAGACCCTTCTCTTCTCCTTCTACTTCCTCCTCTCTTTCTCTTCTCTGGCAGCAAGAAAAAGGTGGAGGGGATAAGAAATGATGGGTGGAGAGGGAGCATGTGCCGGGGTATAAAAATCAACGATGGAGTGGTTGGAACAGAAGAAGCCCATACCTCAAGCTACAGTGCACCAAACCGAGCTAACTGGGCACTTTCTGTGCTTGTGTACCGGTACCACCCACCTGGTACCGGTACACGGGCCCTGGTTCCGGAACCAAATGGCTGGTTCCGGAACCAAGCCACCCAAAAGCTCCAGAACTAGCCAGAAAATCTCCGAAATGCCCCGCCAACTCACTTTCTCGCCTCGGGACCTCCGCATCACCCCGAAACCAACCGAACACCTCTGTAAACTCATAATACACATGTCCCAAGGGATCAACTCACATCAAACCCATCCATGAAGCCGATGCTCGACCCGCAAGCTCTCAAGCCGACGCCAACTCACTTTTCTACCAAATTACTTCCGCGTCGCTTCGGGACATCCCCGAACTCATCTGTAATTAAAATCAGAACCTGCTGAAGGTATTTCCACAATACCAGGCTGCCACGTGGAGTCGGCACTCTGCCCGAAGCTCCGTACTCTACACTCTCCCTCCTTAAAAAGGTTTCGTCCTCGAAACCTCAAAAATCCAAAACTCAGGATGGTGACTCAAACAAGTGGGGATAGGAGATCCTCAACTCATCCTCAGGCTCTCAAGTGGCCTCTCGCTCCTCATGATGACTCCATAAGACCTTATCAAAGGTAAGATCCGGTTGCGTAATTCTCTCGTCTCTCGAGCAAGAATTCGCACCGGTCGCTCCTGATAGCCCAAGTCCTCGTCTGACTCCAAAGAAACGAAGTCCAAATCATGCAAGGAATCCAGATCCATACTTCTCTCAGAACGGATACACCAACGACCTCGTGGGTACTTGCCAAATCATGGCGGTTAGCGCAACTCGGTGAACAACTAATCCAATGCGCTCTAACTCCTCGAATATGCCAATAATTTGCGGATTCAACTTCCCGCGAAATCTCAAATCTACACATTTCTGCGGATAGTGATTCTCAGAAGTCACCAAAACTCCCTGCTTCCAATTGGCATAACTTTTCCGTTGCTCCTTAGCAACCACAATGCTGAGAGCTTCACAAAAGCATTCTTACATCCATCTACAGGGTAAGAAGTCCAACATCGGGAACAACACTCAATCCCTAACTCTCGAAATCAGCTCTCGGATCTCGGAATCCACGGGCACACCGATTCGGTCCCTGTACTCCAGTACTCTCGCTGCATTCACTGAGAAGTTCCCTCTCTAATCCTGTCCAACGGAGTGGGTTACAAGTCCAAAACAAAGTTTTGCCACATTCCCAGGGAACACCACCTTAATCTCAATTCGTCTCAATTACTCTTTCAGCGGCATCTGCTGAGTAACCATCATACACCAAAACTGCACCGCTCGCCTATTCAGGCAGCTGCGACCACATTGGCTTGGTCGGGATGTTACTGTAAGCTCAAACATACATCCCTAATAACTCTATCCACCGGCATTGCCTCAAATCAAATTCTTTCTGAGTAACCCAGTACCTAGGATCGATAGATATCTCAAATTCTCTCTATCTCAAGCAACTATTCACAATAATGCTAATACCATCCACAGCTTGAACTCCTCAAAGTAAGCTGGCACTGTTTAATCCACAACTCTGGACCTCTGTCACTATCGGGGTCTAAGCCGAACCCAAAACGGCAACACCCCTTCGTCGGGTCCACTGTCACCCTTGCAGCTGAAAACACCCGGCCTAACCACAGAACCTTTCAAAGTCAAGCACAACTCTCTCAACTTGGCAACCAACAACTTTTCTCTCCCCGAAGTTGCAGCAATATCCTCAAGTGCTCCTCGTGCTCTATGTCACCTCGGAAATAAATCCCAAGTATATAACTAACCAACCACTGGCACGGCAACTCACTGTAGAGCTCAAACTCACACTGGTTCTACAGCCCGGTCCAAGTACCGCCGGAAACACAAGTCCTCAAATCCAAAAGGCCGCAGGGCCTTAGTCACTCCGCTTGACCTCACTGTAAGCTCAAAATGTCTCTATCGGGTTCAGACTCTATCTGGCACAGCCCTCAGCTGTAGGGTTCCACAAAGCCTTCAATGTCCCGCAAGGCATCAACCCAACACAATCCAAATCTAACTGTGCTCGAATCGTCACAGCACTCTCACCGTTGTGCACTCACAACGCGGCATCACTGCCGTATACCACGGCATGGCATCACCACCGTGTATCAACGGCGTGGCATCACCACCGTGTATAAACGGCGTGGCATCACCACCGTGTATCAACGGTGTGGTAACACATCCAAATATCAATCTCTCAGATCCTCACTGTCGTATCCCCACGACGTGGTACTGGGTCACACAGACCCCTCGATCCCTCGGGTCTCGCAACTGCGCTAACAGCTCTCTCACTGCTCACGAGTGATACTCCAAGAGATGCTGCCGAAGTCGGCGCGGTTTCCAAACCACGTCGATCACTATCTCGATCTCAGTCTCCCTAGACGGCGGCATCAACATCAGACCAGGTAAACTCCTGTCCGGGATCACACGGCGATAAAGATATTCCTTTAGTCCCGGTGCTGCAGTAGGCACCTCTTCTACCGTCGCTAACAAAGCGACACGACCACGACTCAACCCTGCCGTGCTCTAGCATCCTCTATAACCACACTCCTCCTGGCCAGGTCCACGGAGGGTCATGTCCACTCTCGCAATCCAAGATGCACAACATTGGGATAACCAATCCCTAACCAACCTTATATCAACATCTCGGAGCTGATGTAGGACTAACAACTCTAGGATCAAATCCAAGGTATTATCTGCACTGGCGGAACTGGCAACACTCATACTGTGCTATACGTGATCTGAAACCTGATCCTCACGGCACAAGCCAACAGCCATCTCTGGCCCACGCGAAGCTACCCCTGCTCTAGTGAAGCACACACCCGCGGTGTCGGCATCAACATGCTCCAACTCTATGACCATAAGAAAACCACACCTGGTAAGACGCGCTCCACTATCCTGGCGTCCTCCAACCAACTACACCATTTCATCCACTAGATGCTGGTGGCCATCGCTCAATCTGCCTCGGCATCTCGGCTCAATCAGCCTACTGGTAAGTCGGGATGAACCGCGACATCCTGAAGGGGTAGAGGGGTGCCGTCGCAGGCGGCAAATCCAAGAACACCACTCTGGACCCTCTGCCTGAAGATGTCCTGACTAAACACATGAAAACAACCGCCCTCATCCTGAAGTCACTCTATAAGAAGAAGCGGTCTACCACCAAAGGACACAATCATACGAATACTGCTGTTGGTGCCTCGACTGTCGAGAACTCCTAGTCTCGTATCCTCGAGACTCTCTAATGGGTCATGATCCTGTGACTGGAATCATGGCAACCTCGATCCACTCGACTATCCCAAAATCAGGCGATACTGGACATCTCTCTCTGGAGCTAGTCCCTCGCTCTCGTCCCTCTCGGACATGATACAGACCTCAGTCAATCCATCGGGCATGCACAACCGCTGCATCTGAAGTCGCTCGTCGAGAATATCCAAAATGATAACATCTCGAAGCAGCCCTCTCAAACATGATCAATCTCCGGGCCTCATCCTGGGCGACATGGGCACTCTGCTCAACAATCATAGAAACTCGCTCCAAATCCTCAACCGCTCTCCTGATGGTCCAACGGGACAGACTCGACGCCACCAACACACGGCGTCCCTATCAAAAAGTGCGCAACTAAGGGCACCTGATGCTTCTCCTGGATGAACAAGTCCTCAGCCAACTTTTTCCATGGCAGCAATCCAGTTCCGGCCTCCCAAGGTTCCAACTCCGCCCTGAAATCTGTAGGGGATGGAACTGGCGGATGCACGGACTATCATCAGCAATCTCTCGCTGCTCCCGCACTACTCACAGTGCCAACGGGGCCGAAGTCGACGATGTCGCGGCTGGAGGTACTACGGCGATACCTCAAACGATACTCTCTGCTCAAACATGCGCATCACGCGCTCCGTGTTCTCTTCCTGGCGCCGCGTCGCCTAAACAACTGAGCTACCTGGGCCCGTAACTCGCAGACCTCGCTCTGCTCTGTCCATTCAGCCCCCGCTGTTCGGGCTCCTCATCCGAGGTCAAACACGCCCTCGCCGCTGCACGGCATCACAGGGCCAACAAGAAGAACAGTCACGGCCAAACCAAACCACAAACTCTCGACCCAATCAAGCGAAAGTCTATAACATGTTAACCGTTCTAAAGTATTATGTTGTCTGCAGCCAACATAATCACTTTAGAGAATAAACATGTAAATCACTCGCCCCAATCCCTCGGGGGAGGTACAAACTCAATCAGGACTCTCGCTACAATCACGTCTCTCACGACAGTTATCCTACTGTCCAACCAATAGCCTAGGGTCACTAAGTCCTCAACGACCTATATTCCTAGGCTCTGATACCACCCTAATCTGTCACGGGCCCGGGGTCGAAAACTGCGACCGGGCTCGCCAAACAGATCCTGCCATCTGTACGAAAAATGCCGTACAGACGAAGCGTCTACCATGCCAAGTCAGTCTATAGCTATAATGT
>CM055070.1:23938508-24002587 GCA_029204045.2 Tillandsia leiboldiana
CACGAAGGTTGCCCACGGCTCACTATTCACGACGAGGGGACTATGTCTCAACCTACCAATCAACGCTCTGGACCCTAACCGTCCCCTCGGGTGGCGTGCCCGTGAACCAACTCCGAGTAGTCGGCCGTAGAAGCGACTCCACCACCAAAGACATACTATGAGCATGAATCCAATCCTCTCCACACGAGGATACCCTATCTATAAGGCTAATGGCAACTGAGATCCCATAGATAGATACACAACCTATGTCTCACATGTGTCACGATAGGTTTACGCTACACTACCTTAATGCCACTCGTTCTTTATTGTGTGGTGTTCACAATTGCTACATATATGCCACTCGTCATCATTGTCGACTCACAAGTCCAACACCCAATCCGCACTATAGGACTCCTCGGTATCGACCCAATCTTTCCCAATCCAACATATTATCATAACTTTGCTAAATATCTATATCAACCGGAAAGTATACAGATGGCAATACATACTATCCTACAATGCAATGGTGCGATAAGCAATAGTGTAAGTGCTAAGACATAGGAGAAGCCCAACGGCTTCGTAGAGCACCACCCACCTCGGTCCTTGCTCGGTCTCGGCTCTCCAAAAAAAATCTACGGGAGCCCCGTCTCGATCACAAGGGTCGCCTCAAGTCATGTCCTAAACGTCCAAACACGGCCTATTACTATAACCTCCTCCAAGCACTATGCTTAGTGTTTTCACTGCGCGCAAAAGCGCCGACGAAAGACGACGACTTCCACGATTGTGGTCTGGATCGTCAAGGGTTTACCCAAAACCCCTCCATGATGGAAGGATTCCATTTAATCCCCCACCAAAATTACTAATGCCATTATTTCTCTTTTTGCCTCAAAAGTCCTAGAGCGCGTATTTTCGGCTCTACTTTTTCGGCCGAAGTCGACGGAATGTCGATCCTCTTCCGCCAACACTTTTCTTACATAGTAATTGAGTTTCCATGGGTTCAATGATATCAATCCTGAAAATCCCAAAACACTCCTCTTTTTAACCTTTAGGTTTCATTTCACACATTCATCACGATTTCTCCACGATTTTCGCCGATATCTTCGACACGAATTCTTCTAAGATCATATAGATTATAGATCCAAAAAGATATGGCAAAAAATCAAATTTATTCTTCCGCGAAACTCACCACCTCAAAAAGCCATGATTTCGAGCGTTTCTTGGTTCAAGAGCTTGCCCTCGCTCGCCTTAGGCTTCCCGACAAATCGCTCCGCGATTTAGTGCCATTGAGCAAGAAATTTAGAAAGAGAGTGAGTGAGAAGGTGAGAGAGAGAGCTCTCCATGTGAGGTTGCTCCTGGTTTGCGTGCGGGTGAGAGAAGAAAGAGGTAAAGTGGTCTTTTATGCATAAAGGACCCCCCCCCCCCCCCCCCCCCCCCCCCCCCACCCACAATAGTGCTAATTACTATTTAGTCCAATTTTTTTATCTGATACTTGCCTGCGGAACCCTTCTGGATGTCCGTTTGTGCTCAATTTGACGGGCAGACTCAATTTACCTTAATTTATCGTGGGTTATCTTAACTTTTCAGTTTGGACCATTTCTGGGTCACCAAAAACGGCGTCGGAGCTGTAATCTCTAACAGATAGCAGATGCGATTTATATTCTTCACCTTTCGGGTATCAAAATGGGTCGAGAACTTAAAATCTAGCCCCATAAAATAATGCTGACAGTGCATTCCCCAGTGTTCGAAATTTTCTGACACTGTGCATTTTCTGCTAATTTATCTGCCCCGTCTCTCACAGAAAATATTAATCTTCTGTTTTTTCGCTCCGATTTCGGCGCAGGGTCATTTCCAACCTAATTTTGCTTCTATGAGTCCAAATAAAATAGTAATCTTACACTATTTTATTTATTTTATTTATATAGAATAGATTTTTCTGACTTACTAATATCCTACCGTAACTTCTATATGGTATTTAACAGTTGAATTTGCACATTTTAACCTATGGGTAATTAGGATTCTTTGAATTAATTGGGCATATTCTACTTAATTCTAACTTCTACTTTTAGAAGTTCGTATCCTACATTCTTCCCCCCCCTTAGAGCAATTTCGTCCGCGAAATTTAAATTAATGCAATTCAACCGAATCGAAATCCATACCTCTAATTCATCTCCTCGAAGAGATGAGGATGGTGCGCCCTCATCGTTTCCTCAAGTTCCCACGTGCTTCGCGATCATCGTGATTGCTCCACCGGACCCTGACATAAGGAATCTCGCGGTTCCTCAATTTGCGCACCTCCCGAGCAATAATCGCCACCGGGAACTCCTCATAGCTCAAGTCATCCTGAAGCTCCGGCGGCTCATATAGCATCGCATGCTCCGGATCGGGTACATATTTGCGGAGATTGGAGACGTGGAAGACGTTATGTACATCCGCCAACTTCGGCGGCAATGCAAGCCGGTACGCCACCGCTCCCACACGCTCCAATATCTCATAGGGGCCGATATAGCGGGGACTTAGTTTTCCCCGCACTCCAATCGCTTCACGCCCCTCATGGGCGAAACCTTCAAGAAGACGCGGTCGCCCACCGCGAATTCCAAATCCCGCCGACGCTTGTCCGCGTAGCTTTGTTGCCGAGATTGCGCCGTAAGCAATCTTTTGCGAGCAAGGCGGACCTCTCCTCCGCCTCCCGCAAAATGTCCGCGCCCGAACTCCGTGCGCGCTCGCCCACATCACTCCAATAGATAGGGGATCGACACTTCGTCCATAAGAGGCCTCGAACGGTGCCATTCCCCAACTAGCGTGATAACTGTTGTTGTAGGCGAACTCGGCCATCGGCAAGTACTTGCACCAACCGCCCTTGTAATCGATGACACACGCCCGCAACATGTCCTCCAAGGTCTGAATGGTTCTCTCTGTCTGACCATCAGTCTGAGGGTGAAAAGCGGTGCTAAAATCGAGCCGTGTGCCAAGGGCCTCCTGCAGATTCCTCCAGAAATGCGAGGTGAACTTGGGGTAAATCGGTCCGATACAATCGACTTCGGCACCCCGTGCAGCCTCACCACCTCGTCAAGATATACCTGTGCCAACTTCTCTCCCGCCCAGGTGGTGTGGACCGGCAAGAAATGTGCCGACTTGGTGAGACGATCCACAATCACCCAGATCGAGTCGTGGCCTCCCGTTGAGCGAGGCAACCCGACGATAAAGTCCATAGAGATGTCCTCCCACTTCCAAACGGGAATAGGAAAGCTTTGGAGTTTCCCCGCCGGGAGTCGACGCTCCGCCTTTATCTGTTGACATGTAAGGCACTTTGCCACGAAGCGCCCAATGTTCGCCTTCATCCCCGGCCACCAATAGAGCATCTTCAACTCGTGGTACATCTTGGTGCCACCAGGGTGCTCGGCATAAGGTGACCGATGCGCCTCTCGCAATATCAGTTCGCGGAGCTCCTCATTTTCCGGCAACCACCAACGGTTCCAAAACCGAAGTGTTGCCATCGGCGTGTACATGGAAATCGCCGCCTTTGCCCTCCTCGATGTCACGCCGCACCTTTTGGAGACTTGAGTCGAAGGCTGCACATTCTTGATCCTCTCCAACAAGGTCGGCTGAATAATAGCGCCATCATCAGGGCCGGCACCTCGGGGCGACTACCTCAAGGTTCATCCGCTCCATGTCCAAACATAACGGCGTTTGATTCGTGACGTCCATAGCGAGGTTCCTCGCCGTCTTTCTACTTAGTGCATCGGCGACCACGTTTGCTTTGCCGGGGTGGTAAAGGATATCGACATCATAATCCTTCAGCAGCTCCAACCACCGCCGTTGCCGCAAATTGAGCTCCTTCTGGGTGAATAAGTACTTGAGGCTTTTGTGGCCGGTGTAGATCTCGCAATGTGCACCATACAAGTAGTGCCTCCACAACTTCAGCGCGAAGATCACCGCCGCCAACTCCAAATCGTGAATGGAGTAGTTCTTTTCGTGGTCCTTCAACTGGCGGGATGCATAAGCGATCACTTTTCCGCCCTGCATCAGGACACACCCCAGACCCAGAATAGGATGCGTCGCTATACACCACGAAGTCCTCGCCCTGCCACCGGTAAAGCGAGAATAGGAGCCGACGTCAACCTTTTCTTCAATTCAATGAAACCCCGGTCGCATTCGTCGCTCCAAACGAACTTGACGCCCTTTTGCGTCAGCCGATAAGTGGAGTCACAATCCTCGAGAAACCCTCCACGAACCGTCGATAATACCCGGCCAAGCCCACAAAAATGCGGACTTCCGTGACATTCGTCGGGCGCGGCCAATCCCTACCGCCTCAATTTTCTTCGGGTCAACTGAAATCCCCCCCTCAGAAATAATATGCCCGAGGGAAAGCCACCTCGCGGAGCCAAAACTCGCAACTTCTTCAGTCTGTGCAAATAGCTTCTCCTCCCGAAGGATTGAAGCACTATCCGCAAATGCTCCGCGTGCTCCTCATCGCTCCGCGAATAGACCAAAATGTCGTCAATGAAGACCACGACAAATCGGTCCAAGTACTCCCTGAACACACGGTTCATCAGATCCATGAACGCCGCCGGGGCGTTAGTAAGCCCGAAAGGCATGACCGTGTATTCGTAGTGACCATAGCGTGTGCGAAACGCCGTTTTCTGAATATCCTCCGGCTTGATTTTCAACTGGTGGTAGCCGGACTGGAGATCAATTTTGGAGTACACCAGCGACCCTTGCAATTGGTCAAACAAGTCGTCGATTCTGGGTAACGGGTACTTGTTTTTTTATGGTAACCTTGTTCAACTCCCGATAATCCACACGGAGTCGAAAAGAACCATCCTTCTTGCGCACAAATAATACCAGGGCTCCCCACGGCGATACACTTGGCCGAATGAACCCTTTGTCGAGAAGATCCTGCAACTGATCCCTCAACTCCTTCAATTCTGCCGGCGCCATACGATACGGGGCCTTTGAGATCGGTGCCGTCCCGGGAATCAAGTCTATGATGAACTCGATCGCCCGATCCGGCGGCATCCCCGGTAACTCCGCGGGAAACACATCAGGAAACTCCCGCACCACCAATAACTCCTCCATGATCGGAGTCGCACGGTCCACCTCCACAACGGTCGCCAAAAATGCCGGGCAACCGCTATGGACCAACTTCCTCGCTCTCGTCGCCGACACCGTTGCAACGAAGCACGAGCTTTGATGAGCTCGATAGATAACCTCCTCCTGTCTCGGCTCCCGAAAAGTGACCAACTTCCTCCTGCAGTCGATCACAGTGTGATACTTCGAGAGCCAGTCCATGCCCAAGATGACGTCGAACGCCTCCAACTTCTTGAGCTCGAGCAACCGGACGGGCATAATCCAGTCGCCCACTTGCACCGGGCAGGATAAGCACCCCGTGTAAGTAATAGATGACGACTCCGGGCCTTCGACTCGCCACTTGCCCGTTGCCTCCAAGATAATACCATGAGTGCGTGCAAATGATCCGCTAATGAATGAATGCGTAGCACCTGTATCAAAAATGGCCCTGGAGCGAACTCCATGTATTAGAACCATACCTGCCACGACACTGGGCTCCTCGATGTCGACAGGATCCTGGGCCTGGGCCTGAACGGCGAATACCCGCCCGCTCGGCGCCGATCGCGTCATCTCCTGCTGCCTAGGAACCATCGCGCGCCCCGCAGAGACGGGAACATAAGGAGCGCCTCCATAATGAACAGGGGTTGCCGGAGTCGATGCAGCTGAGGGGGCACGCGAACCCCTCGCTGGGCACTCTCGGCTCATGTGCCCCTCCTGCCCGCAGCTATAGCATCTAGCCTCACGCTGCCTGCACTGCTGCACCCGGTGGTCCCTGCTACCGCAGATAATGCAAGGCCGTGGTCCCTGCCTCCACTGCTGCGATCTCGGTTGCTTCGGGGGCCTCCTGGAGCTAGACTGTGCCCCCGAACCACTGCCCTGGCGCTTCTTGCCCTTGCCCTTGGACTCCGCCGCCATCTCGCGCTCCTCGCGCACATGGGCATCCCCGTGTTCTGCCCACTGCGCTCGATCAAGAACCTCGGCGTAGGTCGTGAGCTTGAACAGCTGCACGGCCCGGTAGATCCAGGGCATAAGCCCCCGCAGAAACCAATCGGCCCGGTCCGCATCGTCGCGAACAACATCGGGAACACAGTCGATGATGTGGGTGAACTCCTGCTCGTACTCCATCACCGAGCGATTTCCCTGCCGCAGCTTGCGGAACTTTTCCTTCATCACCCGCTTATCGGCGTCGGGAAAGTAGTGCCCGTACACCGTCCTCTTGAACTCCCCCCACGACATCGGAGGAAGATGCGTGGGTCGATCATGCTTCACCCGCTTCCACCATACTAACGCCGGTTCTCCAAAACTATGCGTGGCCAGGGGCACCTTGTCCCTTTCCAGGACAGGGAGATCTCCAAAGATAGTCTCCATAGCGCCAAACCACAACTCCACTACCGCCGGCTCCACCTTCCCTCCCTCGAAGGTCCGAGGTTTGAACTTTAGGAACCGCATCAGAACTGCCAATGCGCGCTCCCGCTCCGCCTTTTCTGCCGTCGTATCGGGTGTAGTAGAACCCGATGCCGCCAGAGGCGCACTCCTCGAAAGGGGGCACGCCGACAGTGGAACGGCCCCCACGCCCTCACCCACAACCGCTCCCGGCGCGCGAGTCGAGGGTGCAGGCGGATCACGGCTCTCAGCCGCCGTCGCGGCCGCCAATGCTGCCTGCTGCTCCAACAGTGACTGAAGCTGCACCAATCGAGCCCCCTGGCGCTGCATCGCGCCTACCAAAGCAGCGACCTGCTCTCGCAGCCCCTGCACCTCGCCAGATCCCGACTGCTCGGGCGCCGCTGGAGGTGGCACCGGAGAGGACCTACGAGTGTGGTGTCTCCCTGACATTCTTTCCTGGAAACAAGAACTTAGTCAGTTAGTTTAACCCGATAGCTCCTTAGCATTTACGAAACTAGACAACTCAATAATAAACCGGGCGGAAGCATACAAGCATACTAGTCCTAGACCCTTAGCATCATGCCGTCGGCCGCCGACATAACACTTCGTGTCACCGAACAAGCACACTTGAATCCGTCTCTATTCTCAATTAGAGACATATAATCTTCTTTGACCCAGTCAATTTCACTTCCGCCAACGTCAAGGGTTCACGTTTCACTCACGTCCCTACAACCTCAGGGTTTACCAGCCTAGGGTTTCCTAAGTCATCCTAGACTCTCTCTCTTTACTTGCTCTTATCTCGCTCTGATACCACTTTATCTGTCACACCCCGAAACTGCTACCAATTTGGCATGGTTCAGGCGCGCTGAACAGACGCCGAACGGACAGAACCTCCCCTGTCCGCCCAAGGCTAAGCGACAAGATCATGTACAAGAATCACCCAGGAATTAATTCTAGATATACACAATCACAACGAGAGCACAACCAGTGCTAACAAGAACATAAGAGCAAGGTACGAGTATATAAAAGTAAACATACAAGTAACAAAAGAGAGAAACTCTATCTATTACAACCATTCCATTCGAGTATATGAATAATACATAGATCACATCCAAAACGTCCTCACCCTATACAACATCTACTCTCAAAATGTAAAGACAAGGTGACAAGAGCTATAGATGTAGGGAGGCTGCTATCAACGCCTCTAGGGCGCCAAGCCCTTACCGCGATCCTTGCCGGGAGTACCTGTACTCGGCCCTGTAATAATAGTGGGGTGAGAACTATGGTCCATAGTTCCCAGTGGGTTCGGCCACCGACTCCACCGGTCTTCCCACTAGGTCCAAGAGGGCAAAAGCAGATAGATAGATAGATATATCTGAAAACTGTAAATGCAGTAAATAACTACACTACTATGCCCAACACGGAAAAACATGTATGCATGCTCAGGGGAGAGATATCCAAATATATCACTATGTCCAAGAAGTACTATTTCATACTTGTTCTCTAACTCATTTTCAAGAAGTGTGGTCTTTAACACTTCATCTCAAATCTCACGGCACACCCGAAGGTTGCCCACGGCTCACTATCACGACGAGGGAGACTATGTCTCAACCTACCAATCGAACGCGTCTGCGGGACCCTAACCGTCCCTCGGGGTGGCGTGCCCTGTGACCAACTCCGGAGTAGGCGGCCATACAGGAGCGACCTCCACCAGCCAAAGACAGACTATGAGCATGATCCAATCCTCTCCACACGAGGATACCCTATCTATAAGGCTAATGGCAACTGAGATCCCTATAGATAATACACAACCTATGTCTCACATGTGTCACGATAGGTTTACCTACACTACCTTTCATATGCCACTCGTTCATTTATTGTGTGGTGTTCACAATTTCTACATATATGCCACTCGTCATCAATTGTCGACTCACAAGTCCAACACCCAATCCGCACTATAGGATTCCTCGGTATCGACCCAATCTTTCCCAATCCAACATATTAGCATAACATTTGCTAAATATCTATATCAACCGGAAAGTATAAAGATGGCAATACATACTATCCTACAATGCAATGGTGCGATATGCAATAGTGTAAGTGGCTAAGACATAGGGAGAAGCCCAACGGCTTCGGTAAGAGCACCACCCACCTCGGGTCCTTGGCTCGGCTCGGCTCTCCAAAAAAAATCTACGGGAGCACCGGTCTCGATCACAAGGGTCGCCTCAAGTCGGATGTCCTAAACAAGTCCAAAACGGCCTATTAATAACCTCCAAGCACTATGCTTAGTGTTTTCACGTGCGCGCAAAAGCGCCGACGAAAGACGACGAACTTCCACGATTTGTGGTCTGGATCGTCAAGGGTTTACCCAAAACCCCTCCATGATGGAAGGATTCCATTTAAATCCCCCACCAAAATTACTAATGTCATTATTTCTCTTTTTGCCTCAAAAGTCCTAGAGCGCGTATTTCGGCTCTAACTTTTCGGCCGTTCGACGGAATGTCGATCCGTCTTCGCCAACACGTTTCTTTACATAGTAATTGAGTTTCCATGGGTTCAAATGAGATCAATCCCATGAAAATCCAAAAATTCCTCTTTTAACCTTAGGTTTCATTTACACATTCATCACGATTTCTCCACGATTTTCGCCGATTTCTTCGACAAGAATTCTTCTAAGATCATATAGATTATAGATCAAAAAAGATATGGCAAAAATCAAATTTATCTTCTGCGAAACTCACCTCAAAAAGCCGTGATTTCGAGCTTTTCTTGGTTCAAGAGCTTGCCCTCGCTCGCCTTGGGCTTCCCGCAAATCGCTCCGCGATTTAGTGCACATTGGAGCAAGAAAATTTAGAGAGAGAGAGAGTGAGTGGAGAAGGTGAGAGAGAGAGCTCTCCATGGAGGTGCTCCTGGTGCTTGCGTGCGGGTGGAGAAGAAGGAGAAAGGGGAAAGTGGTCCTTTTATGCATAAAGGACCCCCCCCCCCCCCCCCCCCCCCCCCCCCACAATAGTGCTAATTTACTATTTAGTCCAATTTTTTTATCTGATACTTGCCTGCGGAACCCTTCTGGATGTCCGTTTGTGCTCAAATTTGACGGGCAGACTCAATTTACCTTAATTTATCGTGGGTTATCTTAACTTTTCAGTTTGGACCATTTCTGGGTCACCGAAAACTGCGTCGGACTGTAATCTCTAACAGATAGCAGTTTGATTTTATTCTTCACCTTCCGGGTATCAAAATGGGCCGAAACTTTAAATCTAGCCCCATAAAAATAATGCTGACTCATTCCCCAGTTTCCGAAATTTTCTGACACTGTGCATTTTCTGCTAATTTATCTGCCCCGTCTCTCACAGAAAATATTAAATCTTCTGTTTTCGCTCCGATTTCGGCGCAGGTCGTTTTCAACCTATATTTTGCTTCTATGAGTCCAATAAAAATAGTATCTTACACTATTTTTATTTATGTTTATTTATATAATAATTTTTCTGACTTACTATATCCTACCGTAACTTCTATATGGTATTTAAAAGTTGAATTTGCACATTTTACCTATGGTTAATTAGGATTTCTTTGAATTAATTGGGCATATTCTAGTTAATGTCTAACTTCTACTTTTAGAAGTTCGATATCCTACATTTGAGGTGGATGTTGCTAACCTTAAAGAGAGAATTATGTTATTCATGGATCCTCCAACCTAAGGTACTTGGATACTTAGGAAGTTGGGGTTGAGGTAAACGCCGGTGGATGGAATTGGCAAGAATGTATGATCGCTTTATCCCGGCAAAGACATTATGCTCAGTTACGCCCTGTTTAGGCGAGCAGTGCAACCTTGGAATTTGAGTGCTAGATTTGATTTATGCGAGGTGTTGGTCCTCGAGTACTGCTTAGGCTGGAAGAAGTCTATCGGAACCCTCGCATGTTTTGTATTTCACTTCCTTGGAGTTGGACGAGGATTGAGTTGTCGGGATCGACCGATGCAATTCTTGCTGGAGAGACAGAAGAATTTCGCAGTCAGGTCCTACTTGGTGAGGTTGCAGTGGAGCCATCTTGATGAGAGAGCGACCACTTGGGAGCCTGAGGTTGAGTTAAGCGTTTTCTATTCCTGTTTGATCGAGACATTCTCGCGAGATTTGGATTTATTTTGGGTTTCGAGGACGAAACCTTTTTAAGGAGGGGAGAGTGTAGAGTACCGGAATTTCGGATGACGCACCGACCACGCAAGATGGCGTGGCGCGGAGAAATCGCCTTGGGCGTGTTCCATATTTGTTTATTGTTGAGTTCGGGTTGATTCGGATCAACGCAGAAGCCCCAGCTTGAATCGGAGTTTTCCGGGCCTTGTACGCGATAGAGGATCGGTTTGGGAAGCACCGACGCCACCGTGGTGTGCAGAAAAATTGGGAAACACTTGGAGCAGGTGTAATTTATGTTTACAGCGAAGTTCGGGAGGTTCCGGACTGACGCGAAAGGCCCGAAGCCAAAAAGTGAGTTTTAGTTGGATTGTTGGAATATTTTATTCATTTGTTTAATTAAGTTTAGGCTTAATTGAGTGTGCTGTTGAGGTGGGGTGTTGGCAGGGAGGAGTTGGTGGTGTGTGGTTAATTAAGGTGGGTGGGTTTGATGAGTTCAATCAAATCCCTTAATTAACTCCTTTTGCTTTTTAAGCAACCCCTCTTTAAAAGGCTCCACCTCACCACCTCCTTCTCCAAAAAGGGTGTCCTCCTGTTAGCTTGGAATGAAGCAGAGGAAGGAGAAGGAAGGAAGGAGGAAGGAGAAGAGGGGTTTGAAGGAAGGTGTTCTTGGGTTTTTTTTCTTCTCCGAGCGTGGACGTGGAGCCGAGCGAGGGCCGGCGTGCCGCGAGGAGGTTGGTGTTATTTTATTATTATTTTTGCAAGCTTGGGTTTTTTTCCTCTTCCCTTCTCTTTTCCTGTGGTGGGCCGGCGGACTGGTTGTCCGGGGTGGCGGTGCTGCTCGAGCCGCGCACGCGCTTTCCGGCGGCGCGTGGCTGAGTTGGGCCGCCGCTGCGCGGGCGCGCATGAGCGCCGCGCGCAGCCTGCGCCCTGCTGCCATGGTTGTGCAGCAGGGCACCGGACGGCCTTGGGGGTGCCGCGCGGGCGGCCCCTGTGCCGCGCGGCCCCACAGGCCGCGCGGCCCTGCAGGCCGCGCGCGGGGCGCGCGGCAATGCAGGGGTGCCGCGCGGGCGGGCCCCAGTGCCGCGCGGCCCTGCAGGCCGCGCGCTGGCCGCGCGGCACTGCAGGGTGCTGCGCGGGCGGGCCTTTGGGCCCCGCGGCACTGCAAGGGGCCGCACGGCGGCCCTTTGGGCCCCCGGCCCTGCAGGCCGCGCGCTGGGCGCGCGGCGCCGCAGAGGGCCGCGCGGGCGGCCCTTTTGGGGCCCCGCGACCCTACAGGCCGCGCGCTGGGCGCGCGGCGCTGCAGAGGGCCGCGCGGGCGGCCCTTTGGGGCCCCGCGACCCTGCAGGCCGCGCGCTGGGCGCGCGGCGCTGCAGAGGGCCGCGCGGGCGACCCTGCAGGCCGCGCGCTGGGCGCGCGGCGCTGCAGAGGGCCGCGCGGGCGACCCTGCAGGCCGCGCGCTAGGCGCGCGGCACTGCAGGGCACCGCGCGGGCGCCCTTGTGTGCCGCGCGGACGGCCTTCGTGCTGCACGGCTGGGCCAGTGCCGCGCGGCTGGGTTTTTGGGGCCGTGCAGCTGCGCCGCAATCGCCGCACAGGCTGCGACTCGGCGACGCGCCGCGGCGTGTGTGCACGATGGGTTTTCCGCGCAACGCGCGGCGTTTCTCGTCGCCGGATGGGTTTCTTTCGCCTTTGTGGGCGCGGTTTTCGACCGCGGGTTTTCTGATCCCGGTTCCTCTTCTTATCTCGTAGTTGTGGCTTTGTGCTAGCTTCCTACGTGACCGGTAGCGCGTGTTTTGCCGCGTGGAGCTGCGAGATCGCATCGGGACCTCCGTTTGGCTCACGGTTTACAGATTTATCGCAGGTGGGTTAGTTTTCTTCCAAAGGCACGGTATGCTCTTAATGCGTTCGAATGCAAGGTATCGTGACCCCTATTGCATTAATTTCATTATCTAAGGACTGCCGGACAGCCGTGATATGTTGTGAGAAACACTTTATTCAGGATCTGACCCTTAACCTATGTTGGGTATGTGCTATGACAGAGCTGGTAGAGGGTTCAGGATGTTAGAGGGTTTTTCAGACTTTAGTCGAGGGATGTTGTTCCGACTTGGACATGGGTGTGAGTGTTGTCAATTGAACATTAGCGTTCTTCCGATCTAGTTGATCGCGGGCTTTGGCCGGCATATGCTAGTTGATGAGACATGTTGAAACTCGGCGGGGTCGCTCCCCTCGAGTCACACTCCGCAGGCGTAGTTGTATAAATATCACTGGCCGAGTTACCAGAGGGATAAATATCACTGGCCGAGTTACCAGGTGGATAAATATCACTGGCCGAGTTACCAGAGGGATAAATATCATTGGCCGAGTTACCAGAGGGATAAATATCACTGGCCGAGTTACCAGAGGGCTGAATATCACTGGCCGAGCTGCCAGAGGGATAAACATCACTGGCCGAGTTGCCAGGTGGATAAGTATCCCTGGCCGAGTTACCAGAGGGATAAATATCACTGGCCGAGTTACCAGAGGGATAAATATCACTGGCCGAGTTACCAGAGGGATAAATATCACTGGCCGAGTTACCAGAGGGATAAATATCACTGGCCGAGTTACCAGAGGGCTGAATATCACTGGTCGAGCTGCCAGAGGGATAAACATCACTGGCCGAGTTGCCAGGTGGATAAGTATCACTGGCCGAGTTACCAGAAGGATAAATATCACTGGCTGAGTTACCAGAGGGATAAATATCACTGGCCGAGTTGCCAGAGGGCTGAATATCACTGGCCGAGCTGCCAGGGGGATAAATATCACTGGCCGAGTTACCAGAGGGATAAAAATCACTGGCCGAGTTACCAGGTGGATAAATATCACTGGCCGAGTTACCAGAGGGATAAAAATCACTGGCCGAGTTACCAGGTGGATAAATATCACTGGCCGAGTTAGTAGAGGGATAAATATCGCTGTCCGAGTTGCCAGGTGGATAAATACCACTGGCCGAGTTACCAGATGGATAAATATGCCCTGGTCGAGTTACCAGGTGGTTACTGGAAGGAATTGAGGTGGCTTTCTAGTGTCTTGTGAGAGTTCTAGCATTTCCAGTGCGGGGGCGGAAACTATGGGCGGCTATGCCTACAGCCTGTTCTTGTTTGATAGGGGTTGTAGGGGGCAGTCGTTCATAATTTCCAGGCCTCCCGTGAGAGAGATTGAGAACTTATTCCCTGCATTGCATCGAGACATGTAGTGGTAGATTCATTTCCAGCATTTCTATCTATCTATATATCTATCTTTCTATCTATTTGTTTTTGTCTCCAGCAGACTTAGTGGGCGTACCGTGGGTTTTAGCGTTGGTACCCACTGAGATCTGCCTGTTGCAGTAGATCTCACACCCGTTGTGATGACAGGTGTTCCTGAGGCGACCGTTCCAGGTTTGGCTCGTTCGGAGTTTTTAGACCGAGGTAAGGGCGTGGCCGACTAGTTCCTACCCGAGTCTGTGGGGTCAGTGTTAGAGTCACTTGTACTTTTTAGTTTCCACTTTTGTACCAGATAGTGTTTTTGTACTTATGTTGTGGGAGATAGTGGACTGGTGTACTTGGACTTTTCATCACTTAGTGATTCAGCTTCCTTTCAGCTCTGATACTTGTGTAGCTATAGATCTCTTTTGCAGGTTAGACGCTTCGTCTATACGGCAGTTTCCGTACGGACGGCGGATCTGTTGGCGAGCCCGGGTCGCAGTTCGACCCCGGGGCGTGACAGTTTGTCTAAACTTGTACCTTCTGGGTCTTCTGATGTTAGGTTATAGTAGATAATCGGCCGATTCTTTTTGCACCATGGGCAAGGTATGGGTGGGAATGAGGATTCTTCCCCTATGGTTGTTACCCATAGTTCGGCTTTTTACCGTAGACACTGCGATGGTTGTAGAGGTCGTCCTGATGGGGTCTCGGGGTGCTCCCTTGGGGTTAAAAAGGGGAGACCACCGGGACTAGTAAATCTTGTTTGTTGGAGTTTCGCTTTTGACGCTGGGTGATGCCCGTTAGCCCTTTTAAGGGTTTGTGGTGGCGTAGCTTTGGGTTGGGTGCCTGGTTTCTGCACAAGAGGGTCGGTTAGGTTGTCCTACTGGTGGGTTAGCGCGTGTTCCCTTGAGTGTGCTTGGAAACCTAGGCAACCATTTTTTTTTGGACGGGGTCTTTCTCGCTGTTTTCGTCGCATGTCTTCTTCCGACCGGCTAGGTTTCAGATGGGTAGTCGTTTGTGCTTGGAGGCCCCTGTTTTAATGGGTTCTGAGGCTTAGTTTTGGGAACGTTTGGGATCTGTTGGCTACTCGGAGTTTTAGCACTGGTCACTTTCGGCTAGGAGGCCCTATACGCAGCTCTTGCTGGGGGGTAGACCTTGTGGTAGGTCTTAGAGCTGAAACCTAACGTTAGTTTTGACCGTCGCCCCGGTAGGACGGACAGTCGAAACGAGTGGTCCGGGATGGTGGTTAGGCTCCGAGCTTGTGGCCCGTGTTTGTGACGGGTGGAAGTGGCACGTGTTGGTGACGGAGGGGAGCGGTCCGTGTTAGTGACAGGTGAGTTCGTGGTTTTCAGGGGAAAATTTTGGGTAGTTAGTAACCCAGCCTGTTTTGTTGGCACCTCTTGGAGCCTTGTGAGGCCGTTAGTGTGGTTTGTTTTCCTTGTCGTCGGGTTAGTTGTTTTGGACTTTTAAGGGTTCATCAGACTGAGTGTGTCGCCTTGGGGGGCGCACCCGTGCTCTTCATGCGAAAGAAGAACGGAATCCTACGTCTACGCATCGACTACAGGGAGATAAACAGGGTTACGGTGAAGAACAAGTCCGGAATTGATGACCACTTCGATCAACAACGAGGGGCACTTGCAGATTATTCTCCGGACTCTCAGGGACCAGGGGTTGTTTGCTAAGCTTAAGAAATGTGAGTTCTGACTTCGCGAAGTGGGCTTTTTGGGGCACACAGTTTCAGCAACGAGAATCGCAGAGAATATGAGCGGAACTACTCGACACACGATCAGGAACAGGCCGCAGTCGCCTTCGTTTTAAAGCTTTGGGAGACATCACCTTTTCTTGGAGTTCATCGTAATGTGTTTTCGGATCGCCAGAGTCGTAAGTTTTGTTCACATAGAAGGATTTGATTTTGCGGCAGAGGCATTGGTTGGAGTTGCTGAAGGACTCGGCTTGTCCATTCGGTATCACCCCGGGAAAAGCAAGTGTAGTAGCGGATGTTTTGAGCAAGAAGGGTCAAATCGAGGGGGAAACCGATGAGCGCGAGTACTCAGCAGGACCGTTACTGTCGCACGAATTTTGTCCTTGATGGTCAAGCCAACCCTATTAGAGAAACCCTTGAAGGTTAGAAGACAGGCGCACAGATACAGCTTATTCAAGACAAGACCCCCGGACCACGCGAGCGACTTTTCGGCGAGGGCGAACGACACAATACGTTTCAAGGGCGAAATTGCGTGCCCGAGCTGCCAGAGTTGAAGAAAGAGATACTGTCAGAGGCGCACTGCGCTCCCTGTGCGGCGCATCCAGGTGACACGAAGATGTACGAGGACCTCGAGCAGAATTAATTTTTTTTTGTGGACTAAACCAAAGGGGGTTGTAACACAGTTCGCTGCTCGCTATTTTGATGGTTAACGAGTAGAGTTCGAACATCAGCGCCCAGCGGGGAAAACTACAATCTCTACTGTTACGGATTTTGAGTTGGCGTAGTTTCGTGAAAGGTTCAAGTCTTGAAGATTGAAGGTGAAGAAAGTTGGATCATTTAACTCAATCTCAAGAAAGAAGAATTCAAAAGGATCAGGTATGTTTAACTAAAGATCTTTGGTGATCCGAATACTTCTTGTAGTGTAGAAACACCTGGAAGAGTTTTTAATTGCATAAAAATCAAAAACTGGTGTTCGGACATGTTCAGGATCCGGATCAGAGCCAGCAATCCGGATCCCGAAGGGTGTTGTTTCATACATTACTTCAATCCGGATCGCAGCATCTCACGATCTGGATCCCGAACGTTGAGTTTTCTGAATTGTATGAACGATCCGGATCAGGCATTCCGATCCGGATCCCGAACGATTGTTTTTCTGGAAACCGTCTTTCTTGCTACTGCAATCCGGATCGCCCAAATCCGATCCGGATCGTCGTCCGTAAAAATTCCAGAAATGTTAGGTTTTTTATTCTTATCTCCTTCCAAATGTTTCTAATCTATAAATAGACCCTATGACTCTTTTTCTAGGGTTAATCCAAGAGGCCGATAAAAGGAATATAGCCGTCATATTCATATATCATTTTTATACGGCCCTAGATCCACATATAGAGAAGAACGGAAATCATTAGAGAATACTCTATGTTTCTTCATCTATATTGATTAGTTTGATTCTAGGTTTTCATACTCACATCTTGAGTTGAATCAAACTAATGAATACTTAGATGGTATTTCCGATCTATCTTTGATCTAAGTATTCGGCGGATCATCACCACCCTAAAAACAACGATTTCCCCAAAATCGGCGAGTGGATTCGCGTGTCCTTGTGGATTCAAGGTTCAACCGCTCTCGTGGATTCGGAGCGAGGCACGTTCGTGGATTCGAAGGGTGCTATTGGGTGAAGACCGTGGATTCGGTCGGACGTCGTGGATTCGACGTTGGACGCCGTGGATTCGGCGTTGGGCGCAGCTCATGGATTCGAGAAGCGTCGTGGAGCGAGCGGAGAAGATCCTCTAGGAGCGTATGGAAAAGGTTGAGTCGTAAGTGTGTACGGTAAATCACCTTGTACGTGTTTTAATTCTAGTGGATTTCTGCCGTGTTATCGGTCCCGTGGTTTTTTACTCCGGTTTGGAGTTTTTCCACGTAAAAATCTTGCATAGTATTTTTATTTCCGCATTGGGTTTTTATCGCAACGATTTTTGAGTGTTTATACGTTTACACCTATTCACCCCCCTCTAGGTGTTTTTTCCCCTATTTAGATCTATATTTCACATAACCCAACAAGTGGTATCAGAGCGGGAATAGGGTTGTAAACAATGGTTGAAGGTGGAAACATCAATCGACCCCCTTTCTTTGATGGAACAAATTATGCGTACTGGAAAGTACGGATGAAAGCCTTTTTAATTTCCATCGACGAAAGGGTGTGGCAATCAATTAAATTAGGATGGTCTAATCCAACTGAAATTATCTCTGATGTTCACACCTTAAAACCTAGGTCGAAATGGACCAAGGAAGAGTTAGATTCTTCTTCTTACAATGGCAAGGGAATTAATGCTATTTTTAATGCCTTATCTCAAACTGAATTCTCTCGCGTCTCGGCATGTGAGACTGCGATAGAAATCTGGGATGTTCTTCAGGTTACACATGAGGGAACTAACCTCGTGAAGATTCAGAAACTGCAAATGCTTACGAGCAAGTTTGACTCTATCTTAATGGCAGAAAATGAATCTTTCACGGACTACTATACACGATTGCAAGACATCGTAAACTCATGTGCTAATCTGGGAGAGAAGATTCCAGAATTTAAGGTTGTAAGAAAGATCTTAAGAACTCTTCCTGAACGATTTCGCCCAAAGGTTACAGCCATTGAAACTATCAAACACCCGGACGAAATTCGTGTAGAAGAATTAGTTGGTTCATTACAAACATATGAAATGACATTTACTACTAACAATTCTTCTGGAAAAGCATCCTCTTCTAAGTCTTCAGGTTATGCGTTGAAAACAACTAAGGAAGAAGACGCGGATACATCCTCCTCAGACGATGACGAGAACCTTTCTATGGAGGAATTTGAGAAGCAACTCGCTCTCTTGACAAGGAAGTTTCGCCGCAACTTCCGAAAGGGTAATTCAAGTAAATCTTCAGCCTTCGGAAAGTCGAACAAAGGCAAGGGTACCTCAAGTTACAAGTCAAGAAAGCAAGAGAACTTCTCAAAGGATAAGAAAAGTTCAGAGGGACAACTACAATGCTTCAAATGTCGAGGCTACGGCCACATTGCAACGGAGTGTCCCAACAAGTATCCGGCAAAGAAGAAGGCGATGCAAGTCGTCACTTGGGATGACAACTCAACGTCAAATGAGTCGTCTTCAGGTGATGAAGAAAAGAGCTCCACGGCATTCCACGCGTCCACATCTTCACCCTTCATGTGCTTTATGGCAAGTACGTCCGAGTCATTGTCCAACTCCACTGTTGAAAAGATTGCAACGGACAACAAATCGGATAATTCGGAAGGTGAAGATTTTGTTTTAGCCTACCACAGACTTTTGAGGGATTCAAAGAAAGTGGCTAAGCAAAACAAGAGTTTGAGAAGGAGATTGCATGATCTCGAAGAAGAAGCAAAAAGAGCAACTTCTCTCTCAAACGCTCTTGAAGTGGAAAGGGAAAATCTGATAAAAGTAAATGTTTCCCTTCAAGAGTCCAATGAGCTTTTTGAGAAGGAACATACAAAACTGGTGGATAAAGCGGATCACTTCTCAAAGCTCTACAACGAGGCTCGACAGAATAACCTGGAAATGACAAAGATCATTTTCCAACTCAAGGATGACTTGCAGCGATTCTCTTCAGGAAGGAGTAAGTTGGATAGGCTTCTTGGTCTTGGTCAAACAAATCGGTTCGACCTCGGGTACACTCAAACTGGAAACAGTCCAAGTTCGAGTGGGACAGTTTTTGTGCCTCAGTCGGTATCTCCTCCTCCGACACCGGAATTCAAGACAAACAACGACAACAAACCTACTTCATCCTCTTTGGGATCGTCAAGATCTAAGGTATGTTTTCGTTGTGGTGTTTCAGGGCACATAAGAAGATATTGCAAGACGGGAGTCAAACGCTCACCTCAAACACCTCTTGCAGCGACTACCAAAAAGGCGCCTCCCCGGAAATCAAAGCAAAACTTTTCAAATGAAAAGACCCTTCGTAGTTCACCGCGCAAGACGACATCATCAAGGAGCGGCAATCGATCTGACAAGACGCCTTCACCTAGGAGAATAACCTCACGACCATTACCGACGCACTCCAAAAGGGTTTGGGTGCGCAAATGTCACGCCCCGGGGGTTCGAATCGCGCGGAAGAGGAGCCACCAATGCCCCTGAATCAGCCATATATTTTTTTTTGTATAACATTACTCCCCGGCGCGTGCCCAGACCCGCCGCATACACAAATTCACTCTGCAAACGGGCAGAGTCTCCTTTGTATATGCACGGCGTCTCAACTACAAAGTGTCTCACAAGGCGTAGCACACACAATCTCTAACCACATCAGTTGGGGTCTCGTACACATACAACCAAACAATTCACATGATATTCTAGCATTCACTTAGAGCATAGAGGCCGGTGTTTTGAAAGGATAAATAATCACAAGGTTTTGAAAGCGGCATCCACACGACGCCATCGTTTATGAAAACAGTTCGCAAACACATAAATCCCATAAGGTTTGTAAAGCTCGGTGCCCACACGACACCCACGTTTTAAAAGTAGTTTTCGCAAACGGTTTTCTTTGCTTTTCATCGTTCAAAACGGCCAAGTAAGAGAGAACGTAGAATTCATTCAATTATTCAAAAAGGAAAAAGGCAACATCCACTTCGACCCCACGGGGGTATCGCAAACCACAACTAACTAACATGAGTAATAAAAGATAAAGGGAAAGAAAGGTCACTGTGTCTGAAGCTCGATCAAAGTCAGAGCAGCACTCTTGCGGCCTCTCCGGTGCCCTAGCGCTCGACCCCGGACGGTCTGGGTGAACCTGTCGCGGAGTGGGGAGTCAGTGACAAGAAAATAACATAATAAGCAAATAGGGCTAAAGTCAGGCAAACCACGATAGAAACCAGAGCAACCAACAATGAAGCACCATGTGCAAACCATACAATGCTGAACCCCGTGCAAACAATATAATGCAGAACCTCGTGCAAACCAAAACCGGGCACCTCCCCCGGCAACCACACCGAGCACCTGCCTCGGAGACCCCTACCGAGCACCTGCCTCGGCCGCCGAGCACGCACCTCGGCATCATCCACCATAACCACACCCTGTATCAAAACAACATCGGGCACCTTCCCCGATGCCCACCGCCGAGCACCTGCCTCGACATCACCGCTCACACCCCCCACCCATGGGGGCCCCCATTCCTAACGCCACCACCGCGTGGGGTACACGGGTCAACGTACCACTTTTCCGGAAAAGCACACCCTTTGCGGTGGCCAAACCGCGGGTGTGCGTGTAGCAATCTCGAGCCTCATCCGAGCACCATCCTCGGCAAACCAGACCGAGCACCTGCCTCGGCAACCAAATATCCACACAATAGCTTTAACAGGGTTAGCAAATGTAAACATGCAATTACTAAGATCTTTGTGCGTGTAGCAAATCTCGAGCCTCATCCGAGCACCATCCTCGGCAAACCAGACCGAGCACCTGCCTCGGCAACCAAATATCCACACAATAGCTTTAACAGGGTTAGCAAATGTAAACATGCAATTACTAAGATCTTTGTGCGTGTAGCAAATCTCGAGCCTCATCCGAGCACCAACCTCGGCAACCCAGACCGAGCACCTGACTCGGCAACCAAATATCCCCACAATGGCTTTAACAGGGTTAGCAAATGTAAACATGCAATTACTAAGATCTTTGTGCGTGTAGCAAATCTCGAGCCTCATCCGAGCACCAACCTCGGCAACCCAGACCGAGCACCTGACTCGGCAACCAAATATCCCCACAATGGCTTTAACAGGGTTAGCAAATGTAAACATGCAATTACTAAGTTCTTACCCCTTTTCCCATAACTCCGGAAACCAAGACAATGGAAGAGTCCCCACAGCGACCCATAGTCGCCATACTATAAAGATAATAAAACACAAACCTTTACCGGAGTTAACAATATTCCACAAGTTCAACTTTAATGTTCTGAAAGGTCACGTCGATCACTGCCCCCAACGCTAGTATGCCCCGAACAACCCTACCTTTGTTCGGATAGGGCGAACTGCCCGCCCGGTCTTCTACCGCGACAGCCGTAAATCCGGAGGTCCACATCACCCACCAAACCCCTCAACAAAATAAACATAGCAACAACGAAACTGTGCATAAAGAGGTTCTAAGGGGTACCCACCTGGAACGCGAAGAAAAGGGTGTGCGGGAAAAATTCCAGTCAGAAGTTCTCCCGCCTTGCGCCCGAAAAACTAAGGTAGGAAAAGTATTGTTAAAAACATCGTCGTAGTCAAAAACACTCAAAAACGGGGCGAAACGGGCCAAAAACGGAGCTCCCGGGCTTCCGGGCTGACGGATGGTGCACGGATCCAGGCGTGGACCGGGCCCACGGCAGCAGACGACTGCGGAGCAGACCGGGTGCACCGCTCGGTGAGCCGTCGGAGCACACCGGCGTCGCGGACCGGGTTCACGGCCACAGTGCTGGCGGTCGCGGACCGGGTGCACCGCTCGGCAGGGTGAACCGGGGCGGCTTGGGCCGGGCCGCGCACGGGGAAAGGCGCGGACCGGGTCCATGCCGCGCGGTGCCGCGGCGAGCGCCGGGTGCACGCCCGGAGCGTGCACCGCGCACAGTGCGCAGCCCGGCGCACGGTTCCGTGCGCCGGGTCTGCGCCTCCGGGGCTGCGGGGGCTGCACCAGGTGCACGACTGGGGTCTGTGGACCGCGGCTGGAGGATCCGTACGCGATGAACAGTAACGCCCCTTTTTTTGCTTTCTTCTCCGTTTTCGCTCCCGTGCGACTCCGGCGACGACCTCGTGGGCATGATAACGGCGGCGGCGGCCTCCCGTTTGACAACGGCGACGGCGGCTTCCCGTTACCACAACCCACGACGCGTGCGACACCCGAACAACCCCCAACCAAAACCTCGACCCCACAGAAAATGCAATAAAGGGGGAACGACGCTTACCGTGATCTTGTGAGGAAAAGGGTGGGAGGGTGGATCGTCCCTCTCGTCTCCAACGGAAAGCTCCACGAGGGATGGGTTTCCCCCGTTCTTCCCTTCTCCTCGTCTCGTTTGCGCCGCTTCTCGAAAAGAGAGGAAAATATCGATTCGGGTTCCTCTTTTTCTTTCTTAAAAGCGCCGCCCTAAATCCTAGCCGTCAAGAGAGAAAACCAAGAGGGAAAAGAAAAACCCTACGGCCCCCGGTTTTAAGGAAAACCCTAATAAAAAATCGGCGGCTAAGATTGTCTCGAAAAGCGTGTCATCCAATCGCACGGATACCGGGGCGCCTAAAGGGGTCCGAACTTCAAAAATTTATTCTGGGAGAACCGGGAGTCGGAATCCGAAACCGATCGCGTCCCCGTTCTCCGTTTCGCGAGCCCTTCCGCCTAAAAATGTCCGCGAGTCCCGACGGACTTTCCGAAAAAACACTAAAAATTGTCCCACAGTCGGACAGTCGTAAGAAAGGGATAACGGAAAGGGTAACGGAAAAGCCAGGTCTTACATCACTCACCAATAAAAACAAGTTTCGTCCCCGAAACTTAACTCCCGCCTGCGGCGAAGAGGTCCGGGTAGCACTCCCCTATCTTTGACTCTGGTTCCTAAGTTACCTCACATTCTTCCTGGTTGCTTCACAGCGCCTTCCCATAGGGGGATCGTCCGGTTGCGCAACCTTTTTGTCCTCTCGTGCTAAGATCCGCATCGAGGTTTGGCAGTAAAGCCAACCGGTATGTCACCGGGCCTACGCGCTCCAACATCCCGAAAATCGGGTCATTGACGCCAACCAACAATGCCAAGAGCTCGAACCATTAGCAATACGCAACTCATTTACTTAAGGCGTTCTGTCACACCGCCAGCGATCTTGTCCTGACTCAACCCACCTGGACGTCTATGGCGTACTGTTACAACGCCTCGGGTCTTGGCCCGCCTCACCTCACCTGGACGTCTAAGGCGTACTGTTACAACGCCTCGGGTCTATTGTCACAAGGCCGGAAGTTGGACCTATTTAACCCTTAACTAAATAGCCAACATAAAAGACAACTAAGTCTTCACCTCCTTATTGGGCAGGAGGGTACGAAGCATTACTTCTAAGGGTTCCTCTGGGGTCGTGGCCAAAATTTCTCTTGTACGAGGTCTTCCTTGCTACTACCTCCCTCGTAGCCGAAACGTCTGCTTTCCCCCGCCGGTCGCTGATGTTCGCTTTCACCTGTTGGCACACCAAAAATTGCGCCACAATTTGTGCCACATCGCTCTTTCGATTTGGGCCACCAGAAGGTCTGCCATAGATCCCTGCACCTCTTTGTACCTCCGGAATGCGCGGTATAGGAGGTATTATATACTTTGGCTAGATTTTCTTCCCTCGTTTCTAGCTTATCGGGCACACGAATTCGTCCCCGGAACCTTATTACATCCCTGAGTCACTCGTAAAAATTTCGCCTTGCTCCGAGGACATTCTGTCTTGCACCAGTTGTAGTTACGTGTCCGTCGATGGGTCTCCCAAGATCCTCTTGGAGATTCGTCAGACTAGATCTTATAGTCCTTTCCGGGCTTCGGCTGTATGAGCACTGGCGCCTGTGTGCGTCTGTCTTTAAGTTCTTTGAAACTCCTTTGGCACTGGGCTGTCCAGACGAACCTCTACCCACTTTGGGTTAGTCGATTTAGGGAAGTGGCCTCCCACGAAGCGTCTGTAATGGCCTGCCCGTCCTAAGAAGCTTCGGATCTTCGTCACCGTCGTTGGCCGAGCCCAGTTGGCCACCGACTCGATCCTCCTCGGATCCACTGCAATTCCAGATGTCGAAACGGTACGCCCCAAAAAGTCCACCTCACGGAGCCAAAACTCATACTTTATGAGTTTGGCATATGGTTGCTGATCCTGGAGGGTCTAGGGGATTACTCGCGAGTGTTCCCCATATCCCTTGTCCGTTGTGAGAGTAGATCGGAACGTCCACTATAAGACCATTACCGGCTGGTCTAAGGAGGACTTGAGTATCCTATTCCTCATGCCTATGAATACCGCTGGTGCGTTAACGAGTCTGAACGGTATGACCGTGAACTCGTGACAACCACTCCGAGTTCATAAGGCTATTTTTCGGTAAGTCCGGTTCCCGGAGACGCACTTGGAACTTCAAGCAGTCAACTACCACTAAAAGATTGCCGCGACTGTCGGCCCCAAGCGTGATGCCGTTAACTTTTAACGGAAACCTCGTTAGTCCTTAGAGACTAAGAACCCGTCTCGCCCTCGCTGGGCAGGAAGGAGTACAGCCGCCTGCCTCGAGGGGTAGCCGGAGGATCCGACCAAACTTATTTCTACGATGGGATTTCTTCTAATATCTATGGTAGGGAGAAACATGAAGCGAGGTGGAGGAGTGGGATGCTGTTACGGGTGATGTCCCTGTTTCCGAGGGGCAGTTGAAACAATGGCGCCCCGGTTTGCCGCATCGAAAACGGTGGTCTTGCTTCTGGGGACATTCGGTCACTTGGTGTATTCCACCGCAATTGATGCAAGACTTGTCCACCGACCATTGTCCTCCCGTCGGCGCATTCGTGGTTCCTTATTGCCATCTCAGGTATTTAGGAGGCCGGCTCCTCTTGGTATGCTCCTTTCCAAAACAAGGTCGAGCTCGTTTCTTATCCCCGCCGCAATCTGAGCTCTCCCGTCGGGCTCGTGAACTCGCAAATTCGTGCTCCACTGTGGTGGCTCTATCGACCACCTCCTAGAAGGTGTGCAAATTCGCCGTTTGCACCACCTTGTAGATATCGCTTCGTAAACCATTCACAAAAAGACGGGCTTTGTGAGATTCATCTCTTATAACAGGGGGAACACATTTGGTCAACCTCACAATTTGCCCGTTGATAACCCGTAACTGTCTGACTTCCTTTCTTGATGTCCTTCCGGTCATCTTCCATCTGCTGTTTGATGCTGTCGGAGAGAAATTCCTCAAACAGTTTTTCTCGGAACGTGGTCCAAGATGGAAGGGCGGTGCCCTCGCAGTAACGGCGGTCATTCTGGGGATAGGTGTCACCACGGTCTCTCCCAAGGGAGCTCCAACAGTGGCCCCCGGCATAAGTCCCAAAGTTGCTGGTGTTAGTGCTGCTGAAGGCGTCGTCGGATGAACCGACGGTATCTCGGTCACCGAGGTCGGAGAAGGGGCAACCGTAGTCTCGCTGACCGCCACCGACGGTCTCGTCACTGGTGCGGTTGGTCCGGGCAAAGAAGCCTGGGCGACCTCCATTGGTAATGTCGACTGTTGCGCCCACTGCCGCATTTGTTCCATAAGGGTTGCCAACTGCCCGGCCACCTCTTGTAGTTGTTGTCGGAGCAGCTGATACTCCGCCGCTATTGGCACCGTACTTTCTGCCCCTGCGTTCTCCGCTGATAACCCCTTTCGGGCCATTAATCGCTACATACAAAGAAACCAAGTCAACCCTAGACCTATCGGGTCTAGCACCACGACCTACAGACGTACTAAAATTAAATCCCCCAGTTCACTTTATTAATCAGTAGTTAGTGTATTGCGCCCCGTGGATGTTGGGCCCCGACTGTTGTGGTTAAAGTTTACCGCTCTGATACCATCTTAATCTGTCACGCCCCGGGGGTTCGAATCGCGCGAAAGAGGAGCCACCAATGCCCCTGAATCAGCCATATATTTTTTTTTGTATAACATTACTCCCCGGCGCGTGCCCAGACCCGCCGCATACACAAATTCACTCTGCAAACGGGCAGAGTCTCCTTTGTATATGCACGGCGTCTCAACTACAAAGTGTCTCACAAGGCGTAGCACACACAATCTCTAACCACATCAGTTAGGGTCTCGTACACATACAACCAAACAATTCACATGATATTCTAGCATTCACTTAGAGCATAGAGGCCGGTGTTTTGAAAGGATAAATAATCACAAGGTTTTGAAAGCGGCATCCACACGACGCCATCGTTTATGAAAACAGTTCGCAAACACATAAATCCCATAAGGTTTGTAAAGCTCGGTGCCCACACGACACCCACGTTTTAAAAGTAGTTTTCGCAAACGGTTTTCTTTGCTTTTCATCGTTCAAAACGGCCAAGTAAGAGAGAACGTAGAATTCATTCAATTATTCAAAAAGGAAAAAGGCAACATCCACTTCGACCCCACGGGGGTATCGCAAACCACAACTAACTAACATGAGTAATAAAAGATAAAGGGAAAGAAAGGTCACTGTGTCTGAAGCTCGATCAAAGTCAGAGCAGCACTCTTGCGGCCTCTCCGGTGCCCTAGCGCTCGACCCCGGACGGTCTGGGTGAACCTGTCGCGGAGTGGGGAGTCAGTGACAAGAAAATAACATAATAAGCAAATAGGGCTAAAGTCAGGCAAACCACGATAGAAACCAGAGCAACCAACAATGAAGCACCATGTGCAAACCATACAATGCTGAACCCCGTGCAAACAATATAATGCAGAACCTCGTGCAAACCAAAACCGGGCACCTCCCCCGGCAACCACACCGAGCACCTGCCTCGGAGACCCCTACCGAGCACCTGCCTCGGCCGCCGAGCACCCACCTCGGCATCATCCACCATAACCACACCCTGTATCAAAACAACATCGGGCACCTTCCCCGATGCCCACCGCCGAGCACCTGCCTCGACATCACCGCTCACACCCCCCACCCATGGGGGCCCCCATTCCTAACGCCACCACCGCGTGGGGTACACGGGTCAACGTACCACTTTTCCGGAAAAGCACACCCTTTGCGGTGGCCAAACCGCGGGTGTGCGTGTAGCAATCTCGAGCCTCATCCGAGCACCATCCTCGGCAAACCAGACCGAGCACCTGCCTCGGCAACCAAATATCCACACAATAGTTTTAACAGGGTTAGCAAATGTAAACATGCAATTACTAAGATCTTTGTGCGTGTAGCAAATCTCGAGCCTCATCCGAGCACCATCCTCGGCAAACCAGACCGAGCACCTGCCTCGGCAACCAAATATCCACACAATAGCTTTAACAGGGTTAGCAAATGTAAACATGCAATTACTAAGATCTTTGTGCGTGTAGCAAATCTCGAGCCTCATCCGAGCACCAACCTCGGCAACCCAGACCGAGCACCTGACTCGGCAACCAAATATCCCCACAATGGCTTTAACAGGGTTAGCAAATGTAAACATGCAATTACTAAGATCTTTGTGCGTGTAGCAAATCTCGAGCCTCATCCGAGCACCAACCTCGGCAACCCAGACCGAGCACCTGACTCGGCAACCAAATATCCCCACAATGGCTTTAACAGGGTTAGCAAATGTAAACATGCAATTACTAAGTTCTTACCCCTTTTCCCATAACTCCGGAAACCAAGACAATGGAAGAGTCCCCACAGCGACCCATAGTCGCCATACTATAAAGATAATAAAACACAAACCTTTACCGGAGTTAACAATATTCCACAAGTTCAACTTTAATGTTCTGAAAGGTCACGTCGATCACTGCCCCCAACGCTAGTATGCCCCGAACAACCCTACCTTTGTTCGGATAGGGCGAACTGCCCGCCCGGTCTTCTACCGCGACAGCCGTAAATCCGGAGGTCCACATCACCCACCAAACCCCTCAACAAAATAAACATAGCAACAACGAAACTGTGCATAAAGAGGTTCTAAGGGGTACCCACCTGGAACGCGAAGAAAAGGGTGTGCGGGAAAAATTCCAGTCAGAAGTTCTCCCGCCTTGCGCCCGAAAAACTAAGGTAGGAAAAGTATTGTTAAAAACATCGTCGTAGTCAAAAACACTCAAAAACGGGGCGAAACGGGCCAAAAACGGAGCTCCCGGGCTTCCGGGCTGACGGATGGTGCACGGATCCAGGCGTGGACCGGGCCCACGGCAGCAGACGACTGCGGAGCAGACCGGGTGCACCGCTCGGTGAGCCGTCGGAGCACACCGGCGTCGCGGACCGGGTTCACGGCCACAGTGCTGGCGGTCGCGGACCGGGTGCACCGCTCGGCAGGGTGAACCGGGGCGGCTTGGGCCGGGCCGCGCACGGGGAAAGGCGCGGACCGGGTCCATGCCGCGCGGTGCCGCGGCGAGCGCCGGGTGCACGCCCGGAGCGTGCACCGCGCACAGTGCGCAGCCCGGCGCACGGTTCCGTGCGCCGGGTCTGCGCCTCCGGGGCTGCGGGGGCTGCACCGGGTGCACGACTGGGGTCTGTGGACCGCGGCTGGAGGATCCGTACGCGATGAACAGTAACGCCCCTTTTTTTGCTTTCTTCTCCGTTTTCGCTCCCGTGCGACTCCGGCGACGACCTCGTGGGCATGATAACGGCGGCGGCGGCCTCCCGTTTGACAACGGCGACGGCGGCTTCCCGTTACCACAACCCACGACGCGTGCGACACCCGAACAACCCCCAACCAAAACCTCGACCCCACAGAAAATGCAATAAAGGGGGAACGACGCTTACCGTGATCTTGTGAGGAAAAGGGTGGGAGGGTGGATCGTCCCTCTCGTCTCCAACGGAAAGCTCCACGAGGGATGGGTTTCCCCCGTTCTTCCCTTCTCCTCGTCTCGTTTGCGCCGCTTCTCGAAAAGAGAGGAAAATATCGATTCGGGTTCCTCTTTTTCTTTCTTAAAAGCACCGCCCTAAATCCTAGCCGTCAAGAGAGAAAACCAAGAGGGAAAAGAAAAACCCTACGGCCCCCGGTTTTAAGGAAAACCCTAATAAAAAATCGGCGGCTAAGATTGTCTCGAAAAGCGTGTCATCCAATCGCACGGATACCGGGGCGCCTAAAGGGGTCCGAACTTCAAAAATTTATTCTGGGAGAACCGGGAGTCGGAATCCGAAACCGATCGCGTCCCCGTTCTCCGTTTCGCGAGCCCTTCCGCCTAAAAATGTCCGCGAGTCCCGACGGACTTTCCGGAAAAACACTAAAAATTGTCCCACAGTCGGACAGTCGTAAGAAAGGGATAACGGAAAGGGTAACGGAAAAGCCAGGTCTTACAGCAAAGGTGAAATTTACCCTTGTCTTGTTACCAATGTTTCCTTGCATGCATATGATAGTTCGTCTTGGTATCTGGATAGCGGTTGTTCCCGTCACATGACCGGTGACAAAAATAGTTTTCAAAATCTTGAGAAAATCTCCGGAGGACTCGTTGTTTTCGGAGACGGTCGATCTTCCAAAATTGTTGGAAAAGGAACTGTAACTATTCCAGATGGCCCAGTTCTAAATAATGTGTTATTTGTTGATGGTCTTAAGACTAACCTCATAAGCATAAGTCAACTTTGTGACAATGGTTTTTCAGTTAACTTTTCATCTGTTGAATGTGTTGTAACTGATAAGGACCATGTATTCTTTTTAAAAGGGGTTAGATCTGAAAACAATTGTTATGTTGTTCCTAATAAATTTTCTGAAAAATGTAACCTAGTTTCTTTGGATAATGAAACACTTTGGCATGAAAGGCTAGGTCACTTAAATTTTAAGGAACTTGTTAGAATCTCAAACAAGGACGTGGTCAAGGGGGTTCCAAAACTTTTATTTAAACAAAACGTTGTGTGTGGTGGTTGCCAAAAGGGAAAACAGTCTAGGACTGCACACAAGAACTTGAACCACGTTGGTACAAAACGGCCTTTGGAACTTTTGCACATGGATTTAATGGGGCCGACCCGTCAACCATCTTTGGGAGGTAAATGGTATATTTTCTTATTGGTTGATGATTTCTCTCGATTTTCTTGGGTAGCATTTTTAAAAGAGAAAGCTGATACGTTTGATTCTTTTCATGAGATTTGCTATCGTATTATGATTGAAAAGAATGAAAAGATCATTCGTGTTAGGAGTGATAGAGGTGGAGAATTCATAAATTCTAAATTCATTGATTTTTGCACTTCCAACGGCATAAAACATGAATTCTCAGCACCCTATACACCTCAGCAGAATGGTGTTGTTGAGCGCAAAAACAGGGTTGTTCAAGAGATGGCGCGTGTGATGCTTCATAGCCGGAATTTACCGCTACATTTTTGGGCTGAAGCTGTGAACACCGCTGTCTATGTCATTAATCGAGTGTATTTGCGCCCAGGAACTTTAAATACACCATATGAGCTGTGGTTTAGTAGAAAACCGGATATCAAATACTTTCGTATCTTCGGGAGTCGATGTTACATTTTACGTGACCGTGAAAATCTTGGAAAGTTTGACTCTCGAAGTGACGAAGGGATCTTTTTGGGTTATTCTACAAATAGCAGAGCATATCGAGTATTTAACATTGAATCTAAAACGATTGTAGAATCTATAAATGTTAAAGTAGATGAAGCTTTTCACTTTGCATCTGAAAAATCTACCCTCGATATCTCTCTGGATGATGATACTCCTGTAAGTGCATCTTCTCATGATAATACTTCCAATATTAATGATGCATCTAATGGCTCTTCAAGTTTATCTGATGTGCAGGAATCATCTCATATACCTCCGAGTACTCCGTTTCAACAAACGTTACGAATCTCCAAGGATCACCCTGAATCAAACATCATTGGAGATCCACAAGAAGGAGTTAGAACTCGGAGGCAGTTGGTTTGTGGATTCGCTTGCTACATATCTTTAATCGAACCAAAGAACATAGATGAAGCTCTTCAGGATGACTACTGGATTAAAGCAATGCAGGAAGAGCTCCATCAATTTGAGCGAAACAAAGTCTGGGAATTAACGAAGCCTCCACAGCAACACAATGTGATAGGTACCAAATGGATTTTCAAGAACAAGAAAAATGAAGATGGTACTATCATCAAGAACAAGGCACGATTAGTTGCTCAAGGCTACTCTCAAGTAGAAGGTATAGACTTTGATGAAACTTTCGCCCCTGTAGCTAGACTCGAGTCCATTCGTATACTGTTTACTATTGCTTGTCATTTTAAAATCAAATTATTTCAAATGGACGTTAAGAGTGCATTTCTAAATGGGTTTTTAAATGAGGAAGTTTATGTAGCTCAACCGAAAGGTTTTGTAGACCATAAACAACCTAACCATGTTTTTCGTTTGAAAAAGGCTCTTTACGGTCTGAAACAAGCACCGCGAGCATGGTACGAAAGGTTGACAAAGCACCTTTTGGAGAAGGGCTATACTCGAGGGGGAGCTGACAGGACTCTCTTTGTGAAGCATTATCAAAATAACTTCATTGTTGCACAAATCTATGTCGATGACATCGTATTTGGCGCAACAAGAGATAATGATGCTTCTAAATTCGCGGAGACCATGGAAAGCGAATTTGAGATGTCAATGATGGGCAAATTGACTTATTTCCTTGGATTGCAAATTAAACAAAATGATGAAGGTATTCACTTGAGTCAATCCAAGTATGCTTTGGAGTTGGTCAAAAAGTTTGATCTTGAAATTTGTAAAGATTTTCCAACTCCAATGGGAACTAGCCACAAGGGACTTGGAAGTGAATCTCATAGTGAGAATGTAGACGAGAAACTGTATCGAAGTATGATTGGAAGTCTACTTTATCTCACGGCTAGTCGCCCGGATATATCCTTTAGTGTTGTGATTTGCGCGAGATATCAATCAGCACCAAAGGAGGTTCACCTAAAAGCGGTGAAAAGGATCATCCGGTACATCAAAGGATCAATTAATTTCGGAATTTGGTATCCTATGGGAACAAGTTTAGATATTGTTGGATACTCAGATGCCGATTGGGCAGGATCAGTGGATGATCGGAAAAGCACGAGTGGTGCATGCTTCTATCTTGGCCATTGCCTGGTTGCATGGCACAGTAAAAAGCAGAATTGCATAGCACTCTCGACTGCCGAAGCGGAATACATTTCTGCTGGAAGTTGCTCAACTCAACTCATTTGGATGAAAAGCGTATTGAGCGACTTCCGGATTTCAGCATCTTCGGTAACAATTCTTTGTGACAACACAAGTGCAATCAACATTTCTAAAAACCCTGTGTTGCACTCTAGAACAAAACATATTGAACTTAGATATCATTTTCTTAGAGAGCTAGTTGAATCAAATACTCTTCAACTTTCATATATTTCAACTGAGGATCAATTAGCTGACATTTTAACAAAACCTTTGGATCAAAAACGTTTTATTCATTTGCGAAAAGCAATTGGAATGCTTTCCTTGAAATAAACTTCTTTTTGAAACCTTTTGCTTAGGATAGGTTTTGTTTTTGTTTTGTTCTGTTCGTTATCTATGTTTGTACATAGGACATTAATTGAGCATAGATCATAATTGACTTTAATTGCATCTTTTCGCACATTTAGAAATTTATTATGCTTTTGCCATCATAATATTTCACTGTTGCAATGATCATTTATATTAATTAAATCATCTTCTAAGTGATCAAAGTCAATTTCTCTCTCAATGATCTCTTGGTATAGTCATTATCTTATTTGACTGCTTAGTCGAGTATGAAATCGAGATCAATTTTTGGTTGAATACTTTATATCTTAAATAATTGATAGCCAATTGAGGGGGAGTCAAAGAAATGTAAAATGCTCAAAAGATGTGGAAAGAGTTACATCCCAATGAGGAGTGTGAAAACTACCACCACATGGAGGAAAGAGCTACCACCTCGGTCGTCCGAGTATTGTGTGCAGCTACCACATGTATACCAAGCATGGTTGTTCATTTTTTTTATTAAGTAAAATGCATGTTGAAATACTTGACTCCGTCAAATTTCAAGGTTGGTATAAGGTGGGATTTTAAAGAAAGATGCTCAAAGAGCCACTCTCTTCAACAGATTGTCTAGATATATTATCTACCATATTTGGGATTTCAAACATCTATTGATCTTTGTATTTCATTTTCTTTACTGAATTGATGATTTGATAAAGGCATTACTCATAGGATCAAGTTAGATGTAATTGAAGGTGTTCAACTTAAAGGGATTTAATTTTTGTAAATTCTCGTTTCATTTTTGGATATTATTGATAGATTTGGTATAATCTATTTCTTGTTGTATGAAACGATGATTTTTGTTTAAAGTTGATACACATTTGTGCTTACATACTTTTTCTGGATTTTCTTGAATTTCTCTGAAATTTTCTAATGAAAAAGTTGGAGCCGATCCGGATTGGACCTGCCGATCCGGATCCCGAACGCAGATATTCTTCTGCGGGCAGACGATCCGGATTGGACCTGCCGATCCGGATCCCGAACGCAGTTTTTCACTGCGGGTAGCCGATCCGGATCGCAATCATGAACTGATCCGGATCGCGGCTAGGGTTTTATAAAGAACAAAAGGGTTTTGATTTCCTTTACTCCAATCTTTTGTTCCAAAGTTTCCAGAGCTTCTCTCTCTAGATTTCACCCATCTTGGAAGCTTTCAAACTCAAGTTCTTCAACTCCAAGTAAGTTTTATTGATCAAAATCTCGGTTTTTCATAGTTTTTCTTATTCCTCCTCAAACGTGATGAATTTCTTGTATCAATTTCGTTTGTGGATGGTTTTTGATCAAATTTCTTTTGAAATAAGAACTCTGGGTAGATTAGTTTTGATTATATGCTAGGTATTCTCCTGATAAACGGATTTTTGGTCTTCGATTTCAAAGAATTCGGTTTTAGGGCATATAATGGGAATTTTTCAAAATCATGCAATTGATCTATTTTTAAAATTCCTTTTGCAAAACTAATTTGATTCTTAGTCTCTCTACACGATAATGATTGTTTGGGTACAATTTTTCAAACTTCTGAAAATTAACAATTTTTCGTGTTCTTGAGGTGTTGCTCACAGGAATTCTTTTCTCAAGAAACCATTAGCTCACTACAAAAAAACTTAAGCTTTAGCGGCGGTCGAAACCGCTGGAAAAAATATTTAAAAAATATTTTCCAACACTTGTAAAACCGTCGGAAAAAATTTTATAACCGCTGTTAGATCTCCGTCGCAAAAGATCTTTACCGACAGTTTACACAACCGTTGGAGAAGAAGATAATTTTAATAACACTTCTCCGACCGATACTAAATATAGTAAAAAGCGTTACTATAAATAATAAATTTATACCAACGGTTTCATAATTGTTGTCAATTCAATTCAAAATATAAAACATATAATTAAAAATAAATTCGACAAAATTTTAAAACTCTTTAAATTGACATATAAGAACAAATTAATTATTCAAACAATTTTAAATTTGATTACATTCGACAATTGCCAAACTAGAGAAGCCACATCATTTAGCCAAATAAGAATTTACACGGTAAAAATACAATTGTTAATAAAAAACATTAATCAAATAAATTTTCAATCTAAAAGAAATAAAATCTACATGAAATCAAAGTTTTCTGCGAGTTCTTCAACTTATTCAATGAATTCACTCCAAATTACAAATTTTCACCAATCCATCCTCCTTTTTGAAAATTCCTGCAAAAAAAAAAAAAATCAAATTAGTGGAACAAAAAAACCAAAGGCTTTAACAGTAGAATAACACTAATAACAAAGTCAAAACTTTAGCAGTAAAATTTGCATTACTAGAAGAATTTAAGATCATAAACTATATAACTGAATATTCTTTTAAGTTTTTGAGGATTAACTGATAAGGATCTACTCAAACTATCCACACCTTTATTTTTCTATCAGGCCTTGAAAGTCAGAGTTTCAGACAACATATCAGTGATTGTTCTGAACAAATAATAGAAACAAATAATAGAAACAAAGAATAAGGGGCAAATTGCATGAAACATCCTTTTTTATGTGCTCATATCTAAACAGAGGATACATATTAGTATGGCTACTTAGGGTTATGGTCGGTGGAGTTCAGAACACATCAAAGAGATGAAAAATCTTGAACATTTACATGGAAGCATCTGCATCACCTTCAATTGTATTTGTTGCTTCAATTCTATGCAATAAGACTACTCTGTGGAGATTATTACATAATAAAATTTAAACCAAAGAACCAATTTGTTCATCTATTCTTTGATGGAAAATGAACGAAGAACATTATCTAACTTAAACAGGTAATAGAACCAATAAAAAGATAATAGAACCGATCGCACAAAACAAAACCATGAACATATACGGTAGAAGCAATCTTAAAATATTTGCCGCACAAGCAATCAGAAAAGCTAAACACTTAACAATTGATAGTACCGATCAAGGAGTAGTACAAATTATAACCTGAAAAGACTTCCTAGTACCTTTCATACTAAATTATTTACCAAAATTGTGATTCAGTAAAAAGATTAGAAAATATAGATTAATAATGAGGAATTTGATTTATTAAGGGCATGAACAGCACAAGATGATAAAAATTCAAATTGTAGTATAGAATTGTCCATCCAAAGAGCCCAAATCAGATTAATAATGAGGAAGTTGGAAAACTTCTTTTCAGATTTCTAGCTTGAGGAGCAAAACACTTACAAAACCGAAATCTATTGTACAAACGAGAACAAGTGATACTTATTACTCACGTTCCAAGGGTGTCATATAAGGAAGCAAAAGGCACTCTCACTAACCTGGATGTAGATTTGTACATGAATTTAGATTGAGATCATTAAGCTCTGGACAATTCAAGTACAAGGCCTGCAATGGATAGGTAAGAAAATCAGTTCTGAAATCAATAGAGTTCTATTATAAGGACAGCGGCATAGCTTTCATTTGTATTATGACTTACATCTAAACCCGAGCAACCCCATAAACTGAGCTTCTTCAAATGTGCATGCTTTATAATCAGCTTTTGGTACATAGGCTGTGGTCTCATGGTTGACAATTTTTGGCAACATTTAACCTCTCCATTTCCTTCACTAGTATGTGATTTGTCTTCTCCTGATTGAGAATCGACAACACATATGCTCATTCCACAGTCTATAAGCTGAAGAAGAATAAGTTTTCTGATCTTCGCTGTCTTATTCTTCCTCTAAAGTATGATAACTAACGAAAATTTATGACTGTACAAGGGAGTAGTTTAATTCTTAGAAAAAAAAAAACATAATTTACTCTCCTTCTATTCGTTTTCAAAGGATTGTTGAATTATGGATTTTTTTTTTTTTTTTTTTTTTTTTTTTACCTTGTCTGTACTTCCAAATAGGGTTTAACCCTGTTTAATCAAAAAATTATGGATTTTTTTTAAAAAAAAAATATGATGACTTGGGAGGGTAAAACACTCATAGGAAAATTATTTACTCACAAAATAGTTTAATTTATCCAGTTTCTCACTGTGTACTTCTTTTTTAGGCTTGCTATTCATAGGCTCGAGATAGCAAAGAATGATCTCCAGATTAGGACTAGAAAAAAAGTGGTCTATAACTAATAAGAAGCTCTATTACAAATGTCTCATCTCCACACTACTGCACCTCAAGGATTATTACTCTGCATAAAAACAGTCAAAAAGTCTAGTAGAAATAAAGGGGTAAAGAAGCATCACTTACTTCTTACAATGATTTTTTTTTTGTTGCCTCTCTTTTTTTTCCCAAAAAAGATTAGTTGAGCTAAATTGACAGATATGTTCAGTCAACAAATCTAACATTCGATGTTACCCACATGACAGGACAAATATGAAAACACAGAATAAAATAGCATAAAGGAAAGTACCTGACACCTGCAGTATGGCTTTTAACATGAGACACAGTGTCGGATGCATATATCAGAGCCGACATCTAAAATGGGATTAAATTTGCATATATTGGAGCTGACGATGAGTTTTGCCTCTTTTTGGACCTGTTCCAAAGTTCTGCGTGTTAGCAACCAATGGCATAGAGCACTAAATTTGTGGCTTAAGCTTTTCCAGTGGCCAATGCATTAACTTTTTGATTCTCTCAAATTTTGCAACTCTGATTAGGGACCTGTTTGGCCCAAATGAAGCTTGCAAAATTATTATTTGAGTAGACCTTTTTGATGAAGCTTTATTTTCTTTTTTTCATACAAATGTCCTAACAAGCTTCTAGCTGTAGAAAAAGTAGAAGCTTTCAAGTCAAAGGTTCTGCTCTTTCTTTCTTTTTGAGAGAGAGAGAGACATGATGGCTCAACCTGCTTCATTCATTTGGGCAATGAATTAAAAAGCTCCGGCTCTAGAACATACAAATTATTTAAATACGAAAGTATTTAACTTTCAGGATTCCAGTATCTTTTCTCTTTACTATTGAAACATCAATTGGCAATTGCTATGCTAAGCCTATTTGTTACTATATTGACCTTTCAGGCAGTACAATCTGTATCTCAGGCTCCAAAGGCATGAAAGTACCTCCCGAATCAGATCTAGAAATGGATCTTGAACCTTGTCCTGCTTAAAGCAAGTCAAACTATTAGTCTAAAACTTACAGCAATATGTGATCCATAGGGAATAACCCTATGTTTAACTTCAAAAAAAAAGAAGAAAGTAAGATGTGATGCTACAAAAGAGGTATTTGAATTTTTTATGCAAAGAAGTCGAAGGAGTCAACTCATTTATTTTAGTAAATTTGAAATAGGGCGAAGAAAAATAGTGTCAAAAAAATTGTTTTAAACCTAGATTTTCTTCAATGACTGAGGACTGAAAGACAATGTATGTGTAAGTTCAAGCACTAAAAGTACGTACAGGAACTTAATAGCAACATTGGAATAGTTTGGAACTGCCCCTCCATTTTACCCAATAAAAAGATGTGTTTAAATTACCAGGGCTTCCAGGAGTGACAAGACTGTCACTGCGTACTGTGTCACCGGCTCCTTGGAAGTCAATATTCTCCAGATTCGCTCTTAGCTTTTCCATGGACAAGTCCATTGCGTGGGATCCTATTTCACCCCGGAACATTTCTGGAGGCTTCATTTCCAAATTACTCCTTGTTAGGTTTCAAATGCACGAATCAATTACTAAGTGAAAAGCAGTAGTGTACATGAAAATTGGAATTTACAAATTCAGGAAGATCCTGAGGATATGGCCCTCTGGGAGGTAAATCAAGTTACCTCAAGGGTTTTGACTTGCTCCTGGTACTGAGACACCAACTGCTTCAAATGCTGCAGCTCTTGATTCATCTGATCATACTCCTTTTGGCGCTCATGTTGGATCGCCACTGCTCTTTTCAGAACAGTATTCTCTCGTAGCAGGGCTTCCACATGTTCCTTCCGCAACAAATTTTCCTATCCAACATATAAAAATACTTTTTATCAGCCATTTCACAGAACTTCCATTCGTTTGACTTTAGCTCTGAACCTTTTTTACAGTTGGGTCTCTAACTTTGCATTCCGTTATTATCATGCTCGTTCAAGTTCGTTCCTAACACAAAATGGACAAAAATAACCATGCAATCAACATCTGAAACAACCACAACTACCAACTTAAACGGACTTCTCACAGGAATCACAGGACTATTTCATGGCCATCTACATTCAATTCAACAAAAAATTTGACCATAAATTGTAGTGGAATGGAAAGGCTAGGGATCAAATTCTAACAATCGAATGGTGGAAGCACCAAACAACAAACCCATTCTAAGCATCACAATTCACATTTTTTATTTTGCCATCCAAAGGCAGGAATTTAAGTTTTAACAAATCAAGACCTGTTATATAACTGCTCAACAACCAACTAGTGCCAACAAAGAATTGTGAAAATACCTTATGAAAACTCTCCATGGCTTCAGCACCAGCACGCGTAACGATGGACCTCTCCAAGACCTCCAGTGCTCTTGAGGCACGAGCCCTTGCATCGTCCATGTTAGATGCGTTCATCATTTCACTCACAAACAACTCAACCCATTCAGACCCATCTGTTGGAAGACTTTCTACAGCCGGTGGATTCTCAGCAACTGCCCCCACTCCACCATTATTCACACCACCTGTCACAAGTTGCAAAAAAATGCAGTTTAAGTCAAGTGCATCAAAACGATCCATGTCCACTGTTTTTCTCAAAGTTTTACAGTTTGCAAGATGAAGAGAATAAGGCAACTCAGATCAAGCACTGAAAATGGAGGATAGTGATTTTTAAAAAGCACTAAATTATTATTCGGTCAAGCTTCTGTTTCTGCCTTAATCTACAGTCACATGTAACTCAACTATTTAATATCATTAAGCCTCTTGAATACCAATATAAAGAGGAAAAGGACAGACAAGGATTAAAGGACATCATAAAAAGTTGATCCATCTTGAAGTTCTGATCATTTCAAGAGTAGAACAAAAAAGAATACCAAAAGGAAAGAGTAATCCTACTGCACCAATAAATAAATGGTGATTATAAGTAAACAAATGAACAGAAGAGCACAGTTTACATCATTATTTATGAGCAATTTAAAAACAGTCAGCCAAATTCTTGAAAATTACCTCACAAAAAAAGTTCACATCAAACAAAAAAGATGGAAACAGTGGATAAGTAGGGAAAACCAAAATTACCATATATGCTGTATCAAGACAAAAATTGACTGAAGATTAATACCAATCCAAATGTGTCATACCTTCAGTTACTAGCTGAATATTCGGCGATATTCCACTTCCAGATTCAGTGCTGGATTCTCGGAAATCACAGGATTATTGGAAATCATAGCTCTATCATCTATAGAGCCAGAGAAGTGTAAGCTTAGCAAGCACAGAGTAGCAGAATATGTATCAACAAATGTACATACACTAAAATCAAACCCAAGCAACTCCGCAACAAACCAAACCCTAATCGAATCAGATCATGGGCACCTTGGGCGAGCAATCTCTGAGGGGCTTCGTTGGGATCCATGTGGGTCTCCGCGAGCACGGCGACGATGTCGGCGTCGGAGCGGTCTTCTACGACCTTTTTGATGGATCGGATGGCGCTTCGCACTGGGGAGGAGATCGATCGGGCGCCACAATCCACCGACGAGTCCGAGACCATGGCTTCGGGGGAGATCGAGCAGAGGGTATGGCTGGCGTAACCCTAGCTAGGGTTCTGTGGATAGAGGGGAAGCGGAGGAGGAGAGGGGAATGAGAGAGAGAGAGAGAGAGAGAGAGAGAGAGAGAGAGAGAGAAGAGAGAGCGAGCGAGAGAGAGAGTTTAGGGAATGAGAGGGTTTTGGGATAGTTTTGAGAGTTTGGGGAATGCGAGGGTTTTGGGATGGTTTTGATTTGGTATGGTTTTGATTTGGAGGCTCCTCGGATCCGATTCTTCGAAGATCGGAGGTTAGGTTTCCATTCGATGAGAGAGAGAGAGAGAGAGAGAGAGAGAAAAAGAGAAGGAGATGCATTGGGGTCGGTGATTGGGGCGACGGCAACGAAGAGTAGGGAAGAGAGAGAGAGAGAGAGAGAGAGAAAAAAAGAGAGAAGAGAAAAAAGGGAACGGGTTTTAATCGTGTTTGTTTTTTTTCTTTTTTTCTTTTTTTCTTGGTCCTTCTGCTGAGGATTGGGTTGGGTTGGGCTGGGTTTTAGTCGTTAGTATTTTAAATAAAATTTATTTTGGGCCGAATTTTGAATATAGATTCAATTTTTTAATTAAATTTTAATGATATAAAATTTTAATAAAAAATAACTAAATTTATTGAAGAATTATTATTTAATATTTTAATAAGTTTGATATTAAACCGAAAATTTTATTTTAATTTTAATTTTTATTATATTTAGATTTAACAATATAGTTGGCTAATTTTGATAAAAAAAGAAAATTTCAAAATTTTTATTTCTTGAGTTAAAATTATATTATTTTATTTAGAAAATATGAAGAATATAAAATCGTATTTTATTTTTTAAAAATTTGGATTGAAAAAAAAAATAATTTAATTTGAACTAAATTATTTACCGACACTTTATAACTATTATAATAATTTATTAAAACCGCTGCTAAAATATATTTTTACCAGCGTTTTAGAACTGTTATAATAATTCATTAAAATCGCTGCTAAAATATATTTTTATCAGCACTTGTATAAAGTGTTACTAAAATAACCGTCGCTACAAATCAATTTTCTTGTAGTGGCTATGATGATCACGTGGATCATTCTCCTTCTGGCGGCTATGGTAAATACGAGAGACACTGTAAAGCCCAAGAGGGGTAAAAAGGATGAAGTCAACTGGGATGAGTTGTCAGAGGATGAAACACATTCTAAAAATTCGCCACAGAAAACCTCTACTGCTTCGAAAGGGAAAGCCCGTGCAGAGACATCAAAGGAAAAGGCTCCGCCCACTACTACAGAAAAAGGAAAAGCACCAATGACCTCTTCATCCATACTAAAAAGAAAAAGACTCGCTCGACGACCTGGACGAGCTCGAGGTATTGAAATAAATGAACCATGTCAAGAGAACCCAAGGAATATCTCTCAAATTGACACTGAATCAGAAGACGAAGAAGATTGGGACACATTTCTTGCCGAAGTACAACAAGGTATTGATGAAGAAAATAAGGTTTACCTGAAGAAAAAGAAGCTACTGAAGTCTTCCTCAATACTTAAGCAGCAAGCAAAGAAAAAGAATGTGCCAAGCAATGAACCTCTCGACAATTCACATTCTTTGCCAAGAAGATCTCCTCGAAATGAAGGACAGACTGCTCCGTCGATTGTCACACAACGTTCTTCAAATTCTAGAAAAGTCGATCAAAAGGCAAACTTAGAGTCCTCTTTCAATCAAGACCAAGATAAACTGGCTCTTGAACTCAGAAAAATGTCCAAGGACATACATGGGATGAAACAAGAATGTTCTGCGATGTCGGTAATGCTTAAAGGAATCTTGAAGAAACTAGGCTGCATGAGCTCTGAAGACTCTGACTCAGATAATTGAGTTGTCCTCAAATTTTTGTTCGGACTGACTTAACTTTCTTTCTAATCGTTTTGTGCAGGATTTCAGTTTTAATGTTTTTACTTTGCTTTAGTTTTAGTTCTCAGGTTTTTCTTGATTTTGGAATTTTTAACTCTCCTTAAATTTTTGTAATTTTGGCTTAGTTTGTGACAAAAATGGGGAGAGAGTTTAGAGAACACTTGAACAATGATGACTGAGAACTTGAACAATGATGATGTGAAAATTTTGTATACATCAAGGTAAGTATCACTTCAACTTCAACTTTGGCTTTTATCTTGTGATTTGTGTGCATGTCTCTACTAACTATTCGACTAACTATTTGGGCATGTAATATGACTAACAAGTTGATGTTGGACTAACACTTTGTGACATTTGGTTTTTGATTGCATAGAAGATATGTTGGTTTTTGACTATGATTCTCTTATATATCTGAATTCTCAAATGTCATGATGATCAGATAAACTCTATCTCTGTACTAGGTTTTGAATGCTAAATATTCTTGAGGTATCTAACGATCTCTTTTTGTCAAGAATGATTTCTTTGTGCAGAGAGTACAGATGTCTAAGTCTAGAGTCTGTTTTAGGAGTTTATCTCATGTTTTTAAATTTTTGGATCTCCATTGTAAATTTTTGTTGTATGGTGATAGCAACAAAAATATCTTTTTGAATTTTCTTTAGTGGATCTGTGTTTTGTCACGAAACCGCCAAAGGGGGAGATTGTTACGGATTTTGAGTTGGCGTAGTTTCGTGAAAGGTTCAAGTCTTGAAGATTGAAGGTGAAGAAAGTTGGATCATTTAACTCAATCTCAAGAAAGAAGAATTCAAAAGGATCAGGTATGTTTAACTAAAGATCTTTGGTGATCCGAATACTTCTTGTAGTGTAGAAACACCTGGAAGAGTTTTTAATTGCATAAAAATCAAAAACTGGTGTTCGGACATGTTCAGGATCCGGATCAGAGCCAGCAATCCGGATCCCGAAGGTTGTTGTTTCATACATTACTTCAATCCGGATCGCAGCATCTCACGATCCGGATCCCGAACGTTGAGTTTTCTGAATTGTATGAACGATCCGGATCAGGCATTCCGATCCGGATCCCGAACAATTGTTTTTCTGGAAACCGTCTTTCTTGCTACTGCAATCCGGATCGCCCAAATCCGATCCGGATCGCCGTCCGTAAAAATTCCAGAAATATTAGGTTTTTTATTCTTATCTCCTTCCAAATGTTTCTAACCTATAAATAGACCCTATGACTCTTTTTCTAGGGTTAATCCAAGAGGCCGATAAAAGGAATATAGCCGTCATATTCATATATCATTTTTATACGGCCCTAGATCCACATATAGAGAAGAAAGGAAATCATTAGAGAATACTCTATGTTTCTTCATCTATATTGATTAGTTTGATTCTAGGTTTTCATACTCACATCTTGAGTTGAATCAAACTAATGAATACTTAGATGGTATTTCCGATCTATCTTTGATCTAAGTATTCGGCGGATCATCACCACCCTAAAAATAACGATTTCCCCAAAATCGGCGAGTGGATTCGCGTGTCCTTGTGGATTCAAGGTTCAACCGCTCTCGTGGATTCGGAGCGAGGCACGTTCGTGGATTCGAAGGGTGCTATTGGGTGAAGACCGTGGATTCGGGCGGACGTCGTGGATTCGACGTTGGACGCCGTGGATTCGGCGTTGGGCGCAGATCGTGGATTCGAGAAGCGTCGTGGAGCGAGCGGAGAAGATCCTCTAGGAGCGTATGGAAAAGGTTGAGTCGTAAGTGTGTACGGTAAATCACCTTGTACGTGTTTTAATTCTAATGGATTTCTGCCGTGTTATCGGTCCCGTGGTTTTTTACTCCGGTTTGGAGTTTTTCCACGTAAAAATCTTGCGTAGTATTTTTATTTCCGCATTGGGTTTTTATCGCAACGATTTTTGAGTGTTTATACGTTTACACCTATTCACCCCCCTCTAGGTGTTTTTTCCCCTATTTAGATCTATATTTCACATAACCCAACATCTACCGGTACCAGAGTGGAAATGGGAGCGGAGTCGCGAGCTAGATCCCTACCTGTCTTTGGAGAGTAGCGGTACCCCCCCTTCATTGGAGATTTGCAGTACAGTCAGTGGATTAGTTGTTTTATTTCCACTTTTGAGAGATCATTGTATCGCGAGGATCTGACTTGTACTGAGAGCCTGTACACTGATGTATTATTTCAGGTTATCCTCCCTGTTGAGTTCTGGGTTATTATATCTAAGGATTTTGTATTTGATCATTTTGGGAGATGGATATTGTATTATTATTTCCAGATGTACAGATGGTTGGTTTTTAGTTTTACAACAGTTTTTTTTTTTATAGCTCTGATATCTGTTTAACTGTAGTACCTTTTCTTGCAGGTTGGACGCTTCGCCTATGCGGGGTTCTGTATAGGCGGCGGATCTGTTGGCGAGCCCGGGTCGCAGTTTCGACCCCGGGGCGTGACAATGGAGGTTGCGACGTGCCATGTCGCAAGCCGTGCCACCGCTCCGCTAGACGTGCCGCCGCTCCGCTGGACGCGCCGCACGCCGCGTCGGCCGTAGCGCCCTTATCGCCAGCGCCAGCCCCGCTCGCCCCAACCGCAGCGCCAACGTCGCGCCAATCTGCTCCTGCCGCTCGCTGCCGTGCACAGCACGCACCTGGCAGCCCTGCTGCTGTAAGCCCGCGCCACAAACACCTCACATCGCGCGCGCGCCCGCCCGCTAGCGCGCTGCCCAGTGCACTAATTGTGCGCCTGCCTGTCAGCGGCACTGCCTACGCCGCATGTTGCCCGCCGCCGCGCACCCTCATGGTCCGCCGCACCGCTTGGGCTGTTGCTTGTCGATACGCGCCCGCAATGCTGCCGCCATGCGCCGCTGATGCCTTTTGCATGTCGCCGCCGCCCCGCGAGCTACCGCCATTTCGCACCTTGACGGAATCGCCCGTAGAGTTTCACTAAGCGGTTTTTTACGATGTTTTTATCGTCGGATCCCCGGTTTGACCCCCGATTTGTAGAATTTCGAGATGATTGTGTTTTTAACGATAGTTTTTGGTGTACTGTTCGTTCAATCAAGGTTGAGGAGGTTTGAAAGGATTTTTGGACATTGTTTTCTTCGCCGGTAGAGGTGGGTAATCGAACCGAGGTAGGGGATGTTGTTGGACCATGGAGTCCGGTCCTATTCTCAATTTTTATTGTGTTTTTGGCATGACTATATTAAATTGTAAGGAAGGACATTGTTATGAATGTGTAACATACCAGATTTTTGGTAGATAAGCAAGCATAAATAAAAACAGTATGAGATACAGTACCAAATTTTCGGATAATTTGGAAGTGAATTATGCTGAAATTGGAATAAAAATTAAAGATTTAGAATTTTATATGAGAAAGAGGGGTCAGATTTTGGCAGAAAATTCAGTGTCAAAAAATTCTAAAAAAAATGGAGTGGTTTGTACTTATGTTCTAAGGTCACAATAAAAGTTTCGCATCAATCGGATACCCGAGCATTGATGAAGGGATCTGCCAGCGATTTTGAGTACAGCAGGACTTTTGGTGACTCAAAAATGGTCCAAACTGAAAACTTAAGATAACCCACGATAAATTAAGTTAAGTTGAGTCTGCCTATCAAATTTGAGCGCAAACGGACGTTCAGAAGGGCTCCGCATGCAAGTATCAGATCAAAATTGGACTAAATAGTGAATTACCACTATTGTGGGGGGGCTTTTATGCATAAAAGGCTAACTTTCCCTTTTTCTTCTTCTTCTCCACCCGCACGCAAGCACACAGGGGAGACCTCCATGGAGAGCTTTCTCTCTCCTTCTCCTCTCACTTTCTCTCTCTAGATTTCTCACTCCAACGCGCACGAAATCGCGGAGCGATTTGCAAGAAGCCTACGGCAAGTGAGGGCGAGCTTTCGAACCAAGAAAAGCTCGAAATTGTGGCTCTTTGAGGTGAGTCTTGCAAAAAAATAAATTTGGTTTTGCCATAATTCTTTTACGCCCGTTGCAAATTCTTGCTCGTGAGATGAGAGGATTGCGCAACCGGGTCATGCCGTACTGGTCGTTGTTGTTGAGGAGTAATCGCGGGGAGTGAGTGGCGACTTGGTAGCTGGAGACGGTGTTGTTGGATACCTACCCTTTGTATTTGAGACTCCCTTTTTGAGTTGTGTTAGTTTCGAGGACGAAACTTTCTTTTAGTGGGGGAGGATGTGATGACCCAGATCTCCGCAGAGCTTTTGAAGTGTGATCAGCGGCTTCTGAAGGCCTAGGCTCTGTGTTGGAGGTGTTTGTGCGTGAATCGAACCCAAGAAATGGAGTCAGTGCGTAAAATAGATCACGAGTATATTCGAATGCCCCGTCGAATTTTAGAAGTGGTTTCGCTTGAAACTGACATCGGATTTGGATTCAGCACGCGAAAACGATGGAAATTGACTATTTGGCTGTATTTTTCTGAGCCCGGACTCCCGAGAACAGACACCCGAAAGTTTTCTGTGTTTTCGGGTGCACGGGAGGAGCTGTGGACCGCCGGGGTGCCACGTCGCAGAGCCGGATTGGCCGGCGCAGCGCGCGCGGTCCACGGAGACGCGCGGCTGGGTGCGTGGACCGGCGCGGGGACACATGGCAGCCCCTGGTTGGTGGGCTCACGCGACGCGGTCCACGTAGGCGCGCGGAGGGTGCAGTGGACCGGAGCGAGACACGTGGCGGCTGCGGATTGGCTGGCTCACGCGCGCGCGCTCCACGCGACGTGGGGAGTGGGTAGCGGGGCAGGTGCAGCGACGTGCGGGGCACTCTGGGCAAGTGGTAAGGGCGCCACGTGGCGCCCGGTGATTTGCTAGGGCCACCCGCCGCGTTGACTGCCGCGGGGACACGCGGCAGTGCCCGAACGGCTGGGCGCCTGCTGTCCCCTATTCGGGACACGTGGCGTGCCTAGGGCGATTCGGGCGCTCATCGTCGGGCCCCCTTGGGCGCATTTTCGGTGCCCGAATCTTTCGGGCGCCCGAATTCGTAGCCCGAAAGCCTATTTTGGGTGATTTTCGGGCTGGGCCTATAAATAGGCCTCCCCACACCCCTTTTCTGAGTTTTTTAAGCCTTTTCTCTGAGACCACTCTTAAGCTAAGTTCTTCCCCTCTTTGTTCTTCACCTCTTGAAGGAATTCCAGGATTTTTGGAGGCCGCGACATCGACGTCTACGGCGATTCGGCGCACTTCGACGTTCCTTCTTCGGCGGCCTTTTCCGTCGCTTTTCAGTCCGCGAGGTCCCCTGGACCACCCCGATGGAGTTTTGAGCCAATTTTTGTGGCAGCGTGTTCAAGAGAGGTACGCCTTCGATTTTCGTGTTGATCACATCGCTCCGTTTCGAGTTTTTGGTGGGGTTTTCGAGGCATCTTTTGACCCCTTTTACTGCTGCGAGGTGTTGGATAGCGGAGGAGTGTTTATAGGTTTTCTCGGCCTACGGGCATCGGAACGGGACGTATAAGGACTCGATCGACATCTACTCTTCGCGAGGAACACAAAGGTGATTTTTCTAGATTTTTTGGAGGACGTTTCGAAGGTGATATTTTGACTTCTTCTGGACTGAATGTGCGTAGAGTTGTGATTTTGGGGTTTTGTGCTTACCGCAGTGTTCGGTTTGTATCTCAGTGACTGGGAGGAGTTTCTGGGTGTTTTTGGGCTCGTTGGAATCGTGGGAACCTGAGAAGTATCCACGTTCAGTTTCGGCTCACTTGGACCCCGGATCATCGCGCTTCAGGTGGGTTGCTTTCGTCTCCACAACCGGTGGACGGTTCTCTAACTCTATTTGTTAGTATGCATGCATGGTTTAATGTACAATTTTGATGATTGTGATCTAAGCATGAGAAATGGTTTGAATGATGGGATTGAGGCTTAATTGATAAATTGTACATGATATGTGGATTTGAGCATTGCATGATTTATTTACCCTTATGCATGAGGGAGAGTTACAAGATAAAGATGTTTATCCTATACTAGTGGAAAAGAATGCTAAATGTTGATGTTCACTTACTTGTTGGAGAACATGATTGATGCATGTCTACTCTCTATTGTTTAAGCTTGTGAGTGTGTATGACTTGAGTATACTACCTTTGATTAGAAGCAAGCATGTTATGATTTGTCCATGTTGTTGGTTCAGTTTTATGCTTAACATAGTTAGAGGTTTATATATTGATTATAACGGATGTTTAAATGTTATTATTGAAACTTAACCTAGCACCCCGTCATATGTTGCATGTTTAACTAGACTAGTAGAGAACCTTCACTTGGGCTAGGTTCTTTTATGCTTTAGACATCCCACACTTTGCATCTTTTTCTGGATATAGATTTTTCATGCCCGGATAGTGGGCGAGTGGTCAGGTTATTGTGGGACGTAGTTTGTACTCGTGCCTGGGGGCTGAGTAGAGTATGGTAGCTGAGATTAGATCAGTGCTAGTGTTGTTGGGAGCCGTTCGGGTAGACGGTGGTCCCGGGCCGTCGAGTATCTTCCGGTCAGTGTTGTTGGGAACCGTTTGGGTTGACGGTGGTCCCGGGTTGTTGAGTGTCGTCCGACCAATTTTGTTAGCCCTGAGTTGTCGGTCGATCCTGGCTGTAGAGTATCTCCAGCCTGTGTGTTTAGCGTGGCGAGTTGGATGTTTCGTTGGGAGCCGTTTGGGACGACAGTGGTCTCGGCTGTGGAGTATCTCCAGCCAGTGAGTTTAGTGCCACGAGTTGGTTGAGTTCTCTAGTATCTCGAGATTCGTGAGAGCTTATTAGCTGATGTAGAGTCCTGGCGTTCCAATGCCTTTGCATACCTTCTTTTTATGACGGGACTGTTGGGGGAGACTCTTCGCTGTGTTTTCTGCAATGGACTGGGCCTGGAACGCGAGTATTTTTCTGCGTTTGAGCTCGGAAGACGGAGAACGGCAAAGCGATCGGATTCGGATTCCGATTTACGAATCTTCCGGTTTGGGGGTCAAAGCGTTTGCCTTTGTGTTGTGCACCAGAATCCGTGCTAAGTGTCCAGCACGCTTTTCGAGGCGATCGTGTAGTGATCCGGTCTTTCGGGGTATTTTTGACTTACGTGTAGTCATTTAAGCCTTTAAGTGAAATAGAATTATTCAATTCTTGAAGTTGGCCATTGTGGGACGCTAGTATTTTTCCGCGATTGTGCGCGGAAAAAGAAAGCCGACGGCGCGATCGGATCTGAAATCCGATATCGGGAACCCCCTGAACGGGATTCAAAGTGATACGGTAATTAGTCGTGCATCGGAATCCGTGAAAGGAGAAAGAGAAGGAGCCCGATCTTCCCGGACGCCGAACCGAAGACAAGAACACGACCGGACAACCTTTCCATCGATCTTCGGTTAGTAAAATAATTTATTTAAATTATTTGGGATTTTGTTCGTTGTCTTTTTCGTTGAGTTCTTGCTTTCTTGCTTTCTCCGTCGTATCCGTCACCGTCGCCGACGTCGTCTCCTTGAAAAGGCGCGGAACGGACGGCGGAGGCGCGCGATGCCGCTAGGGCATCGCGCGGAGGAGGGTCACGGACGGCACCGCACGGGCGCCGCGTGGCCACCGCGCGGACCCGCAACCATGCGGGAACCGCGCGGACGCCGCGCGGCTGCCGCACGGGAGGCACCCGCGCGGGCCCGCAATCTTGCGGGCACCGCGCGGGCGCTGTGCGGCCGCCGCGCGGGCGGCCCCCGCGCGGGCCCGCACCCGTGCGGGCACCGCGCGGGCGCCGCGCGGACGCCGCGGGCGGCCCCCGCGCGGCGGCCGCGCGGCGCCCGCGCGGTGCCCCGCACCCGTGCGGGCACCGCGCGGGCGCCGCGCGGGCGCCGCGCGGGCGGCCGCCCGGGCGCCGCTCGGGCGCCGCGCGGGCGGCCCTCGCGCGGGCCCGCACCCGTGCGGGCGCCGCGCGGCCACCGCGCGGGCGCCGCGCGGGCGCCGCGCGGGCGGCCCCCGCGCGGGCCCGCACCCGTGCGGGCGCCGCGCGGCTGCCGCGCGGGCGGCACCCGCACGGACCCGCAACCGCGCGGGCGCCGTGCCGGGCCGCACCCGTGCGGGCACCGTGCGGCCGTCGCACGGGCAACCCGCGCGGGGCACCGCGCCGCGAGGGCATCGTCCGCGGAGATACGCCGCGCGGTTCTGAACCACGCGGGGCTCCGGCAGACGGCGACGGCGGCTCGGGAATTCCGTTTCGTCAACCGGACAATGTTGGACTTTTCCGTCAAAAACAAAGGAGTAAATTGGGTCTTATGTTTTCGGATGTAAGTACACGCTTTTAACTATAGTTATCCTTGCGGACTTTCTTTAGGTCCAGACGCGCAGCGGGGGTGCGCGAAAGATTCGAGTGTTCCGATCTCTCTCCAAATAGGTGGGTACGGTTGCTGTAAATACAACCAGTGCAGTAAGTGCATCTATCGTCATTAAAGTGCTCTCAAGTTATCTATCAAAGTAGATGGACAGTTTAACCTTTCGCATAATTGTGTTATTATCTAACAATTGAAGCGGCTGCGGTCGCAATGTTCATGACACGCCGATCTTGGCAAAAAAAAACCGTTTTGGGATGCTGCACGTACACAGGCGGATTGGCCTCCGCATGGGTGTACTTTTCCGGAAGAGTGGTCTTGTATGACCCGTGTTCCTCACAAAGGGGTGGGAGCCGTGAGGACCCCTTCGCGCCCGCTGGGAATAGCACACCAGCACCGTGGAAGGGGTTAAATGCATCAAATGTGTGCTTGCGCACGAGGGGAGACTTTGGTCTCTCCGATAAATATTCTGGGGTTGGTGCCCAATTAAATTGATAAATCTGGGGTCGGGGCCCAGCTTAATATGTGCAGGGTTTTTAGCGAAATGGTTACGGTGTTTCCGGTTTGCTCCTTATTCCTTATTGTTGTTAGACATCTACTTTGTTTGTCACTGACTTTACCCACTCCGTGACAGGCGCTACGAGGGGCGTTACCCGGGAGATTGTTGAGACTGCGTCGCGAGGACCGTAGTCAGAACGCTTGGTTATTATCATTATCTCATCTCTTTTACGCATGTTAGTTAATTTGCTTGTGAGCAGAAATATTCGTGGACATGTATTACTTGGCACTGTGGATGAGTTGTACTTTTATAGTTTGGTTCTTCTGATGATGTTTCTTATGCGGCATGTTTTCATGATAAACCAAATGATTTCGAAAAGGGTTTTCTCAAAACGAAGTGCCGTGTGGGCACGGGTTTTGCAATTGCTGGCTTTATCCTTTCTAAACATTGATGCCGCTTTAATATTCCGCTTGATGTTGAATGTCTATTGTATGGTTAATGGTTGATGATTGTTGTATGTTGTTGTAAATGAGACGCCGTGCATATACAAAGGAGACTCTGTCCGCGGACAGGGAGAATTTTGTGTATGTGGCGGTCTGGCACGCACCGGGGATGAGGTTTAATGTACCTTGTTCAGAAAAAAAAAAAGATACACATGAATTTCCGCTTTGATAGACACAAAAACCCCCGGGGGCGTGACAGATTAAATGGTATCAGAGAGAAACAACCATAACCGTAGTAGACGTGATCCACATCCACAGTGTAGGGTACCACAAGCAAATTAGACATGAGATAACCAAGGTATAAGTGCGTAGTACGTGAGAGTACGGGGAATAGGGGAACGTAATGTAGGTGTAATCGTAAGACAGGGTATTAGGGTTATAACCTTAGGGTTAACGTGGTTTCTTTGTCTATAACGGACGATGGCCCGGACTAGATCGTCCACCGAGAATGCGGACGCGGACAGAGTGGCCCCGACCACCGCAGAGAACCAGCTCCTCCGTCAACAACTGCGGGAAATGGCCGGGCAATTAGCGACGCTGACGGAGCAGGTTCGTCACCTGGCACAGCGACAAGCAACCGCGCCAGCCGAGCGCAATCCAACCCCTCCGCCCGGAACCACCGCACCCACTACGGGACCGCAAGGGACGGGTGGTATGACGACGGAACAGCCTCCATCTCCAAGGGACGTACCTACTCCGACGACCACGGGGCCCGTGATGGGAGCTACAACAGGGGAGGCAGGAACGACCCCTACCCTCGGGGGGTCCGCCGCTGTAGGAGGGATTACGGAGCAACGAACGACGCGAGAAAGGGTCAGGGCGAATTTGACTAGGTTCAAGAAGCATGACCCTCCCACTTTTGAGGGAGAGACGACCGATCCATGGGTCGTCGAGAAATGGGTAGACACCATGGAAAAACTCTTCGAGGACCTACTGATGGAGGAACACGAGCGGGTTCCACTAGCCGTTCACTTCCTCGAAGGGAATGCACGCATCTGGTGGAAGACGGTACGCCCGGACCCGTCAACAAACGACCCACTACCGACATGGACGACCTTTAGAGAGGAACTTTTTGACGCTTTCTTCTCCGACAGCGTCAAGCGGCAATTGGAAGACGACCTGAAGAACGTTAGACAAGGGAACCGCTCGGTCATGGAATATCAAAGGGAGTTCGTGAGATTGGTTAATTGCGTCCCGTTTGTTATACGAGACGAACCCCACAAGGCCCGTCTTTTTGTGGACGGGTTACGGAGCGACATCTTTGAGATGGTCCAGGCAGCGGACCTGCGCACGTTCAGGGAAGTGGTGGATAGGGCCACCATAGTGGAGCGGGGGTTCGCTATCACCCGAGCTCGACGTGAGGGATCAGAAAATAACCGGGACAGGAAGCGGACATAGACTTACCCGGGAGGGGGTCCGTCTGGTGGGAGCCGACCCCCAAAGTACCCCAGGACGCAACAAGGAAGCAAGAGTGCGCCAATCGGGAAACCGCGACCACCGAACAAGCCATGCGTTATTTGCGGAGCATCGCATCCAGTGACGGAATGCCCTAAGAGACAGGATCACTGTTACCGCTGCGGCAAGCCGGGGCATTTCTGATTCAACTGTCCTCTGAACACTGGAGCGGCATCTTCCGCAGCTTCCACCCCAACGGCACAGCCACCGGGACGGGATAGAGCATCAACGGGAATACCCCCACGCCCTCCGGCGCCAAGAGCAGAAGGAGAATCACGACCACAGCCAGGAGGGAGGCTCTACTCCATGGGCCAACATGGAGCGACACTGCAAGAGGAGGCGGTCGCAGGTATTACCTCCGTTTCTAATTTCCGAGCACGAACCCTGTTTGACACCGGGGCTGTTGGGTTATATGTAATAAGGATCTAAATAGGGGAAAAAACACCTAGAGGGGGGTGAATAGGTGTAAACGTATAAACACTCAAAAATCGTTGCGATAAAAACCCAATGCGGAAATAAAAATAACTCGCAAGATTTTTACGTGGAAAACTCCATCACCGGAGTAAAAAACCACGGGACCGATAACACGGCAGAAATCCACTAGAATTAAAACACGTACAAGGTGATTTACCGTACACACTTACGACTCAACCTTTTCCATACGCTCCTAGAGGATCTTCTCCGCTCGCTCCGCGACGCTTCTCGAATCCACGATCTGCGCCCAACGCCGAATCCACGGCGTCCAACGTCGAATCCACGACGTCCAACCGAGTCCACGGTCTTCACCCAATAGCACCCTTCGAATCCACGAACGTGCCTCGCTCCGAATCCACGAGAGCGGTTGAACCTTGAATCCACAAGGACACGCGAATCCACGCGCCGATTTTTAGGGTAAATCGTTGTTTTTGGTGGTGATGATCCGCCGAATACTTAGATCAAAGATAGATCGGAAATACCATCTAAGTATTCATTAGTTTGATTCAACTCAAGATGTGAGTATGAAAACCTAGAATCAAACTAATCAATATAGATGAAGAAACATAGAGTATTCTCTAATGATTTCCTTTCTTCTCTATATGTGGATCTAGAGCCGTATGAAATAAGATATGAATATGACGGCTATTTTCCTTCTTTTTGGATTAACCCTAGAAAAAGAGTCATAGGGTCTATTTATAGGTTAGAAACCCTAGGAAGGAGATAAGAATCAAAAACCTACCATTTCTGGAAATTTTACGGACGGCGATCCGGATCGGATTAGCTGTGATCCGGATCGTCGTAACGAGTCAGGTAGTTCCAGAAAAACGAAGGTTCGGGATCCGGATCGAAGTGCTTGATCCGGATCGTTCATACAGTTCACCAAACATCAACGTTCGGGATCCGGATTGCGAAGCCTGATCCGGATCGTTCAAGGAAGATGGTAAACTCAGTGTTCGGGATCCGGATCAAGAGAGGCTACGATCCGGATTGAACTGGTGTATGAACGAACCACCTTCGGGATCCGGATTGAACAACCTGATCCGGATCCTGAACATGTCCCAAGTCCAGTTTTTGATTTTTATGCAATGAAAGATTCTTCCAAGTGTTTCTACACTACAAGAAGTATTCGGATCACACAAAATCTTTAGTTAAACATACCTGATCCTTTTGAATTCTTCTTTCTTGAGATTGAGTTAAATGATCCAACTTTCTTCACCTTCAATCTTCAAGACTTGAAACTTTCACGAAACTACGCCAACTCAAATTCCGTAACAATCTCCCCCTTTGGCGGTTTCGTGACAAAACACAGATCCACTAAAGAAAATTCAAAAAGATATTTTTGTTGCTATCACCATACAACAAAAATTTACAATGGAGATCCAAAAATTTAAAAACATGAGATAAACTCCTAAAACAGACTCTAGACTTAGACATCTGTACTCTCTGCACAAAGAAATCATTCTTGACAAAAAGAGATCGTTAGATACCTCAAGAATATTTAGCATTCAAAACCTAGTACAGAGATAGAGTTTATCTGATCATCATGACATTTGAGAATTCAGATATGTAAGAGAATCATAGTCAAAAACCAACATATCTTCTATGCAATCAAAAACCAAATGTCACAAAGTGAACATCAACTTGTTAGTTATATTACATGCCCAAATAGTTAGTTGAATAGTTAGTCGAGGCATGCATTCAAACAAATGAAAACCAAAAGTTGATGTTCAACTTACCTTTTAAGTTGAGGTTATACTTACCTCGATGTTCACACATTCACATCATCATTGTTCAAGTTCGATATTCACATCATCACTTGTTCAAGTTCTCTCTAAACTCTCTCCCCCTTTTTGTCACAAACAAAGCCAAAAATTACAGAAGTGGAGAGAATAGTTAACAGTTCAAGTTGGAGAACTAAAGACTAAAACTAAAACTTAAAAACCTGCACAACAGAAAGATTTAAACATATGCATAATAAACAGAAATTGGAAGGATACGGATTATTCAGACTCGTTTGAACTGATACAGCCGAGAATTTGGAATATTTTCTTTAATCGCTTGTTCATTGATGATTGATTCTTATTTACCTTCTTTATTTCTTCCTTTACCTCAATTAGTTCATTTGATATACGTTCTTGCTCGTTGGAGAGCCTTTGCTGTTCTTTATAGATTGAGGTAACAGATGCATCATCATCAGAAGTTGATTGAGGTGCTTGTTGTGCCGGAGGTGCTGGTTGGACTGGAGGAGTTGCTGCCGGTGCAGAGGTTGTCGCTTGTTGTTGTTGTGCTCGTTGCCGGTGAGGAGGTATTATGGGTTCATCTGGCTTCGTCGAGAGAGACTTTACAATTGTTGTTTCATTGATCGTTCCTAGACTGTGCATATAGGAACTTGCATTTGTGTCAGCTTTAAATTTGCGAAGAATGCGCATGATGATCATTGGATAAGGTAGTCTCTCAGAAGGATGAGCATGCTCCACATATCGCGCCATCTTTGTCCAGATGATGTAAGGAATGTTTAGGTTAGCTCCCATTGCTGCTGTGGGGTTTCCAAGTAGATAAAGGAATATCATTCTCTCCCACCGAAGAACCTTTGTGTTCATGTTTGGAATGACATTATAACAAACAATTAAGTTTAAGAAGCGGTACTCTGGTCGTAGTTCTTTCGAGAAAACGGAGTTTCCTGTCGACCGAGTATTTAGAAGACAGATTCCATCAACTACCACTCTCCAGGAGTAGGTGTTGAAGACTTGATTCTTCAGGTAATGAGTGCCATCGGCTCGGGCGTCCATCCCTAATACCTCTCCAATCAGCTGGGGCGTCACTTTGATCTTAACATTCTTGACCAATGTTTGAAAATCTCGGCGACCGCTCTCCTGATCAACTAGATAGCAAGCATTCTGATAAAACATTCTCACGGAGTGAAGACAATAACCAGTGGTTTCCGGGAAGTTGCAAATGGGAGCAAGACCTATCTGGTCAAACAAAGTCCCAAATGTCCGAGAACGCTCCTTTAAGGCTTTTACATCAACATGCCTTTCTCCAATGCATTCTCTATTTTCAAAATCCTTTATTCTAGCCGAGCTGATAAAGTCTTGTGGGGGTGCTTGGCTATCAACTGGTTGCTCAATGGAGATTCCTTGAGCACTCCCTCTTTTGCGAGCAACACTTTTTCTTCTTGTCTTCCCAGAAGTTTCTTCCATTGGAGCTTTGCCTTTCTCAGCAGCAGTGGGCGGAGCCTTCGATGTTTCTGCAGGTGCTTTTCCCTTTGAAGCAGTCGGAACAGTCGTTGCTTCAACTTGCAGTTCATCCCAATTAATTGATTCCGTTTCAGATTCTGTATCGGAATCATCTTTAGCTTTCTTCGCTTTCTTAGCCTTCTTAGCCCTCTTGGGCTTCACAGTGTCCTTGACATGAACCATGGCAGTAAGTAAGAAAATAATCCATGTGATCACCATAGCTATTGGTTTCTTGTGAGAAGAAAATCCTGTGAGCAACAACTCAGGAACACGAAAAATTGTTAATTTTCAAAGATTTGAAAAATTGTACCCAAACAATCATAATCATGTAGAGAGACTAAGAATCAAATTAGTTTTGCAAAAGGACTTTTAAAAATAGATCAATTGCATGATTTTCGAGAATCCTTATTATATGCCCTAAAACCGAAATTTTAGAAATCGAAGCCTAAAAACCCGTTAATCAGGAGAATACCTAGCATACAATCAAAACTAATCTACCCAGAGTTCTTATTTCAAAAGAAATTTGATCAAAAACCATCCACAAACAAAATTGATCCAAGAAATTCATCACGTTTGAGGAGGAATAGAGAAAAACGGTGAAAAACCGAGATTTTGATCAATAAAACTTACTTGGAGTTGAAGAACTTGAGTTTGAAAGCTTCCAAGAAGGGTGAAATCTAGAGAGAGAAGCTCTGGAAACTTTGGAACAAAAGATTGGAGTGAAAGAAATCAAAACCCTTTTGTTCTTTATAAAACCCTAGCCGCGATCCGGATCAGACCATGCTTGCGATCCGGATCGGCTACCCGCAGTGAGAAACTGCGTTCGGGATCCGGATCGGCAAGTCCAATCCGGATCGTCAGCCCGCAGAAGAATACCTGCGTTCGGGATCCGGATCATCTTGCCCGATCCGGATCGGCTCCAACTTTTTCTTTAGAAAATTTCAGAGAAATTCAAGAAAAACCAGAAAAAGATTGTAAGCACAGATGTGTATCAACTTTAAACAAAAATCATCGTTTCATACAACAAGAATTAGATTATGCCAAATCTATCAATAATATCCAAAAATGAAACGAGAATTTACAAAAATTAAATCCCTTAAAGTTGAACACCTTCAATTACATCTAACTTGATCTTGTGAGTAATGCCTTTATCAAATCATCAATTCAGCAAAGAAAATGAAATACAAAGATCAATAGATGTTTGAAATCCCAAATATAGTAGATAATGTATCTAGACAATCTGTTGAAGAGAGTGGCTCTTTGAGCATCTTTCTTTAAAAACCCACCTTATACCAACCTTGAAATTTGACGGAGTCAAGTATTTCAACATGCATTTTACTTAATCAAAATTTGAGCAACCATGCTTGGTATACATGTGGTAGCTGCACACAATACTCGGACGACCGAGGTGGTAGCTCTTTCCTCCATGTGGTGGTAGTTTTCACACTCCTCATTGGGATGTAACTCTTTCCACATCTTTTGAGCATTTTACTTTTCTTTGACTCCCCCTCAATTGGCTATCAATTATTTAAGATATAAAGTATTCAACCAAAAATTGATCTCGATTTCATACTCGACTAAGCAGTCAAATAAGATAATGACTATACCAAGAGATCATTGAGAGAGAAATTGACTTTGATCACTCAGAAGATGATTTAATTAACATAAATGATCATTGCAACAGTGAAATATTATGATGGCAAAAGCATAATAAATTTCTAAATGTGCGAAAAGATGCAATTAAAGTCAATTATGATCTATGCTCAATTAATGTCCTATGTACAAACATAGATAATGAACAAAACAAAACAAAAACAAAACCTATCCTAAGCAAAGGTTTCAAAAAGAAGTTTATTTCAAGGAAAGCATTCCAATTGCTTTTCGCAAATGAATAAAACGTTTTTGATCCAAAGGTTTTGTTAGAATGTCAGCTAATTGATCCTCAGTTGGAATATATGAAAGTTGAAGAGTATTTGATTCAACTAGCTCTCTAAGAAAATGATATCTAAGTTCAATATGTTTTGTTCTAGAGTGCAACACAGGGTTTTTAGAAATGTTAATTGCACTTGTGTTGTCACAAAGAATTGTTACCGAAGATGCTGAAATCCGGAAGTCGCTCAACATACTTTTCATCCAAGTGAGTTGGGTTGAACAACTACCCGCTGAAATGTATTCCGCTTCGGCAGTCGAGAGTGCTATGCAATTCTGCTTTTTACTGTGCCATGCAACAAGGCAATGGCCAAGATCGAAGCATGCACCACTCGTGCTTTTCCGATCATCCACTGATCCTGCCCAATCGGCATCTGAGTATCCAACAATATCCAAACTTGTTCCCATAGGATACCAAATTCCGAAATTAATTGATCCTTTGATATACCGGATGATCCTTTTCACCGCTTTCAGGTGAACCTCCTTTGGTGCAGATTGATATCTCGCGCAGATCCCAACACCAAAAGATATATCCGGGCAACTAGCCGTGAGGTAAAGTAGACTTCCAATCATACTTCGATACAGTTTCTCGTCTACATTCTCACTTTGTGATTCACTTCCAAGTCCCTTGTGGCTAGTTCCCATTGGAGTCGGAAAATCCTTCGAATTTTCAAGATCAAACTTTTTAACCAACTCCATTGCATACTTGGATTAACTCAAGTGAATACCTTCATCATTTTGTTTAATTTGCAATCCAAGGAAATAAGTCAATTCGCCCATCATGGACATCTCAAATTCGCTTTCCATGGTCTCCGCAAATTTAGAAGCATCATTATCTCTTGTTGCGCCAAATACAATGTCATCGACATAGATTTGTGCTACAATGAAATTGCTTTGATAATGCTTCACAAAGAGAGTCCTATCAGCTCCCCCTCGAGTGTAGCCCTTCTCCAAAAGGTGCTTTGTCAACCTTTCGTACCATGCTCGCGGTGCTTGTTTCAGACCGTAAAGAGCCTTTTTCAAACGAAAAACATGGTTAGGTTGTTTATGGTCTACAAAACCTTTCGGTTGAGCCACATAAACTTCCTCATTTAAAAACCCATTTAGAAATGCGCTCTTAACGTCCATTTGAAATAATTTGATTTTAAAATGACAAGCAATAGCAAATAGTATACGAATGGACTCGAGTCTAGCTACAGGGGCGAATGTTTCATCAAAGTCTATACCTTCTACTTGAGAGTAGCCTTGAGCAACTAATCGTGCATTGTTCCTGATGATAGTACCATCCTCATTTTTCTTGTTCTTGAAGATCCATTTGGTACCTATCACATTATGTTGCTTTGGAGGCTTCGTTAATTCCCAGACTTTGTTTCGCTCAAATTGATGGAGCTCTTCCTGCATTGCTTTAATCCAGTAGTCATCCTGAAGAGCTTCATCTATGTTCTTTGGTTCGATTAAAGATACGTAGCAAGCGAATCCACAAACCAACTGCCTCCGAGTTCTAACTCCTTCTTGTGGATCTCCAATAATATTCGATTCCGGATGATCCTTGGAGATTCGTAGCGTTTGTTGAAACGGAGTACTCGGAGATATATGAGATGATTCCTGCACATTAGATAAACTTGAAGAACCATTAGATGCATCATTAATATTGGAAGTATTATTATGAGAAGATGCAACGGCAGGAGAATCATCATCTAGAGAGATATCGAGGGTAGATTTTTCAGATGCAAAGTGAAAAGCTTCATCTACTTTAACATTTATAGATTCTACGATCGTCTTAGATTCCAAGTTAAATACTCGATATGCTCTACTATTAGTAGAATACCCCAGGAAAATCCCTTCGTCACTTCGTGAGTCAAACTTTCCAAGATTTTCACGGTCACGTAAAATGTAACACCGACTCCCGAAGATGCGAAAATATTTGATGTTGGGTTTTCTACCACACCATAGTTCATATGGTGTATTTAACCTTCCCGGGCGCAAATAAACCCGATTAATTACATAGATTGCAGTGTTCACAGCTTCAGCCCAAAAATGTAGCGGTAAATTCCGGCTGTGAAGCATAACACGTGCCATCTCTTGAACAACCCTGTTTTTGCGCTCGACAACACCATTCTGTTGAGGTGTATAGGGTGCAGAGAATTCATGCTTAATACCGTTTGAAGTACAAAAGTCAATGAATTTAGAATTAATGAATTCTCCACCTCTATCACTTCTAACACGAATGATCTTTTCATTCTTTTCAATCATAATACGAAGGCAAATCTCGTGAAAAGAATCAAAAGTATCAGCTTTCTCTTTTAAAAATGCTACCCAAGAATACCGAGAGAAATCATCAATCATCAAGAAAATATACCATTTACCTCCCAAAGATGGTTGACGAGTTGGCCAAAAGAAAGAAAAAAAATAGTCTGCATAAACTACACAACATTTAATCGTAGAACGATTAAAGACAAGGAAGGATTTCACCTTTGCATACCCAAACCTTTTGAGTTTTGGAGTATGTCGGCAATGGTTGAGAAATTTTCCTTGATGAAGACGTTTTGTCTGATTGATCTTTTTCTTTTGTCATCGTCTTGTTTGGAGTACTACCAACGTTCTTTTCTTTTGAAAAATCCTTCTTTGAATTTCGGGGAGTGAACTTATTGGTAGCAGTTGCAAGATGTGGTTGATTTGATCTTTGAGCTCCAATCTTGCAATTTCTTTCAATGTGCCCTGCAAAATTACAACGAAAACATACCTTTGTGCTTGACGATTCTGAAGAGGATGAAGTAGGCTTGTTGTCGTTGGTTGTCATGAATTCCAGTGTCGGAGAAGGAGATACCGACTGAGGCACAAAGACTGTCCCAACCGAACTAAAATTGTCTTCAGTTCGATTGTATCCGAGGCTGAACTTGTTTGTTTGACCAAGACCAAGAAGTTTATCCAACTTACTCCTTCCAGAAGAAAATCGCTGTAAGTCATCCTTGAGTTGGAAAATGGTCTTTGTCATTTCCAGGTTATCCTGTCGAGCCTCGTTGTAGAGCTTTGAGAAGTGATTCGCTTTATCCACCAGATTTGTATGTTCCTTCTCAAGTTGCTCATTGGACTCTTGAAGGGAAACATTTGCTTTTATCAGGTTTTCCCTTTCCACTTCAAGAGCGTTTGAGAGAGAAGTTGCCATTTTTGCTTCTTCTTCGAGATCATGCAATCTCCCTCTCAAACTCTTGTTTTGCTTAGCCACTTTCTTTGAATCCCTCAAAAGTCTGTGGTAGGCTAGAGCAAAATCTTCACCTTCCGAATCATCCGATTCATTGTCCGTTGCATTCTTTTCAACAGTGGAGTTGGACAATGACTCGGACGTACTTGCCATAAAGCACATGAAGGGTGAAGATATGGACGCGTGGAATGCCGTGGAGCTCTTTTCTTCATCACCTGAAGACGACTCATTTGTCGTTGAGTTGTCATCCCAAGTGACGACTTGCATCGCCTTCTTCTTTGCCGGACACTTGTTGGGACACTCCGTTGCAATGTGGCCGTAGCCTCGACATTTGAAGCATGGTAGTTGTCCCTCTGAACTTTTCTTATCCTTTGAGAAGTTCTCTTGCTTTCTTGACTTGTAACTTGAAGTACCCTTGCCTTTGTTCGACTTTCCGAATGATGGAGATTTACTTGAATTACCCCTTCGAAAGTTGCGGCGAAACTTCCTTGTCAAGAGAGCGAGCTGCTTCTCAAATTCCTCCATAGAAAGGTTCTCGTCATCGTTTGAGGAGGATGTATCCGCGTCTTCTTCCTTAGTTGTTTTCAACGCATAACCTGAAGACTTAGAAGTGGATGCCTTTCCAGAAGAATTGTTAGTAGTAAACGTCATTTCATATGTTTGTAATGAACCAACTAATTCTTCTACACGTATTTCGTCCGGGTGTTTAATAGTTTCAATGGCTGTAACCTTTGGGCGAAATCGTTCAGGAAGAGTTCTTAAGATCTTTCTTACATGGTCCTTATCAGTTACAACACATTCAACAGATGAAAAGTTAACTGAAAAACCATTGTCACAAAGTTGACTTATGCTTATGAGGTTAGTCTTAAGACCATCAACAAATAACACATTATTTAGAACCGGGCCATCTGGAATAGCTACAGTTCCATTTCCAACAATTTTGGAAGATCGACCGTCTCCGAAAACAACGAGTCCTCCGGAGATTTTCTCAAGATTTTGAAAACTATTTTTGTCACCGGTCATGTGACGGGAACAACCGCTATCCAGATACCAAGACGAACTATCATATGCATGCAAGGAAACATTGGTAACAAGACAAGGGTAAATTTCACCTTTGCGCACCCAAACCCTTTTGGAGTGCGTCGGTAATGGTCGTGAGGTTATTCTCCTAGGTGAAGGCGTCTTGTCAGATCGATTGCCGCTCCTTGATGATGTCGTCTTGCGCGGTGAACTACCAAGGGTCTTTTCATTTGAAAAGTTTTGCTTTGATTTCCGGGGAGGCGCCTTTTTGGTAGTCGTTGCAAGAGGTGTTTGAGGTGAGCGTTTGACTCCCGTCTTGCAATATCTTCTTATGTGCCCTGAAACACCACAACGAAAACATACCTTAGATCTTGACGATCCCAAAGAGGATGAAGTAGGTTTGTTGTCGTTGTTTGTCTTGAATTCCGGTGTCGGAGGAGGAGATACCGACTGAGGCACAAAAACTGTCCCACTCGAACTTGGACTGTTTCCAGTTTGAGTGTACCCGAGGTCGAACCGATTTGTTTGACCAAGACCAAGAAGCCTATCCAACTTACTCCTTCCTGAAGAGAATCGCTGCAAGTCATCCTTGAGTTGGAAAATGGTCTTTGTCATTTCCAGGTTATTCTGTCGAGCCTCGTTGTAGAGCTTTGAGAAGTGATCCGCTTTATCCACCAGTTTTGTATGTTCCTTCTCAAAAAGCTCATTGGACTCTTGAAGGGAAACATTTACTTTTATCAGATTTTCCCTTTCCACTTCAAGAGCGTTTGAGAGAGAAGTTGCTCTTTTTGCTTCTTCTTCGAGATCATGCAATCTCCTTCTCAAACTCTTGTTTTGCTTAGCCACTTCTTTGAATCCCTCAAAAGTCTGTGGTAGGCTAAAACAAAATCTTCACCTTCCGAATTATCCGATTCGTTGTCCGTTGCAATCTTTTCAACAGTGGAGTTGGACAATGACTCGGACGTACTTGCCATAAAGCACATGAAGGGTGAAGATGTGGACGCGTGGAATGCCGTGGAGCTCTTTTCTTCATCACCTGAAGACGACTCATTTGACGTTGAGTTGTCATCCCAAGTGACGACTTGCATCGCCTTCTTCTTTGCCGGATACTTGTTGGGACACTCCGTTGCAATGTGGCCGTAGCCTCGACATTTGAAGCATTGTAGTTGTCCCTCTGAACTTTTCTTATCCTTTGAGAAGTTCTCTTGCTTTCTTGACTTGTAACTTGAAGTACCCTTGCCTTTGTTCGACTTTCCGAATGATGGAGATTTACTTGAATTACCCCTTCGAAAGTTGCGGCGAACTTCCTTGTCAAGAGAGCGAGCTGCTTCTCAAATTCCTCCATAGAAAGGTTCTCTCACGCGATGAGGATGTATCGCGTCGTCTTC